>CP125974.1:137287101-137469637 GCA_030063025.1 Avena longiglumis | reverse complement strand
TCAAATTGTACTTCGTTCCAGTTACGTATTGCTACAAGATGCAAATGGGGCTAAGAGCCACGAAGAATAACCAATGGCGTCCATAACCCTGCGAGCCAAGCGGAAGGTAACCTGCTAGCGTCGATCTCATAACCTGCTCAAACAAAGGGGTGCCGACAAAGGGCAAAGGAAAAGAGGGCGTCGATGCGAGGCGATGCAGCGAGGCTAAATTTGGCGGTCCTCGCCTACATAGGTATAATGGGTGGCGGCAGGCGGCAGCATGCACTAAACAACCTATAGAGACTCGATCTGGCGGATATCGAGAGAGGGATAAGAATGACCTAACGGTCCCAACTTTGAAGTTATCACCAAACAAACCCATCACAGTGTTGCCCCTCGAGACCAAGCAGGAAGTCAACGAGGAACTCACCAGTTGGCAGTTTACTTATTAGGTTATAGTTGCGGCACTTTACTAGTCAGGTTTAGATAATCGTCCTGATAAAGTAAGCAGTGGGCACTTTTAGTTAATCATTCCGTTAAAGTGGCAACACTTACTAGTCAGATACACTTAGCATGAGATAACCCAAAACCCAGCAGTTGTTGGTACTTTTACTTAGCCATTCCGTTGTAGTGAAGGTTATTACTAGGCAAATCGAATACAAGTCAATTCATATGATAAACTTTAGTTATAGTTGTCTATGATCAAGCTACTTTGTGCTCAAGTGCGTCCATAACCGCGGACACGGCTTCTCGAAAAGATTTAACCTGCGGTGCACCAATATCCACGAGCACTTGACCCTTTTGCGGTCGGTTAACATACACCCATCGGTATGTGGCGGGGCCTAAGTCACAGCGTTCCAGACCCAAAGCAAGCAGAGGCCACCCACTAAGTACACCATGTGAAGTCGGCGGTCTCGAGGCGGACTTAGGGTTGGGAAGAGCGGCTGTGAGCGACGATGCGCCCCCAAGCGGGGCTGTCGACACCAGCGAAATCGTGGCCCGATCCTAAGCGATGCAGTGTGCTCCTCGCCTGGCGTAAATACATAAGTAGCATGGCATAAGTACGGGATAGTAAAAACACCTCAAACTAGTTGGCCCCCGGTACAATACTTTGAAATCAGGTAATAATCGATGGGGGCCCATATCTCCGCTTTGTGGTTAGCAGCGCTCGATCTCGGAACAGGTGTCAAGAACTCGGGTCTCTGGGACACAAGTGGGATCGAGCAAAACTTACCTATCACCCGCGATGCCTACTGCTTAATTTAATTTTAGTTGTTAAGCGAATTTAACGTGATACAATAAGTAAAACCATGATCATCTCCAACATCAACATGCGGCAATTCCTCCAACATAGGTGGTACTTGACGACAAGCAAAGCACTTGAGCAGCGACTACGACACGGGTCAGCTATCTACCAAACAACGGGTAATAGGATGTGTCCGGGGCTATATATGGCTGCAAGGGATATCAGATGCGAAATCTAGAGCATCATAACCAGATAGCAAAAGATCAACAGGAGAGTAAATACTATAAAAGTAAGATAGGTAGAAAGGGAAGATGCTGCACGGAAACATTGCGAAGGCTCAAGAATCGAAGTGACTCACATCAACTCAACGGCCTTATCATGAAGAAGCAAAACACTAGAATAAACACCGGATGCAGTATTTAATACAACGGCAGAAGATCGGCATGATGCATGTATGAGGCATGGCATGGCAAAGATGCGATGCAAAAAGGTCAATATTAAGCGGAACCGGGGTCCCGACAATTAGTTAGATGGTGCATGTTGTTTAGCTACCCCGCAATTTAGATGTGGTTTAACAAGTCAAGGTAAGTTACCGGTTCGCTACACAAATTTAAATGAGGCCGATATGAGACTAGATTTGCCCGCATATGAGCCCCATATTTAATTATTAGGTGAATCGGCAAAAGGCCCCCAAACCACAGATATGCAAGCAAGTATGGCAGTTAATATGCAACAAGTTGTTATATTTCATTTATAAAAATAGGGTTTGCGGGAAGGGGGTTCACACATCAGAGGGGGTTCGACGATCTTGGGTTCCGGGGTTGAGGTTCGGCGGTCAGGTCGGTCTCGAGGTCGAGGTTCTGCAAAGTCGTTCCGGGATCGTTCTCGTTCTCGATGCAGGGTAGATCTTGCGCATCGGGAGGAGAACTGCGCTCCATGGCGAAGTGCTCGTCGGCGTCGTGGCGGAGATCTTGAGGTCCCGAACTCGGAGCTTGGCGTTCGGGGAGCTTCGGTGTCGAGAAGATCTTGTCGGTCCCACCTCGAAGGCCTTGTTGTCCTGCCGTGGGGATCATGGTCATCGGGGTCCGGTTCTTGGTCATGTTGCCGGTAGCTCTTGGTGTCCAGGGGTCGTCGCTCTGGGAGGTGGATCTTGTCGTCTTGGCGTCATCGTCCCTAGTTTCCGCGGCGAAGTACTCGGGGTTCGACATCGGGGTCATCCGGGTTCCATGTCGGAGATCTCGTCGAGGGTCTTCGGGTTCCGAGGCGAAGCACTTGAGTGGCATAGCCCTCGGGTTATCGGGTCCGGGGATCTTCGGGTGCCAAGGGTTCTCTCCGCTCCAGGGCTTGGCGTAAGAACTTGGTGTGTCCCTTGTTTGGTACTGTCGTCTTGCAGGGAGGCGGCCAAGGCACCACGGCGGTGGCAGGCGGGGCCGGCAGAGAGGGAGGCCGGGCGCGTGAGCGCAGGCGGCGGGCGGCGGCTGCGGCGGGCGGCGGAGCGGGCGGCGGAGCAAGCGGCGGCAGCAGCGCGGGCTGGCCGAGCTGTGAGAGAAGCGGGGACTTGCTGAGGCGCGGGCAGCGGCAGCGACTGGCCAGTGAGGCGGGTCGAAGCTCGGCAGCGGGGCCAGTGAGTGCTGGCGGAGGCGGGCGGGCCTTGTGTGAGATCTGGCGAGGAGGAGCGGGCAGGCGGGAGGCAGCAGGAGCACAGCGGGAGGCGGCGCTGTGGTCGGTCGCCGGAGGAGAGGTTGAGGGGTACAGGCGGCGAGGCGAGGCGCCTCAGGTTGTGGACCGGCCAGAGGTGGGAGGCTCGATGTGGTGGGGTCGGGCGTGACGGCGGGCGGCGGCGGCAGCATGGTCCGCTGGGAGGCGAGCCGGAGGGCTGGGCGGGGAAGAGGAGGAGGCGGGAGGCGGTGGTGGGGTGATGGAGGCGTGCGTGCTGGCGGGAGGAGGCGGAGGCGACGGGGTGCGGTGGCGGAGGGAGGGCGGGCGGCGGAGGTGCGGAGGCGGGGCGGCTTCTTGGGCGCGCGAGCGCCGGGTGGGACGAAGGGAGGAGAGAGGCCAGGGAGGAAGTGCAGTGGGGCGAGGCGGGTGGGTTGGACCAGGTCCAGGGAGTGGGACAGAGGGAGTGGGGCCTGGGAACATGGGCTAACGGGGGGGCGTGCGTGAGTGTGTGCCAGCGTGTGGGCAGGTGGCTAGGGGTTGAGAGAGAGAGAGGTTGAGAGATAGGCTAGGTGGCTGCACCTGAGTGGCTAGGGGAAAGGGTGGGGTGAGGTGGCGGCCTAGGATAGGTGGGGGTGAGGTGGCCAGGGGGTGTGGGTAGATTTTTAGGTAGCTATAGGATTAGAGGTGGGCCGATCTGTTTATACGGGGGTGGTCGTTCGGGTCGGGTTGGCCCGTTCGACTGCCCCTACTAAAATAAATTAAATATTTTATTATTTATAAACGGGACTTTTGCAAACCAATGCTAGACAAAATAAATAATCCGGACAAGCCCGGGTTTTGGGGTTTTGAATAAAGACGGGGCGTTTAATATAGAAAACAAAATTAGGGTTTTTAGCAAAAATGGTTTCAAACAAATATATGCATCTTGATGTTATCTTGATGCGAGACAAGACATGCGATTATGATGATGCGATGCACAAAATCAACGCGATTTTCTAGTAGTGGTTTTGCGGGATGCCACAATTCGACACCACTAACAAGGGATCTCGCCCTCGAGATCCGCCTCATGTCAGGAAGGAAAGGTCGTGACTGCGTCTTCTTGCTTCATGTAGATCCTCGACACCACTAACAAGAGGTCGTTGTCCCTGTTCGTCAAGAGCACTCCGGATAACCAGCGACGAAGTTAAAGGTAAGGCCACCTCGACTTCCATGGAAGGAGTAATTGCATCGATCCGCCATTCAATATACAAAGCAAATGATAAGAGTAGTGGTATGGTCGCGACTCCATCCGCACTCAAAGCATTACCATACACGAATAAGCGGATTATGCAACCAACCTCGGATTCGATGAAGATCTCGACAAGCGAGGTTCGGAAACAAAGGAGTGATGCAGACTGCGCCGGATCGCATAGAGGATAACGTCGCGTCGGAAAAACGGAAGGCACAAACAAAGAACAAGAATGGTAACACCGTGAGCGGATTCATCGGCGGCTTGAACCGGACGGTAGAACACGTTACCAAAGGAGGCGAAACCACGAAGGTGCGGCGGAACCCAACCACGAGATATCATGGACTCGAAGAGAGAAGGCGGATTCAAAACACGTCGAGATAAGAGGAGAATAGCAGGGTAAGGAGTAAAATCAGACCTAACGAGAACTATCAACCGATTTTTCAAAAATAGTTTTGACACTCTACTTGACCGTTAGCTAGGTTATCCTCAAATTTGGACTTGTGAATATCGCAACTGCTGAGCTCGATACCACTCTGTAACACCCTCGAATCGGACCTATGCGGGTTTGGCGAATTTTGCTCAAACTTGCATAGGTCCGATTCGAGTGTTCAATACACCAGGGGTAAAACTTTAAAGCCGTGTCCACGGATATGGGCGACTTAGAGCGATATCTCGATCATAGACAAGCATAACTAAAGTTTATTGCTATAAATTTGACTTTATAATGACTAGTAATCAGCTTCACTATAATGGAATGGCTAAATAATCCCACAATTGCTTGTTCGATTAAACTTGCGACCATTGTACTGACTAGTAAGTATGGCAACTATAACGGAATGGCTAAATAAAAGTACCAACAAGCTTTTGGTTTGGTTTATCTCATGCTATCATGTCGATTAGTGCTGTTGCAACTATAATGGAATGATTCACTAAAAGTGCCTTGCTTATTTTATCGGGATGATTATCTAAACTCGACTAGTAATTGCTGCAACGATAATGAATAAGTAAAGCGCTTGGCGTGTGTGAGTTCCTCGGTTGACTTCCTCGTTTTTCGAGGAAGCTTTGGATGGGTTTGTTTGATGTTAGTATCAGGTTGGTTCGAATAGGTCTTTCTTATCCCTCTCGATAGCCGCGGTGGTATCAGTCTCTATAGGTTGTTTAGCGCATGTTGCTTAGCTCGATCCACCATACCTATGTGGCGAGGACATGGCAATTCTAGCCTCGCCGTGTCTTGGCCTCGATCGGCTCCTCTTTTCCTTTGCCCTTTGTCGGCACCCTTTGTTTAAGCAGGTTTGAGATCGGCGCCGTTAGCGGGGTTACCCTCCGGCTTGGCACAGGCAGGGTTATGGGCGCCATTGGTTATTCTTGGGGCTCTTAGCCCCATTTGCATCTTGTCCGTAGTCGAACGCTCTATCATTTTCAAGGTGATTTGGATCTTTGTATAATATATCTGTATTCTTGACTCTTTGAGTCGCTGTTATATATATATATATGTGTTCTGTGGGTCCCATCGAGGACTGTTGTGTAATGTTATTACTTCGTTTTCCACCCGCACGAAAGTGCCTGGTGGGCACCTTTGAATCGTTTCTATGCGGGTTTGGCGGGTTTCGCTAAAACTTGCATAGGTCTGATTCTGAGGGTGTTACAGGAGAGTTTTAGTCAACGGATCTGCTACGTTGAGATCCGTATGTACTTTAAAAATCTTTATATCTCCATCCTTGACATGCTCGCGGATGGAGTGAAACCGGCGCTTAATATGCTTGGAATGCTTGTGAGACCTTGGCTCTATGGCATTGGCAATGGCACCATTGTTGTCACAATAGATCACCATTGGGTCCAACGCGTTTGCCACCACTCCTAGTTCGGATATGAACTCCTTCATCCAAAGCGCTTCTGAGCAGCTCGAGCGACAACATATTCGGCCTCCGTTGTTGATCCGCTACCACGGGTTGTTTGGAGCTCCTACTAACAGCTCCGCCATTCATGAAATACGTATCCGGATTGAGACTTAGAGTCATCCGGATCGGTGTCAAGCTAAGCGTCGACATAACACTTAGCGACGAGCTCTTCTTCACCTCCGTATACAAGAAACATATCCTTAGTTCTTCGTAAGTACTTAAGGATATTTTTGACCGCTATCCGATGTTCGAACACGGATCCGATTGGTACCTACTAGTCAAACTAATAGCATGTGCCACATCCGGTCTTGTACATAGCATGGCGTACATTATAGAGCCTATGGCTGAAGCATAGGGACTTTGTCCATTATCTCTTTCTTCATGAAGCGGACTTTGAGTCTTACTCAATGTCTTGCCTTGCAACATAGGTAAGAACCCTTCTTACTTCCGTCCATTTAAACTTCTTTAAAATCTTATCAAGGTATGTACTGCGATAGCCCTATTAGGCGCCTAGATCTATCTCTATAGATCTTTATGCCTAATATGTATGGCCTTCACCTAGGCCCTTCATTGAAAATTTCTTTGTTTAGATAACTTTTAACCTGTTTAAAGATCTATATCATTTCGATCAATAATATGTCATCCACATATAATATCGAAATGCCACATTGCTCCACTCACTTTCTTGTAAATACAAGCTTCTCCATAAGTTTGGACAAATCCAAACTCTTTGATCACCTCATCAAAGCGGAGATTCCAACTTCGTGATGCTTGCTTCAATCCATAGATGGATCGCTGAAGCTTGCACACCTTGTTAGCATCCTTAGGATCGACAAAACCCTTTGGTTGTATCATATACAACTCTTCTTCAATATTACCATTGAGAAACACGGTTTTGACATCCATCTGCCATATCTCATAATCGAAATATGCAACAATTGCTAACATAATCCTAACTAACTTTAGCATCGCTACGGGAGAGAAAGTCTCATCATAGTCAACTCCTTGAATTTGTCGAAACCCCTTTGCAACAAGTCGAGCTTTATAGACGGTCACATCCATCAGCATCAGTTTTCCTTTTGAAAATCCATTTGTTCTCCACGGCCTTTCGGTCGTGAGGTAATTCCACCAAGTTCCAAACTTGATTTTCATACATGGATTCCATCTCGGATTTCATGGCTTCTAACCATTTGTTGGAATCCGGGCTCATCATCGCTTCTTCATACGTCGCAGGGTCATCATTTTCATCAACCATGAAATTCATGACATGATTTTAAATACTCGGGGGCTGCCGCGTCTGTTGACCTGCGAGGTTTGGTAGTCCTCTCTTTCGGAGTTTCCTGATCATTATCATTAGTTCCCTCTCCAACAGGTGGAGCCAACTTGAAACAACTTCCGGTTGTGCTACTCGCCATACTTTGAAGAGAAGGTTCCACAACCTCTTGATTTCTACCTTCCGACTACTCACACCTTTTCGAGAAACTCTTTCTCTAGAAAGGATCCATTCTTAACAACAAAAACCTTGCCCTCGGATGCGTGATAGAAGGAATACCCAAGAGTTTCTTTAGGGTATCCTATGAAGGCGCATTTTTCGCTTTGGGTTCGAGTTTATCGATTGAAGTTTCTTCACATAAACAGCGCATCCCCAAACTTTAGAAATAACATCTTAGGTTTGTTTCCAAACCACAATTCATCTGGTGTCTTTTCAGCGGTTTAGATGATGCCGATTTAAAGTGAATGCGGTTTCTAGTGCATAACCCTAAAATGACAGCGGCAAGTCCGTCGAGACATCATAGATCGAACCATATCTAATAAAATACGATTCTGACGTTCCGCACACCATTTATTTGTGGTGTTCGGCGGTGTGAGTTGTGAAACAATTCCACACTCTTTCATGTGAGTGCTAAACTCGTAACTTAGATAATCACCTCACGGTCGGACCGTAGAAATTTGATCTTTCTATTATGATGATTTTCCACTTCATTACGAAATTCCTTGAACTTTTCAAAGGTTTCAGACTTGTGTTTCATCAAGTAGATATAACGTATCTACTCAAATCATCCGTGAAAGTAACAAAATAACGATATCCACCTCGCTTGACACACTCATTGGACCACATGGATCGGAATGTATGATTTCCAATAAATCATCGCCGTTCCATTGAACCGGAAAGCGGCGTTCTAGTCATCTTGCCCATAAGGCATGGCTCACATGTATCAAATGATTCATAATCAAGTGATTCCAAAAGTCCATCCGAATGGAGCTTCTTCATCGTTTAACGCCAATATGACCTAGGCAGCGATTACCACATATATGCGGATATATCATCATTAAGTTTAATCCTTTTAGCATCAACATTATGAATATGTGTAACATTATCGCCGAGATCTAATAGAAATAAACCATTCATCATCGGTGCATGACCATAAAGATTCATTCATATAAATGGAACAACCATTGTTCTCGGTTTAAATGAATAACCGCCGCATCAAACACGATCTAGATACAATGTTCATGCTCGGTGCGGGCACGGATAACATTTATTCAAGTTTATAACTAATCCCGACGGTAAGTGGAGGCGGCGTTCGGCGGCGATCACATCAACGCTTGATCCATTGCCGACACGCATCTTGACCTCACCCCTTGCTAGCGGTCGCTTGTTCCACGATTAGAGTTACAAATATTATGGCGAACGGTATCAAATACCCGGTGCTACTGCGAGCACTAGTCAAATACACATCAATAACATGTATATCATATATACCTTTGTTTGCCTTGCGGCCTTCTTATGCGAGATACTTGGGGCGATTCGCTTCGATGGCGATCCCTTACAATAGTAGCACTTTCGGAATCAGACTTAGGTCCAACTCGGGGTTTCTTTTAGGCGCGGCAACGGGCTTGCCGCCCTTACTTCCTTCCGTTTTCCTTCTTGTCTTTCTTGAAACCGGTGTTCCTATTGATCATCAACACTTGATGTTCCTTTTGATCTCCATACGGTTTTAAGCATTGTGAGGCTCGGGGAGAGACTTCTTCATGCCTTGCATATTATAGTTCATCACGAAGCTCTTATAGCTAGGTGGCGAGAGACTACGAACACGATGGATGCCTAATTCAATGGGAATCGATATTCCCAAGGACACAAGCTTATCGGCGTAACCCGACATGAGTACATGCTCACTAACGGAGTTGTGCTCTTCCATCATGCGACTAAAGAACTTTTACAGGCGTTTTAGCTCTCTCTGAGACATGAGTGTCGAAAATCATTTTCAACTCACCCATTGTATCAAATGCATTGCCGTTTTGAAAGCGCTTTGAAGTTCGGCTCTAGCCCATACAATATGCCGCAATGAACTAAGTTGTGGTCCTCTGGCAGTCGATAGACATTCTTCTCCTCGTCGGGGCATCATCAAAGGTGGGGGCCTAACGGCGCTTCTAGCACATATTGCTTTTGTGCGCAAAAGAGGAGAATCCTCAAATTCATGGCCCATTCGGTAAAGTTGCTACCGTTCGTTGCTAGTTTCTCTTTCTCCATGAACACATTGAAATTAAAAGCGGTGGTGCCATCTACAGCAAATTTGTAAAGTTTAGACTAAGTGTATGATAGATTGAGTTCAACTAATCTATATTACGAATGAACTCCCACTCAAAACGACATCCTCGTGCCTTTTGGTGATTACATGAACCAAATCCACTACACCAAGTCCGATCATCACGTGAGTCGGTATAGCTTCAAAGCGAGCATCAAATGGGCATCATATCAACTATATGACTCATGCTTAACCTTTCGGTCCGTGTTAGAGGCCATGTCATACATGCTAGGCTCGCCAAGTTAGAACCTTAGTATTCGTGTGTATGGCTTTTACACCGAACTATGGTCGTGGATCCAAGAACACCCGATCATCACGTGATGTCTTGGAGCGAAGAAAACATAATCGGTGCATACTAAAGGAAGAACATATTATTATCTTGATATTTAAATGAGGGATCATATTATTATGCTAACAAAGCGCTAAACAAGCAATATAAGATGCAATCAAACATCATATGTTTATTAGTGAAATTATATGGTTCCCGCAGATGATCTCTATCATGTGCATCGTGGTATGATCACTATCATACCTATATGTGTAAATCCAAGGTCTATGGATTTTACGCTATGTGTGTTGTGAGTATCATCTCATACTTCTACTTACAACACTACCATATCATAACACTAGCCCAGTAACAATCTAAACTAGACGCCTCTAATTTATCCATTGCAAGTTTTACGTGGCTTAGGGCTTTCGAGATAGAACCGTTCTTACCTACGAACATGAACTACAACGAGTATAATCAAATTGTTGACAACTCGCTTGCAAAATAGATATTGACTATAGTAGGAGAGACAGACACCCACTAGCCACTTATGCAAACTAGTTTCATGTCAAGCGTGGAACAGGTCTCATGTGCGAGGACATGTAAAGTTTGTCTGGGCCGCTTCATACCACTATGCCACCAATATCCAAAATTACAACAAAGGAGCAACAACATGATCATCATCGCCCACATACTCATATGTGTACTACCCGTGTAAAGTATCTACGCATAGATCCGGTTCTGATACCACTGAAGGGTTCGCAGCATAGAAAACAAAAATTTTCCTACGATGTGAACTATATACCAAGATCTATCTACTAGATACAAACAACAGGCGGATGTATATCCGTAGAGAACATACCCTTGAAGACCGACAAAGCTTAACGAGTTCAACTCGTGGTTGATGTAGACGATCTCTTGCCGATCTCAAGATCGAGAGGAAGTCCTAGCGCCGCAAATCAGCAGCGCATCCGTGCTCGAACACACGTTCGAGGCACCGAGCAACCTCCGCCTCCTCGCTCCAGCGATGCAGCGGAAGCACAACTCTTTCTTGCCGAATAGCCACCGGGAACATGTATCTCGCTAGTCCGAGACCATGGGGGATAAATTCTAGAGGGGGAGAGATCCTTCACGAGGAGGTGTGTGAGACAAGTGAGGAGGGGCTCCTTTTATAGGAGGAGGGAACCCCAAGGGGTGGCAGCGCATGGGGGCTGCCCTTGCCCTCCCTCTTCATGTGGGTGGACACTCCACTCACAAATCTCCTTTAAATTCCCTCCACTCAAAAGTCCACTCAAATTCCCATTAAATTTCCACGAAATTTAATGCAAACTCTCATTAAATAAAACTCTTTTATTTTATTCAGAATTTTGTCAATTAATTTAATGACAAACATTCACAAATAACCTTGCTAGAATTCTATTTCACATGCATAACCACTTTATGCAATTTCACCGAAAACTTTGTTTGGTATCTAGTGAAATAAATTCCTCGCTTATTCATTCTTTTCGGCATGAAACATTTGCTCCAATTGGATGTAGGTGTATCTTAAGTGTGTCACCCTACGGTTCGTGAATAATGCGGACATGATCGAGACCCCTCGGATCAATAATCGAAGCGGGATGGAGACCCATCGACTCCCACATTCAACGATGACTTTCTTGTGATCGTCGGAACCTTTTACGCTAGTATCTTAATCCCTTTGTTTCACGATATATTACATGTCCGAGATTCGATCATCGGTATCTCCATACCTAGTTTGATCTTTCGACATGCACTCTTTTCTCGTTCTGTGATATAACATTCTAGTGATCAAATCACTTGCTTGCAAGCTAATCAATGTGATATCACCGAGAGGGCCAGTATATCTATCATCATCGGGATGAACAAATTCCACTCTCGATCCATGAGCCTCAACATAACACTTTATTAGTTACGAATCCATCTTTATAATCATCACATTACGGTGTGACGTTTGATGTTATCAAGAAACTCTTAGGTGTTAGTGATTGACATGATCTCATGGTCTAAGGATTAGGATCACCGTAAGTTGTTATAGCAATATAAACTCAATGACTTTGATCGTAATGCTATACTTCGGATGAATGTTCATCACACCATTACACTAATGTTGTGATCCCGTTATTAACAACATCCAATGTCCATGATCAGGAAATCTTGATCATCTTGTTAATCAACGAGCTAGTTTATGAGAGAGGCATAACTAGGAACTTTTTGTTTGTTTATTAAACACACATGTATTAACGTTTCCGTATTAATACAATTATACCATGCAAAATAAACATCTATCATATACTTGGAATACACATAATAAACACTTTATTATTGCCTCTCAGGGCATATTCCCTTCATCATGGTGGCGTCGTCGACAAGACCAGCAAAATCTATGCTAATCTTAACCTTGAAGATTGCTCGGAGGATAGATGGTGTTGACAACTTCTTTAGCGTGTACATGAGGTGCTCTCTACAAGTCTTCTAAATCGGATGAGAGGTCTCGTTTAGCCTAGAGGGTGTCTCGCGGTATGTGATATGTTCTCGGTTCATAGCTGATGGTGGAATTTTGTTGTTTTCAGGGCATAGGCCCTTTTTGCATGATCTTCACCCATTGTTGGGTTTGTAGGTGTTGTGAGGAGGCTTCGGGTTTTGTAATGTATGTTCTTTGTCAGTCGTTTGTTGAATAATTAATAAAAAATGTCATATGCATCTCTTTGATGCAGAGACAAGGGGACATCCTCTATTTCATAAAAAATAAACCCTACATTGTATACATATACACCTTGACAAGTTATATCAAGTTAGTCGCTAGAGAAGACACTTGCAAATAATTTAGCCATGCCATGACACTTGTAGAAAATTTAGCCTTGCCATGATACTTATAGAAAATTTATCCATTCCATGACACTTGTAGAAAATTTAGCCTTTCCATGACACTTATAGAAAATTTAGCCTTGCCATGAAACTTGTAGATAATTCTATGTCATTGTCAAAATTTACTTGTCATTTTCATCAACTTGCCATGGGACTTGTCAAAATCACATGTAATTGCCATTTTCATCAACTTGCCATGAGACTTGTAGATATTCGGTGATTTTACTTATCATATTGATGTACTTTGCCATGAGACTTGTAAAAATCTCATGTAATTGCCATCAACTTTCCTAGAAACTTGTATATATTCATAATTTTACTTGTCATATTGACGTACTTGTCTTGAACTTGTAGGATCTCACGATGGATTCGGAGCATGAGCTTGTGGAGCACTCGGCGGTGATGGTCTTGTGGGTGGGAAGAATAAATTTGTAATATTTGTGTAGTTTAGGGCTTGTGCACTTGTTGGTTATGCACTTGGTGATTGAATTGTTGTACTTGTGAAGTTTGTTGCTTGTGAGGTGATGATATGATATTTGGTAGTGTTTGTGATGATATTATGATCATATTATTGTTGTTCATTATGCATTTTGGTGTTGGTGATGATCTTTATAATCATATACATGTATTCTATGTTGGTGATGAACTGTATGATCATATATATTTTTTGTGTTTTACATAAGGTTGTGGGTTGCTGCGATGGGGCACATGTGGCACACAGCAAAGGGTGGTACGTTGCCATGTGGCACCTAATACGGGCACACGACAAAGGGTGCTACGTTGCCGTGTGTTCCCTGCCGGTGGACACACGGCAAAGGTTGCGCACACGGTAAATAAATGACACACGGCAATGTTGGGCCACGCAGAGATAAAACAAAACTTTTTCCTCTAACATGGTGATCCCAAGATCTAGTTGAGGTAGAAGGCCACGAGGTTTACCACTAGAAGCGCAGTTGCGGATTACTGATGAAGCGCGTCAATTGATGCAGTGCAGTCCTTTGCGATCTGATCGTCCTGGTGCTGATCGTACAGCACCTCTGCTGGTATCCACACGTACAAGGAGGAGCACCGGCGGCGAACTGCTAGGTTCGTATCGACGGCAGGACTGCTGTGGAGCTAGGGTTTCCAACACATGGAATGACCTAACCAAAAACGATTAACCATTCTGGGTTACGGTGCTCCACTATATATAGGGAGTGAACGTGGGCTCCACTCTCGTGGCCCATTCACTAAAGCCCATATAACGCTAGTCACCGCGAGTCCGACTCACTAACTCAGTCCTAATCCGGCTCGGGTCCAACCCGGCCAAATTTCTGGTTCAGATCCAATCTGAACTTGCTCCCGCTCTTAAATGTGTGACCCGGCAGGCTCTTGGTTATTCGGACACGATTGGAGTCCGACTCACAATCGATCAGTCGGCTGCGGCTCCTAGCAGAACATCCCAACTCCCAAGTACCAATGAGTCATGACGACTTGTCTTTCCAATGAGAATTGTGTCCGAGTCCCTTTTTCCTCACGATATACCTTGTCAGACTATAGGCGAATAATTGTCATCCCTTAAATAGTCCGACTCTCTTCTTGATCCGAGATAAGTGATTCATCTGACTAACTCTTAGTCGATCGCCTCGGTTAACACTTAACCGAGTCGTGCATGGCCATGCTTTCCGAATCATATCTTAGGAGGGCGGAGAATATCTATCCGAGTGGAGGCAAAATCCCATCTTGGTATTCACATCATAGCTTGATTCTCGATCCGAACTACCTTTATAGCTGCCCAGTTACGGATCAGCGTTTTGCAGAAACCTAAGTCGTGATCCCTCAACTCGGACTATGCAACAACCTCAGGTCTAAGGATTACATTGATTGAGATATACAAATGACTATTTGTTCGTTGTACCTCAATATGGGTCAATCCGAATCGCTAAACTCTTTAGCCGAATCTGTGTAAGTCGGAATGGCATCACCATGCCCATGACAAGTGGAACCGAGTCATCAAGCCGACTTTCACATTGGTCTAAGTTGTGTGTCCAGCACAACCTCAATGACCAAGGACATTTAGTACAAACAACATGAATGCATCGTTCCACAACCGAATCACATATTCAATGATACACATCAGATGTTTATACAAAGACAACTTTATATCTTTATGAATATATTGGGAAATCTCATCATACATGATTGCCTCTAGGGCATATTCCCAACAGGCAAAGTATTGTGACACAGCAAAGAACTAAAATGCACGGCAAAGATTCGTTGGCTCCGTTAAACGGATGGAAGTGTCAAGTCGCTTTTCTTTGCCGTGATGCATAATACACACGGCAAAGGATTTGCCGTGTTCCGGGTGCCAAGGCATACGGCAAAGAACCTTTGCCATGGCAAACATTGCCGTGTGGCTTTTGTCGTGTGTTTACACATGGCAAAGCCGTTGACGTGTTTCCTTTGCCGTGTGAATATGCCCACAAGGGAAAAAACGTGTATGCGGTAGTGATAGAATACATATTTGTTGTCAAACTTGTCTGGTGCCAGGCCATTTTCATTAACTATCAGATTTTTTATTTAATATCTTTGCCTATTTTGTTTATCAACATGTGCAAATATGTGTCATATGATTATTTTATCAACGTTTCCAATATATCCCACGTGTTGTATAAATTGGTAAAACATATGAGTACGTACATGTTTTGTACTTCCACTCAACATATGAATTGGAGATAAATACAATCAGAAAAAAAATTGAGATGAGAACATTACTGAGGATAAGGAGTAAGGAGAATTGAGATACTAGTCCGTAACAAGCTTGGGCCTTTTCTTTTTGGGTTAACAAGTCTGGGCCTTGTTGTGCCTTTTGCTGGAATGCGGAACTGAGAAGCCCAATTAGGTGTCGATCTTTTTAGTCTAGAGCCTTTTTTTCACGTATACAGTAGATTCCATTAGTCATCAGGTGGGCTCATTTCAGTCCCTCGGATTATACTCCGATCCATATTACTTGTCGTAAAAGTGAATGTATCTAGACATGTCTTAATGTTAGATATATCTAATTCAGTATCAATTAATAAAAATAGGAGGGAGTACCTAAGTTCAGCTGCACAAGACCATGTCCAAACCATCGTTTAACCCTGACATCCATCAGGGGATGCCAACTCATGCAAGAAAGTGTTTCTGAGTCCTACCAATTTTTACACAACAAATCTCTATTGAAGCTAATTATTAACTCATTCATAATGGTTGCTGTTGTGGTTACAATACGTTATAAAACAAAAGTTTTAGAACTATCTGATTCCACCGTCACGGGCTGTTCCGCCCATAGCGCTGCTAAAATTAGGCCCAAATACAAATCTTCAAGCTCAGCTTTATAAGAACCTAGACACGGACGGACCCAGCGTCCCTCCCATCCGGGCAGTCGTCCAGGCTTTTCGGCGGCGCAGACCTTGCCTTTTATATATCTCTATAGTGATTCCAAAAATTTCTAGGTCCGCTGTTACCTAATATAGAACATAAATCGTCTACCAAAGACGACCACCTCTTCGTTGTTATCTAGAGTATCATGCAAGTCAAAGAGCTACCATCCTCGTCAAAAAGGATATGCAGAAGCAAATGTTTCCCTGTTATATAGAGAATGAGGAGTATACTCTCTGAAGTCTGGATCATTTGAGCAAGTCCGGTCCAGAACACTAGCTTTTTGGACCGCATTTGTCCAAAGAAACTATAAAGGAAATGCTTAACAGTTTCTAATCCTATTAACTTCCGATTTTTCATCTTTGTCTACTGCCTAATTTTCGGGATTAAACAACGGCCTCCACCACTAATCGCATGACCAGGCTTTTTCAGAGTCCCGGATGGGATCCAGGACATGAAAAGGAGCTTCACAATTGTCCGTAGATAAAATTTCATATAAGGGAAGTTGGTTTTAGGGTTTCAAAAAGATCCAGGATTTTTCAACAAAGTATTGGAATGTTCTAGAAGGTTCTAGTGGGTTCCATGGTGGGGCCTACATGTAACATGGACCTTAAAGGGGCACCCTGGCCCTACATGGTCCAGGGCTACAATACTCCAAGGCCCATGCGCCATATGGGGGACCCCAAACCCTAGGGCGCCAAAGGAGGATGTACAGGAGGGAGAGTCCCTACTGTAAAATCCTAAAACCAACTTTGTAAAGAGGGGAGGCTTGGGGGCACCCCCTCCCCCTCGCGCCTATTTATAGAGGGGAGGGGCGCATGGGGTTGTACACCCATCTCTTGCCATCCCTAGAATTCCTTCCTCCTCCTCTCCTCGTGTGTGCAATGAAGCTCTGGCGGCGAACCTCTCCACCAAAAACCACCACCCTATCGTCCTGCTTATTTAGATTACACTTACCCTCTTCCTCGAGTCTTGTTGGATCAAGAAGAGGAGACATCACAAAGCCGTACATGTGCGCATACTGGGGTTGTCGTTAATTGCGGTGTTGGATCGGTTGGATCGCAGAGAGAACGACTACATCAAACATGTTGTAAACTGTTTCATGTTGTGTTCCTCAAGGGTATGAAAGATCTAATCCTCTCGTTACTTGCATCCTCCTAGATTTGGTCTTGAATTTTGTTGACCCTCTCATGAGGAAGCTTTTGTTTTTGATGTGGCGAATCCCATCAGAGGAACCAAGATGGCTCGTGGAAGGTCCACGGGCACACTCCCATTGGACTCACGATAAAAAGAAAACAGACTCTGGAGGCCTAGCGGCGAGTCTAATGTGAGTACAAGCAAAGGCCCATTCGGCCTCTTAGCTAACTCATGTATATAAGGCTAGCAGGAGAAACGCTAGAGGGTACGTACTTTTCCACCATATCTCTAGCCAACAAACCGTCTACGACGCAGTGTATCGTCTAAAAAGCAATCCAATCTAAACAGGAATAGGTCTTTAACTCCAAAGAGATGGATCGAACCTAATTAAAAACTTTGTTCATGTTAAAATGTATAAGTGGATTGCACTATCTCTTTCCATCAGTTCGGACTTTTGGTTGCGTTGGCTAGTGCATGAAGCTTGACATGGTATCAGAGCCTAAGGTCTCGAGTTCGAGTCCTGGCCTTCGCAATCTATCCTAAAATTGTTGTTGACCCCTCTATGTCCACATATAGGCCTCGAGTCATACGTGAGTTTCGCGCCCCGTCGTTCTCTTCCGGTTGCACGTGCTGACTTCTCCCCGTCACACGTGAGAGGGGGTGTTGAAGTGTATAAGTGGATTGCACTAGCTCTTTTCATGAGTTCAGACTTTTGGTTGCGTTGGCTAGTGCATGAAGCTTTACAGTTCCAATCTCTATCCAGAGATGTCGATGCCTCCCTCGGCACCCACCTCTCGTATGCTATCCCTAATAGAATCTGCCATGACAAGCCCATGGCATCACCACTTGATAATAACTACATATATGTAGAATTTGTCTTTGGCTAAAAGCTAGCTACATGGAAGTTTGCAATGGACGTGGTATGTTGACCCTTTGGGAAAACCTATTAGCCCTTGAGGGAAAAGAAAAGCTTATTGATGCCTTGACAAGTCGAGCAAGGAACAAGTAGTGAAGGATGTATGTAAGGTTTAATCGGGTTTGAGTTTGGTATTCCTGGTCCATGTGCTAATTCTCCTTCACGTTCTAATTCAAATAG
The DNA here is from genome assembly GCA_030063025.1 of Avena longiglumis. Classification (NCBI taxonomy): domain Eukaryota; kingdom Viridiplantae; phylum Streptophyta; class Magnoliopsida; order Poales; family Poaceae; genus Avena; species Avena longiglumis. The sequence goes on along the minus strand of CP125974.1, from coordinate 137,451,251 downwards.
AAAGTGAAAGATGTCCTTTTTTTAGTGAAGAAGATACATTTAAGTATAACAACATGGCTGGCTCATTGTGTAACTTTGTGATTGCTATCAATAGAAAATTCCTTGCTGAAACTGTTTGTTGAACCTTGGTGAGCTCTCTCTTGAAGAACGACAAGTTGTTTTAGACTATGTGATGGGACCATAAGGGGTATAAAGGCCTTAATTTTGTGGAAATGAAAGATGATCACCGTATAGCCTCTTTTTAAGCATACTGGAAATAAAATATGATGCCGTTTGAGTTGGTGTTAGTTGGTGCAAGAGGGAAATAAACTATTTCTTCCGTAATAATGCTAATTAGATCTTCAAGATGGATGCGGACTATTTAATATGAGTTGATTATATATGGATGTTGAACAATTATGTATGTGCGTTGGATCTAGTTTTTGTTTATTCGAAATGACTCTAGATCTAGTTATGTGTTGTTAAATCTGATTTATCGTCATGTATGGCAAGATGTACTACTTATGTGCTCTATTACTTGTTGCCAAATAGATTATATGTTGTTGTTCAAGTCTGTACATGTTTTGATATACTCCAAACTTTGTTCAAATGAAGTTTTGGCACTGAAATGTTAACAGAGTAGTGTACACTATTATTTTCCGCCATTTCTCATAATTGTCGTTGTATTCTTATCTCATCAGAAAGAAGCAAAGTTAAAAAAGTCTAACATAGATACAATAATGAAAAGAATCTTAGCTCAGCATGTCTAAACAGATACTCCACATTTAAGCAAAGGACATCTTAGCTCATCATGTCCCGTCACATGGTATGTGTAACATGTAATAAGCACTCACCATGTCTGATTGGGGGACATGCATCCATGCCAGGTGAGACTTGGTACCAAACACACATTAATAAATTGCCCATGATCGGTTGATCTATACTATAAGTACGAGTTCGTTCATGATCTTCAAGCATTAGCAAACTATTACCAGCAACGTAATGTTTTGTTGTTTTCCTTTTTCTCGTTTACTCTTTTGCTTTGTATTAACAGACATGAAAAGGGGCTAGCCAGGTTGGAAAATAAATCTAAGTTAAGTAAATGCAACTAAATGGATTGATTCTTATTTTCTATGGCGAAAGCGGTTAATCTTGATAATCTTAATTTTGCTAAAGCAGGGCATGTCGGCAAGTCGGAAAAAAAAGGAAGCACGTGCAGCGAAGGTACACAAACACAAGTGGTCCCAGACCTTCAAAAGCCATACAACTGCTATGATTAATGGATATATGGATCGGATGTTGCAATGACACCAAAAAAAGGAAGAGAAAAGAAAAGAGAAGCATATGCTAGCCCTGAACCAACCAAAGATCCGTCATTAACTAATGCTTTGTTGCAGCATCCGATCAAATCACTCCAGGCTAGCCAGCAACGGGCACCTCAGCTTAACTAGTAGCAGGCGCCATCCGTGCCAGCGCCGGCCGGGGATTCATCTCGATCGGACTGACTGCGTATATAGCACGAGAGTCTATGTACTGGACGGATCCGTGGCGACGATGAGTCACGAGGCGGCGGCGTCGAGCACCCTGGCCTTGTTGTCGAGCATGGACCACATGACCTGCACGTCCTCGTAGGCGCACGCCATGACGTCGCCGTAGAGCTGCGCCGTGGCCGACGGGCTCTCCGCCGCGTCTTCGGCGCCGCCGCGCGCCATCGCCGCCGCCGCCCCGGACCGCTTGAGCTGGTGGCGCGCCCGCGGCGTCTTCTTGCCGCCCTCGCTGCCGCTGCCGCTGCCGCTGCCGTGGTCGTCGCTCCTGGCGCTGCCGCCGCCGTGCTGCGGGCTGAGGATTGTGCAGGCCTTCCTGAAGGGCGTCGTGATGGTGCGCTTCCAAGAACCCATGGTAGATCGATGTAGTATGTATGTATCTAGCTAGGAGCAGAGTATATATCTAAGGAAGGAGTATCGAATGAGAATCAACCGATGTTTGTGTTTGTGCGTGGGGAAAAGCTGAATGCAACTGTGGTGCAGAGTGAGAACCGGGTGCTCTGGCCGGGCCGGGGGGCCAATATATATCCAGGCGCGGGGGACGAGAGAGGGGGGGAAGGTGGGGGTGGGGAGGCAAGATCCGGAAGACAGGATAGGGAGGGGTGCACGTTGCGACGGTGAGCGCCAATGGAAGGGCGGCAGGGACTTCCGGTCCATGTCCCCTCTTGTCGGCCGTCGGACCGCCATCGGACGGCTCGCGAGGCCCGGTAGGTCACCGCGTAGGGTGCGCCCCACTCACGAGAAGATCGTAGGGTGAGAACAGAATCATGCGCGTGCACGTGCTCCGTGGTGGCTCGCTCGCGCCAATCGATCCCCGCGAATCATGAGCGAGCGAGGCTGCGAGGGAGAGGCAACAGGCGCACATGCGCGCATGGACGGGTATCATGGCCGCCGCTGCCCCATCCATCCATCCATCGTTCGATGATGAGTGGCGGGCGGAAGAAGAAGAAGGCCGCCGGCCGGAACGGAACGTTGGCGCGGGGCCACCGGCCGGCGTTCGTACTGTTAACGTACCGCACCGTGTCGTGCGTCAATGATGTCTCGTGCATGGCGGTTGAGGTCTCTCGTTCGGCGGTACGCTGCTGCGGCTCCCTCGTGACATTCGTCGGGCTGCCGACATCTGCCACGCCGAACAGTGAAAATTCGGCACTAGCTAGCGGCGGACATCTACCATGCTCGCGGGGCCAACAAGAGGCCATCGTCCCAACGCCGAAGTTTCTCTTGAGAAAGCCCTTGTGGAAAACGATACTACTACTAGCTAGTACATCATTCTAGCTACCAAATCAGTACGCTCGCAAACAACAATCTATCCGATCGACCGGTCAAAGATAGCAACCGAACAGAGACGCGTTGTGCCCTGCCCGCGATCCAGATGCAACGTCCTGTGTACTCCTGAGTACTGCAGAGCTAGTAGTAGTACGCTTGAACAGTGAGTATATACTGACAGTACTGTCCCCGCAAAAATAAATTATACTGACAATACTGTAGTAGTAGTACTAAATTTTTAGGCGCGCGCGAACCACAAGGTTTGAATACTGGCCCCCGCCCGTGACGACCGGCCACAGCACACTAACGGCTTTTATGTGTCCGGTATCAATCAATCAGCCAGTTCTGACAGTACTACCTAATGATGATGCACGCAGACAGAAGGAAAGGGTTACTTAAAGTTCCGATTACAGAAGACCGGGAGCGAGTTTTCCATTGTTATGCGCGGAGTCCCGAAGAAAATTTTGTATATATGCAAAGATGCTTTGGGAAGTGTCTACAAAATGAACTCAAGGAAGCTAACCATTTTTTATGTTCAAGGAAAGCGGTAGCTTAAGGTGAGAACAAACAGCCACGTGAAGGCCGGTTATGTATAGTTGCTTAAGTTAAGCAGTAGTAGTACACTACTCATTTTGTAAGCAAGAAGATAATTATTTGAGCATTGACATTTTCTAATGGATGGATGCAGACATATAGTAGGCGACGTACGTATGTGAGTCTCATTGTCAGCTTTCATTTGGCGGTGGAAACTGAAATGTGTGTCCCACCCCCACACACACACACACACACACTCAAATAATTAAGTACATGAGATCCTTTCTAGAAAAATGGAAAAAAAAGTTATATAAGGTCAACTTGGGTCGGTTTCATTCATCGATGATAAAGCAGTGGAGCCGCCCAGGCTTCGCCCGGTTGAAGATCTAAGTCAACTAGCTAGGGAGACAAATTTAGCAAGTCAAATGGAGTTACCTCGATTGGTCAGAGTACTATGTACCACACCTCAATTAAAAAAAATCAAGAGGATAACTGGATTCTGAGGAAAAAAATTAAGAGGATAACTCCGTCCCTCCATATGCTCTTTTTTTATGTATTGGTCTATGTTGTGCTGTGGTCCAGCGGATGCTCGGTTTTTCCCTTTTCGTTTTGGCTTCGGCCGTTGTGGTTGCATGTCGAACCCTGTACTTGAATTTTGCTTTATTTACAAAGCGGGGCGAAAGCCTGGTTCGAGAGAAAAAAAACCTTGAAAATTGTGCCATTAGTCATTTTAAGAAGAAAAATAGCATGTATATATATAAATTGAGCCAAATTATGCTGACATTATCCAAATTTGACAAACCACACTGAAAATCACAGACTACATATATGTGGGCCTCCCGGATCTGGATGCATTGTCTGAATGCAATCAAACAGCAGGCTTGTTGCCTGCCGGATCTAGATGCATGAATCATGTACGTACTGTACTCCTCACACTGAGCTAGTACTAGTACATATCAACAGTGACTATATACTAAATTTTTAGGCGCGCGCGAACCACATGATTTGAAAACTGGCCCCCGACCGGCCGCAGCCCACTAACGGTTTTTCTGTGTCCGGTATCAATCAACTAGTTCTGACAGTATTACCTAAAGATGACGCACGCTGTCAGAGGAAAAGTGTTACTTAAACTTCTGATTACAGAAGACCGGGAGTGTTCCATTGCTATATCTGTGCATAGCGCAGAGTTCCAAAGAAAAATTTGTATATACGTAAAGGAGTTAAATCCATGCTTAGTTATTGAACTCGCTTAGTAAGTTGAATACTCTGCCGGCCACCTCTCACCGCCTTTCCGCGGGTCAACCCCGAGGCAGGGGGACGCGGCTGCTAGCGCGGCGACGGAGGGTTCATCGGGCCCCCCCTGGTGACCCCACCATCGTCGGCGCCGGCGCCGGCGACCTCCTCCCCGGCGGCGCCTTGTCCCCTGGAGGCGGTGTCCCCGGCCAGGTGCGTCGTGGCTGGGACGTGGGTGGGGATAGGGCTGTGGCCCAATCCGGTCGAGCTTGGCAAGCGGGCGGGTGATGCGTGAGGGCCGTGGTGGTGACGTGGCGGCGGTTGGGACGGGTCGGGCGTCTGAGGCCGACCCCTTAGGGTTGTTTCACAGGTTCCACCGCCGTCGGCCCGTCCAGGCGCCTTTCCCCGCCGTGCTCGGCCTACCCCACCGCCCGCCCGGCGCCTCCCCCTCCCGCCTCGAAGCCATGTCGTCTGAGGCGACCCGCGAAGGCAGCGCGCCCCGCCCGCGAGGCCGCCTCTCGCCCAGCTCTCCGCCCGCCGGTCGCCGCCCTCGCGCCTCTCCCGGCGTCGCGGGCCTGACCCTCTGAGCGCCGCTCCCTTAGGTCCGTCTCGAGACGCTCCCCATCCCCTCCCGCGCCCGGGCGTGGGCGGTCGCCGCGATGGGCGTGAGGCGGGGTCCCAGGCCGTCTTGGCTGGGCGCCGCCCGTGACCCGTCTCCGGAGGGTCGTCGCGCGGAGCAGCGGCTCCGGCAGGACCTGCTCCACAGGGAGAGGGCATCGGCGATGGCGGGTAGGAATGTCCCGGAATGGCGCCGGGACAGGGAGGGTCACCGGTCTCGCTCCCCCCATCGCGCCTCTCCCCCGGGCCCCCCTGAGCCGACGAAGAAGAAAAAGAAGAAGAACAAGAAGAAGAAGAAGAAGAGGTTGGCGGCGGCCCCTGGTTCCAGCATCTCGCTCCGTGGTGTCGCCCCCCCGCGCCGGGCCCCCCAGCAGTTGGAGTACCTCGCGCACTCCATTGCCGGGGGGTTCTACTACATCGACATCGGGGGGGTCGCGATGTCGGTTCCCAGGAACTTGGCTGTGGTCACCGTGGTGGAGGGACAGGAGATCCCGGCCTCGGTGGTGATCTCCGCGGAGTTCATCCAGGAGGAACTCCGGCGGATGATGCCGGGACATGCCTGGAGTGCCCGGGAGATCTCCCCGACCCAGTTCGCGGTGTCCTTCCCGTCTGCCGAGATACTCTCCATCAGTGCTTGCAGCACCGCCCTCACTCTCCCGACCAGCAGGGTCCAGATCTCCATCACGCCATCGACCGCCCACCCTGCGACGACCTCGACCCTCTCGGCGGTGTGGGTGCGGATCCTCGGCTTCCCGGAGGAGGCGCGGGTTCGGTCGCTGCCCATCCTGGAGCTGGTTTCCCAGGCAGTGGGTAAGCTTGTCGTGGTGGACGAGACCTCTCGCTTGGGGGCGGGACCGATCCGCATGCCGGTGCTTTGCCCGGACCCAGCTCTACTCCCAGGGCCCCTACCTCCCTTCTACTTGATGCGGAGGAGGATCTGACAGTGGAGTTGGGCGAGGACCGAGGCGGATGGCGGTCTCCTCCCTCCCTCTCGGTCCCCCCCTCTGGTGACCACTCTACAGGAGGGGGAGCTCATCTAGAGAGGACTCTGACGACGATGACTTGGGAGGGGAGTCTCAGACTCCGGTTCCCTCCCCCCGGCCCCTCCTGCTGCGGTCCCGTCCGCTGCTGCTTCGTCGGCCTCCCACCAGCTACCCCTGCTGCCTCCCTCGCAGGGCCCTCCCGACCTCCAGATCGCTCAGTACGGTTCCAACTTCCGAGGATCGGGGTTCACGCCACATGGCCTGGACCCTCTCCGGTGATCCCGAGTGGCGCTGAGGGACTCAGGTGGAGTCCGACAGGGATTCCGGGAGTGTGGGGATGGTGGTCACCGCCCCCTCGTCACCATGCTCTCCAGGGGTCCTCTGCTACTCGCTTTCCCCGGGCTCTACGCCAGCTTCGCCCCGGGGATCCCCGTCGCTGGTCCCAGCGACCCCGGCGCCGCGTCCGGAAGAGCCAGCGACGGTCTTCCTCACCACTCCCGCGGCTGGCCCCAAGACGCGTCTGCCCCGCCCTCCCCGCCCAGTGCCCCCTCCTTCGCGCCAGAGTGCTCGTCTGGCGCGGGTCAGGGCGGAGAGCCCGGGGGTGGTGCCCACGGTGTCCCAGCTGGCGTCCCAGAGGACCGCGGCTCGCAACCTTGACTCAGGTACCCCCTTGAAAGCCCCGCCCCCCTGCCCTTCTGCCTCCATTCCCGCCCCATCAGGCTCCAGGTTCTCGGTCTTGGATGGCTTCCCTCTCGAGCATCTTGCACAGGTGGCGGCTGACTGTGGTGTGGTCTTCCGTGGGAGCAGCGAGGCTCGGCAGATTGAGGCGATTAGAGCTAGGGAGATTCTGAGGTCCCTCGCGCTGGCGTGCTGCGTCTTGCGGCCGGTGAAACCTCGACACCGCCAGGCTGGGACACGATCCCGGATCCGGGATGGTGGGTTCTCCTCGGCGCCCTTGGCAGCCACCGAGTCCCCCAGAGGGGATCTCTAGGAGCCGCCTAGACCGTTCTCGCCCTCGTCGTCCCGGAAGACAAGATCGCCCCCATAAGGGGACCAAACCCAAGTAGGTTGTCCAATGAGTTGGCTGCGATCATATCGCTCATCCGGAACATCCGGGGTTTGGTAATGTGATCATGACGCCTTGATTAGAGACTACATGCGCCAGGAGAACGTTGACATCGTTGGTTTCCAGGAAACAATCAGGCAAGACTTCCAGATTTCTGAGCTCCAGGGTTTGTCGCGGCACAAGTTCGCTTGGAACTGGCTTCCTGCTGTGGGACACTCTGGGGGCATCCTCCTTGGTGCCAAGGAGGATACCTTCGAGGTGGACGATATGGACCGCGGGGAGTTTTTTGTGAGCATGTTACTCACCCATAGAAGCTCCCATCTCCGGTGGGAGGTCATCATTATCTATGGCCCCGCGGACCATAGCCGCGCCCCCGCCTTCCTCGAGGAACTGAAGGCGAAGGTCGACCGCTGCTCCACGCCGGTGGTGGTGGCGGGAGACTTCAACCTGATTCGGTCCCATGAGGATAAGAGCTCCCTAGCGTAGACATCCCGCATGCGGATGTTCAACGATTGTATCGCTGATCTCGCTCTTAGAGATCACGAGTGAGTGCCCGCTTCACTTGGACGAACAATGGTGGACCGGTCAGGAGTGTCTTGGCCCGGGTTCTGGTCTCGGTGGACTGGGAGGTCGCCTTTCCTCTCTGCTCCCTCCGCGCCATTACCAGGATAGGCTCGGACCATGTACCACTGCTGCTCTCGACTGGGGGGAGTTCACCACCACGGTTGAATCGCTTCCGCCACTAAACCAACGGCCAGGTTTCGAAGCGATGAAAGCCAAGTGGGTGGCGGCTGCTCCTCCTAGACGCTTTACGCGGTGGGCGTCGGCATAATCGCGCCAAGCTGGCCGCCAATTCATGAAGGGTGGGGGCTAACTTGGGTGCGGCGACAGCGTCTCGGAAGGCGTTCTTTGGAGGAGATTCAGACTCTGGACTGGCGGCAGACTCGGTGGGCCTCTCCGGTGATGAGTGGTCCCACCGTTATGCCTTAGAGACTTCTCGTCGAGATCTACAAGGAGGAGGCTGTTGCGGCGGCCGTAGCCGCTTTAACCAGCTTCTTCAAGGGATGCGAACGGCATACTTCCATGCGGTGGCCAATGGCGCCGTGAAGATGCTCTATTCACGCCTTTGGACGGGGCCTTTGCTCCTTGAGGGCCGGCGATCTCCGCCCATATTTATTCCTTCTATAAGGAGCTCTTCTTGGCAGGACCCCTTACGGGGGTCGCGTTGGCCGACGACTTTTGGCCTAGTGGGGCCAGAGTCACAGCTGACGAGAATGCGGAGCTAACCCTCCCATTCCTGCCAGAGGAAGTTGCGCGGGCGGTGAAGGCCATGAAAGCCAACTCCGCCCCAGGCCCTGATGGCCTCCCGGTTTCTTTCTTCCAGGAGTTCTGGGAGGAACTCCAACCAGTCGTCATGCCCTTGTTCCAGGAGTTGTACACAGGAACCCTCGTGATGGGACGACTGAATCTGGGGGTTATCACGCTGATCCCTAAGGTCGTGGGGGCCTCGGATATTCGCCTATTCAGGCCCATCACGGTCCTCAATGTCATACAACGGGTTTTCGCGAAAGTTTGCGCCTCTCGCCTCGCCCCGGTCATGGAGCGCCTCACCCACCAGTATCAATTTGCCTTTCTCAAGGGCAGATTTATACATGATGGGATCCTGGCTCTCCATGAGATTACCCACGAGATCAAGTCCAAACGAATGAAGGGCATCTTCTTGAAGCTGGACTTCCAGAAGGCCTACGATCGTTTGGACTGGCGGTTCCTCCGTCAGGTCCTCATTAGGCGAGGATTTGACGACCGCCTGATCACCTGGATAATGCAGTTTGTCATGACCGGGAGCAACGCAATTAATGTAAATGGCGAGATAGGGCCTTACTTCCGTCCCTCCTGTGGGGTTCGCCAGGGGGACCCCATGTCCCCCCTTCTCTTCAACGCTGCCGTTGATGCCCTCGCGGAAATGCTTGAGAGAGCAAAAGCAGCAGGCCACATCTCGGGGGTGGTAGGCCACCTTATCCCAGGAGGCGGCATCACCCAGCTCCAGTACGCAGACGACACGATGATCATGATTGAAGGCTCGACGCTGGACATTGCGAACCTCAAATTCCTACTCCTTTGCTTCCAGGAAATGTCTGGCCTCCGTATCAATTTTGATAAGAGCGAGATCATCGCACTAGGGTTCTCTCAGGACGAGCAACAGAGGATAGCGGACAATTTCAACTGTCGGCTCGCCTCCTTCCCCATTACCTACCTGGGGATGCCGATCCGCGACACCAGGATCCTTATCAGGGACCTGGACCCGCTCACGGATAGGGTGCGCTCGAGGTCTGAACCTTGGCGTGGCAGATTTACCTCTAAGGGGAGCAAGACATCTGATCGACTCCTGCCTGTCTAGCCTGCCCATGTATATGATGGGCATGTACCTTCTCCCCGAGGGAGTACATGGGACATTTGACAAGGAGCTGTCGAGGTTCTTCTGGCAAGACTCTTTGGGCCGCCAAAAATACCACATGGTCAAGTGGGCGGACATCTGCGCCCCCAAGGAGGTTGGGGGCATAGGAATCCTGGCCTCCCGCCAGTTCAACAAGGCCCTTATGCTTCGATGGGTTTGGCGTATCTTGCGCGATGATGGAGGTTGTGGCTCAAACTCATCAAGGCCAAATACTTGTGATCGGCCCCTTGGCTTGTGATCGTGGCGAGGGTCCCAGTTTGGCACTCCATTCAGGAGATCAAGCGTGAGATCGGGCATGGTATCGCCTTCTCCATTGGAAATGGAGAGGTACCATGTTACAGCTCGACCCAGCTCCGTGGCGCCCGCTCTGAGGCCTTCCAGTCTCTTCGCCATCTGTTCACCCAGTTCGGGTATCCAACGGCATTGGGAGGTACATGGAACATCTCGTTCCGTCGTACCTTGGCCGGAGGAAGCGGTAGCATGGAGGAACTCAGGCGAGCTCCGGCCTCCTTGGCTAGTGGTCCCGATAGCGTCTCATGGACTCTCTCCCCGTCAGGATCTTTCTCGGTTGGCTCAGCATATAGGGCCCTCTTTGGCCAGGACTCTCTCCCCTGGACCAAGCACCTCTGGAAAGCACCGCTCCCGCTGAAGACAAAAATCTTTGTATGGCAGCTTTTACGCGATCGGCTCCCCTCGGGAGTGGAGGTGGCCAAACGATATGGGCCGGGGGACGGATTATGTCCATTATGTGGGGTCCCTGAAACGGGCACCCACATATTGTTCACTGTCATGGCCCGGTTTACGTGGAGTTTCAGAGAGGCGTTGGGCCGGATTGGCGGCCCATGATCTCGGTGAATTCCTAGAAACCCAAGCAAACCGAGCTGGGAAGGGTCGACTCTTCCGCTTGTGTTCGCCATGTCGTGGTCCCTCTGGAACATCGAGAATAAGTTGGTGATTGAGAAGATTCTCCTAGGCGTTAAATCGACTCGGTGTTTCTCTTTACGGCTTCTGCGGCTCTGGTACCCTGTGTAGACAGCGGGACAAGGCGAGGTTGGACGCGACCCTCCACCGTCTCTTGGAGGCGGCTCAGCGGCTCCCTCGCAGCTCGCCCTAGTGTCCTCGGCATCCACTCCCTTGGCGCGGCGCTCTTCCCTTTCTTCGTTGGGTGGTGTCCGAGTTGGGCTGTCTTGTGCTGTGGCCCCAGCATGTGGTGTGTGTGTCTTTGTACTGTGGTTTTTGTGATGGACGGTTGCTTTATTTATAAAGCGGGGCGAAAGCCTATTTCGAGAGAGTAAGTTGAATACAATCACTATACAACAAAAATAGATAATTACGGTCACTAAACTCGCACGACATTCTCATGTATTGGAGGAGTGGATCCCACTGGCATATGACTAGAAGGATAAATTAGCGAACGAAGAAATTTCGAAGGCGTTTGTTTGCAAAATTGCCGATGAGTACTAACCCCCGTTGTGCGACCGGACCGGTTCACCCCGAACCGCGTCGTTCCCCTCCTCTGGTCAAGACCTTAACCTAAATCAGCGGCGCCACCGCAGGAGAGTGACCGGAATTTGCGAGGGGGCGTCGGAGTGCTGCTGTTGGGCCGCCACACAGACAGAGCACTAATAGAGCACCAAATTCTGACCTGGACCAAAAATATACTAAAAATCCATGTTGGTGGTTGAGTGATTACCGTAGATGGGAAGGGGAGCGCCTTCCGGCTGCTGGATTGGAAGCAACGCCGCCTCACTGCAACATTAGAGCGGCACTGCCTCACCGCCTCTCAACTCGTTGTTGTTGATGATGAACAACGACAACCTAGATCGCTCTCTCTCCCCCTTCATAGTAGCCTCGCGTCATTTCCACTTCCTTTACCCCCTTTCACCTCGAGAGCTCCGGAGAAGAGTAAAAGAGGAGGGAGAGGGGCTGTGTGAAAGTTTTTTGCGTTATTTCGAGGCCTGTGGGCTAATTAATTTCCGCTCCGAACACTATCAATGCACATGTGAGACTACAAGTGGGCCCCACTAACCGCCACATCATGTGATACATCACGACGTCTTGCTAAGTGACCGCACATGTCGCTCTCGCGCAAATTTAATTAGTTACTCTAAAATTGTATTGTCGTTGTATAGTGACCGTTATTGAACTTGTTAAGCTAGTACAATTACTAACCATGGATTTAACTCTATGTAAAGATGTTTCGTAAATGTCTATAAATAAACTGAAGGAAGGTAACCATTTTTTATTTCAAGAAAAGTGGTAGCTTAAGGTTAAAACAAACAGCCACGTGAAGGCCGGTTATGTAAAGTTGCTTAAGTAGTACTCATTTTGTAAGCAAGAAGCTATTATTTGATCATTGACATCTTATAATGGATGCATGCATATAGTGCGCGACGTAGTACGTGAATTTTATTGTGAGCTTGATTGATTCGACGAGGAAACTGAAATGTGTGCCCCACTCCCACACACTCAAATAATTGAGTACACGGAATCCTTTGAGAAAAATGGTAAAATGTTAAACAAGGTCAACTAGTGTCGGTTTCATTGGTCGATGATAAAGCAGTGGAGCCGGTCAGGCTTCGCCCGGTTGACGATATAAGTCAACTAGCTAGGTAGAGAAATTAATAAGTCAAATTGAGGGTTTTTAATTGATACCTACTTTAGGGGTCAATTTGTAACCAGAAAACCCTGAAGATTGAGCCATTAGTCAATTTAAGAAATAAAATGGCATTTATAGCCTACAAGCAAGTGACTAAAATTACGATCTTGACTAATATTTTGTCTATCTAGCTAGGCTAGAGCGATGCTGAACAAGAGAAACAGTTACTCCCTCCGTTTTATGTAGTTCTCGTTCTGGTTTTAGTTAAAGTAAAACTTTGTCAAGTTTGACAGAAAATATATACAAAAACATTTACATACACAATATATATTATATATAATATGAGAAATACTTTATGACGATTCTAATACTATAAAAATTTATATTCTACATGTTTTTTCTAAATATTTGATCATACTTTATAAAATTGGACTTTGACTAAACATAAAACATGAAGTAAATAAAAAAGGAGTGACTATGCCTCTACTGCTTTTTTTGCTCTCTCGTAAATGGATTGTCTAAATGAGAGAAACCTTTATTTTTCACTTAGCAAACACGTATCGTAACATTTAATTTTTTATTATTTTTTTATAAGTTATTATTACGATCCAAATTATGCTGACATGATCCAAATTTGACAAACCCACTTAGGTCTTATTTGGTACTATAGTTTTTACAGGGATAAGAGGGGATAATCCCCACCTATTGCTAAAAATATGTTTGTTCTAAAGTATAGGACTAATTAATTCTCCACTTTTTCCCACATTTCACTAAATTCTAGTGTATTTTTCCAATATCCAAATACACTACCCTACCTAGTGGACTAGGCTTTGTTAGGCTTCCATGGAACCAATCCCCGCATGGATTGGGTGATCCCCTAATGTCACCCCATTCCTAGAAACCTCGTCCTGTTAATTCACCAATCCACACAATGGCTTTGACTTATTCGGTTAGTCCCCAGAGTCGTGGAGCTTGGTTTGCTTGTAGGAGGTCAACTTGGATAAGAAATTTTGAATTCCAAATCTCTCGCATCCATATGCACAAATCACCCCCAAGTACCACCATAGATCCATCAGGAAACCATCTACGGCCCCTAGAACTACATGGGGAGATGTGGCGCCGCTGACGTACATGTGTGCATGTTGCCTCCCTCGACGCCTACACGTCAGGGATGGCCCCTGGCAGGGTCGATCTGGAGGGTGGTGGAGGAAGGAGACGAGGAGAACATGGAGTGCTTTGCAGGAGAGACGGTGGGGGTAGAATTGCGAGAGAAGGGGTCAAGGACAGAGATAGCACGGAGGGGATTTACTCCATGGACTAAGACTAGATCTGCTATCCTCCGGATGGAGAGGACGACACGTGTCCACCCCAGTCAAAATCCCATATTGACCAGACACACCACGCAACCTTTGGTCCCTGACATCCACCTCCTCCTCTGCGGTCGCACTTAGCTACAAGACACACGCCATCCCCTGCAAACCCTCCCTCTGGCAGCGTCACCTAGCTCTCTTCCATAGAAAATAGTTTGCTCGGAATACCACCGCCTCCCATGGCAGGTCGTCGTCGCCGGAGAACACGCAGCGCCCTCGCAGCAAAACGCCGGCAGCCGGTTGTAGCAGCGTCGGTGACCGGCTGTAGCACTACCGCTAGCACCTTATAGCAGCGCCGGTGGCCGGTTGTAACATCGCCGATGGTGGACGATGCAGGTAGCATCCACGAGGGCCGCTTGTAGCAACGACGGGCCCCGCATGTAGCATCGGCAGAGCACCGTTTCCCTTGTAGAAGGTGTGTCGCCGCCCTTGTAGCAGATGCCGCCGTCATCACTAGTAGCAAAGCACTGTTTCCCTTGTAGCAGAGCAGCGGTGCCCTTGTCCTAGATTGTCGCCATAGTTGTAGCAGACGCCATGGCCACTTGTAGCAGAGCGTCGCCGCCCTTGTAGCAGATGTCACCGCTGCTAGTAGATGAGCGTTGCCGCCCTTGTAGCAGAACAGAAGCTGAAACGTTTGCTTTGAGTGAACTGTTGTCTGAGTTAAATGAATCTGGTGGTGGAGGCTGTCCGTGGACTGCCGCTGCTCGTTCATCTTCTGCTTGCATCTACCTTCCCTCTGTGCCTATAAGAGAGAGGTCGCGCCTCCTCGCCATTATCGCCACAAATCCTTGCGCCTCAGTTCGAACCTGCGCTACCTTCATCTTCCCCATCCGTCTTGCGGCGTGCATAAGCCGTGATAAGACCTCGAGACCCGCTGCTTTGAGTCCTATACGAGAGAAGGCGATAAGGTTTTGGGGCGCTATCGGTAGCGACTCATCGGCTTCGGACTCCCTCACAGATAGCAGCGTCTTCCCGGCGGATTTCTTCCCCGACATCAGCACCCTCTTCCTCGACGACATGGCCAACGACGGTTCCAACGCCGGCGGTTCAACTTCTGCTACTGTCGTGTACATCTTCTGTCTCAATCTTGTTCTGATCATATCCAAAGTTTTATGCCTTGCAGTTTGTTTGGCTACATGCCTTAATATGTTTTCGCTATTTCACATGATTAGTTTTTTGACTACTATTCTAATCATGTTTTATCTACCGTTTATTATAGATAATTCGCTTGGTAAATTGCTCTATTACTCAACAATCCAAAAACCTTATTTCAGGCAATTTGCCCCAAGTGGCTTTGTTGCTTCTATGAAGCCACCTGTGTTTGAAGGTGTGAATTACAAACGATGGCGTGCGAGCAGTGCTCAGTTTCGAGACCATGAGCTGCTATAACGCCATCTATGGCGCACTGAGGGACTTAATCCGCTCGGGAAGAGCGTTCAAAAACTTGATACCACTTTCAAGGCTGCCTTGATCAGCATCCTTGGTGACAATATTGTCGATTCATATCATCATTTAGCAATGGCAAAGATATGTGGATGCGCTTCGAGAAAATTTGAGTCTCGATCTTTGGCGGTTGTATGTCATGGAACAATTCTATGACTATAAGATGATTGATGACCGCTCCATTGTGGAGCGGGCTCATGAGATCTGATCCTTGCCAGGATCTTGAGCACTTCACTTGTGTGTTCGGACAAGTTTGTTGCGGAGGCATCATTGCCAAACTTCCCATCATGGAGGAATTTTGCTACCTCTGAAGCACAAGAGACAAGAGTTCTCCGTGGCGGATCTCATTGGGACTCTTGATGTGGAAGATAAGGCGAGAGCAAAAGACACACGTGCTCGAGGTGCAGGAGGTTCTAATGCCAACCTGGTACAGAAGGAACTTCGACCTCACAAGTTCAAGAACAATGGCAAGTTTGATGACAAAGGAAAGTTCGATGGAAAGAACAAAGCCTCACAGTACACCGGCTTCAAGAAGAAGACTGATAAGAGGAAAGGTGCTTGTCATGTGTGCGGTGATCCTAATCATTGGGCTCCTGCTTGTCCCAACCGCTTTGACAAGCGCCATGAAGAGCACAAGGCGCTAATGTTGTCATGGGCGACGTTGAGATGAAAGATGTTGGGTATGGTATATTACCTACTGTTCTTTCATTATGTCATTCTCCTGATTGGTGGATTGACACGGACGCTAATGTACATGTCTGTTCTGATATTTCCATGTTTTCTTCATATCAGGTCAGAGGGACTCAAACCGTGTTGATGGGGAACGGCTCGCATGCTTCTGTTCATGGTGTTGGTACGGTCGATCTGAAGTTCACTTCGGGAAAGACTGTGTGCCTGAAGAACGTGCATCATGTTCCCTCAATAAATAAAAATCTTGTTAGCGGATCTCTTCTGTGTCGAGATGGCTACAAGATTGTATTCGAGTCCAATAAATTTGTATTTTCGAAGTATGGAACTTTTATTGGTAAAGGCTATGAATGCGGAGGCTTGTTCCGCTTATCTCTATCAGACATTTGTAATAAAGTTGTTAATCATATTTACACAAATTTTGAATCAAATGTCGCACTCTAAATCTTTGTCATATTAATTTTGGTTGTATGACGGCTAGCCAAAATGAATTTAATCCTGATTTCTCAACTGTTAAGGGATCTAAGTGCCAAGTCTGCGTGCAAGCTAAACAACCTCGCAAGTCACATACATTTGCAGTGAGAAATTTAACACCACTAGAGCTCATACATTCTGATCTTTGTGAGATGAATGGTGTGTTGACAAAAGGTGGAAAGAAATATTTCATGACTTTGATCGATGACTCTACGAGATATTGTCATGTGTATCTTCTGAAATCAAAAGATGAGGCTTCGAGTTTCTTCAAAATCTATAAAGATGAGGTAGAAAATCAACTTGATCGAAAGATTAAAAGGCTTAGATCTGATCGTGGTGGAGAGTATTTTTCCAACGAGTTTGATTCCTTTTGTGCGGAACATGGCATAATTCATGAGAGGACGCCTCCCTACTCACCCCAGTCAAATGGAGTAGCCGAAAGAAAGAACCGTACTCTAATAGATTTGGTTAACGCCATGTTAGACACATCGGGTCTTTCTAAGGAATGGTGGGGGGAGGCACTAATGACCGCGTGTCATGTCCTAAACCGAGTTCCCACAAAGAACAAAGAAATTACTCCATTCGAAGAATGGGAGAAGAAAAGACAAACTCTCTTACTTACGTACTTGGGGTTGTTTGGCAAAGGTTAATGTACCAATCCTTAAGAAGCGCAAGCTTGGACCAAAAACCATTGATTGTGTTTTTCTAGGCTATGCTTTTCATAGCATTGGTTATAGATTCTTGATAGTAAAATCTGAAGTACCTGACATTCATGTCGGTACAATCATGGAGTCGACTGATGCGACTTTCTTTGAGGATATCTTTCCAATGAAGGATAAACCTAACTCATCAAATCCGGAGATACCTAGTTCATCTAATCAGGAATTTGCTATATTCTCTGAACCTATCATTTCGATTGAACACTCTGAAAGTCCTAAGGAGGATGATAATGAAATTCCTAAAAGGAGCAAGAGACAAAGGACTGCAAAGTCTTTTGGTGATGATTTCATTTTGTACCTTGTGGATGACACTCCCACTTCCATTTCAGAAGCTTATGCATATCCTGATGCTGACTACTGGAAGGAAGCTGTTCATAGTGAGATGAATTCCATCTTAGCTAATGAAACATGGGAGATCACTGATCGTCCTTATGGGTGCAAACATGTAGGATGTAAATGGCTTTTCAAGAAGAAACTAAGGCCTGATGGTACTATTGAGAAGTACAATGCAAGGCTAGTGGCCAAGGGTTATACCCAAAAGGAAGGTGAAGACTTCTTTGACACTTACTCACCTGTAGCAAGGTTGACCACCATTCGAGTACTACTTTCTCTGGATGCCTCACACAGTCTTCTCGTTCATCAAATGGACGTTAAGACGGCTTTCCTAAATGGAGAGTTGGATGAGGAAATTTATATGGATCAACCAGATGGTTTTGTAGTAAATGGTCAAGAAAGAAAAGTGTGCAAGCTACTGAAGTCTTTGTATGGTCTTAAACAAGCACCTAGCATGGCAAGAAAAATTTGATAAAACCTTAACATTGCAGGCTTTGTTGTAAACGGCGACAAGTGTGTATACTATCGCGATGGTAGGGGTGAGGAGTCATCCTTTGTTTGTATGTTGATGACATCTCGATTTTGAACCAACCTTAATGCAATTAAGGAGGTCAAAGATTTCTTATCTCGTTCCTTTGAGATGAAGGATCTGGGAGCAGCTGATGTCATCCTGAACATCAAACTATTGAGATATGATGATGGTGGGATTACACTGCTTCAATCCCACTATGTGGAAAAGATCATGAGTCATTTCGGGTATAGCGACGTCAATTTTTCTCCTACACCGTATGATCCTAGTGTGTTGCTTCGAAAGAATCGAGTAAATGCTAGAGATCAACTAAGATACTCTCAAATCATTGGCTCGCTTATGTATTTAGCTAGTGCCACGAGGCCTGACATCGCCTTTCTTTGTAAGCAAACTCGGTCGATTGTTTCAAATCCGGAGATGATCACTGGCATGCTCTTGAGAGAGTGCGATATCTAAAATGCATCATGAGCTATGGCATACACTATACCGGGTGCAGGGTACTAGAGGGTTATAGTGATTCAAATTGGATATCTGATGCTGACGAGATAAAGGCCATAAGTGGATATGTTTTCACACTTGGTGGTGGCGCTGTTTCTTGGAAGTCTTGCAAGCAGACCATCTTAACGAGGTCAACTATGGAAGCAGAACTCACAGCACTAGACACGACCACTGTTGAAGCAGAGTGGCTTCGTGAACTCTTGATGGACTTACTGAAGGGTTTCGCGGCATAGTAAATCAAAATTTTCTACGGATGCGAACAGAGGGAAAGCCAAGATCTAATCTAGGAGATGCAATCAACGAGAGACATTGGATTAGATCTTCATACCCTTGAAGATTCGCGACGGTGAACGTTCGTCGGAACGTGGGTGATGTAGTCGTACGCTTCTCCTCCTCGCGATCCGATCCGATCTAGCACCACAAGTGGCGGTGCCTCCGTGAGATGCACCGTGCGGCACCTCGGCGTCTCCTCCTTCCTCGGACCAGCAAGTATGGTGGAGATAGATTGGATCTACAACACGGCGTGGTCCCCTTAGGAAGGTTCTAGAAGCTTCGGTGCAATACCGATTAACGGAACAATTCGAACTCCAAAATCGCACCGCCTTATATGAATCTTATTCTCGGACCATTCGGAACCTCTCGTGATGTCCGGATCCCATCCGAGACTCGAACAAAATTCATAAACCAATTATCCAATCTATCCTAGCGTCGAGATCGTTAAGTGTGTGACCACGGGTTCGAGAATATGAGACATGATCTTCTATCAATAATCAACGGTGGCTCCACACATTCATCGATGATCATATCGGATGAACCACGATGCCGGATTCAATCAATCCCATATATATTCCCTTCGTCTCGCGATATTTTACTTGCCGAGATTCGATCGTGCCGTCATACCTAGTTCAATCTCGTTCACGACAAGTACTTTACTGGATTCCGTAATCCGATATCACTTTGTGATTAACTCCTTAACCACATGCTTGCAAGCGGTGTTGATATCGATTACCGAGTGGGCCCAAGTATATCTCTCCGACTTGGGAGGACAAATCCCATCTCGATACATACAACCCAGATACTTTCCGATCACCGAGAGACACCTTTATGATCACCCTCTCATAGGATGACGTTTGATGACCTCAAAGATTTCTTAGATACCGGGAGTTGTATTATCTCATGGTCTAAGGAATACAATATTTGACATAGGAAAAGCTTCAAAGATGAACACGATGATACGATCTAATTGCTTCGCTTAGTTTGGGTCATCCATCATATCATTCTCCCAATGATATGATCTCATTATCAATTGACAACTCATTTCTATGGTTAGGAAACCTTAACCATCATTGATCAATGAGCTAGTCCTTAGGCGCATTAGGGACACGGTGTTGTTCACAAACCACACAAGTATTAATGTTTCCGCAATACAATTCTAGCATGGAATATAAACTTTATCATGAACAAGAATTATAATAATAACATCTTTATTATTGCCTCTAGGGCATAATTCCAACAGTCTCCACTTGCACTAGAGTCAATAATCTAGTTTACATCGGCAACAATCTCACATCCATGGCGAGGTGTTGATCATGTTTTACACGTGGAAGAGGTTTAGTCAATGGATCTGCGATATTCAGATCCGTATGTACTTTGCTAATCTTGGATCTCCATACGCTATATAATCTCGGATTATATGAAACTTGCGGTTGATATGCTTGGTCTTTGGATGATATCTTGGTTCCTTAGCGAGTGCTATGGCGCGGTGTTGTCACACAATATCTCCATGGGTCCAATGCACTTGGAACCACGCCAAGCTTCGATGATGAAGTTTCGATCCAAACTCCTTCACTTGGCGCTGCGGCAGCCATGTATTCCGCTTCCCTTGTAGATCCGATCACGCTTTGCTTGCTTCTCGACTCACGCTCCTCCATTCAAAATATAAGCGTATCACGTCGAGATTTGGAATCATCCTTGTCGGTGTCGAAACTAGCATCGACGTAACCTTTACGACAAGCTGTTCATCACCCCATAGACTAAGAACATTTCTTTAGTTCTATTTAGGTACTTTAGGATGTTCTTCACGGTGTCGATGTTCCACTCTGGATCACTTTGATATCTGCTCGTCAAACTAAGAGCATTGGACACATCCGGTCTAGTACACAGCATGGCATACATGATGGAACCTATGGCCGAGGCATAAGGCACTTTGCTCATAGCTTCCCTATCATTTACCGTAGCTGGACACTGAGCCTTGCTCAATATCTTACCTGATAACATAGGCACTGAACCTTTCTTTGCCTTATCCATTCTGAACCTTTTTAGAACTTTGTCTAGGTATGTACTCTGGCTTAAAGCTATCGGTCATCTTTATCTATCTCTATAGATTTTGATGCCCAATATATAAGCAGCTTCACCTAGGTCTTTCATTGAAAAACACTTGTTCAAATAACTCTTCACATCGTTAAGCATGTTGATGTCATTTCCGATAATCAATATGTCATCCACATATGATACCAGAAAGCGTCACGAGCTCCCACTCACTTTCTTGTAGATGCAAGCTTCGTAGCAATTTGGAACAAATCCAAAGCTCTTGATCACTTCATCAAAGCGAAGGTTACAACTCGAGATGCTTGCTTGATCCATAAATGGAGCAGCTGAAGTTTGCATACTTTATCGGCATCCTTAGGATCGACAAAACCTTGGGTTGCATCATATACAACTCTTCATCAATGTTTCCATTGAGGAAGGCGATCTTGACATCCATCGCCATATTTCATAATCATGAAACGCGGCAATTGCTAATAAAATCCGAATGGACTTAAACATCACTACGGGAGAGAAAGTCTCATCGTAGTCAACACCTTGAACTTGTGAAAACCTTTGCGACAAGCCGTGCTATAGACGGTAACATTACCATCGCGTCCGTTTTCTTCTTGAAAATCCATTTGCACTCAACGGCCTTTCGGTCGCTAGGAGGGTCCACCAAAGTCCATACTTGGTTTTTGCTCATGGATCCAAATTCGGGTTTCCTGGCTTCCAGCCATTTCTCAGTGCAGGCTCATCATCGCTTCCTCATAGTTCGTAGGTTCTTTGTCTTCTACTAACAAGGCAGTCAAGACATGGTTGCCGTACCACTCAAGAGGGCGTGACCTTGTCGACTGCGACGTTCGATGGACATCGTCCGAGCTTCATGATCCTTGTCATTAGCTTCCTCTATTGTTGGTGCGGTGACCTTTGGAACAATTTCAGGTCTTGCGCTACTCTCCAATTCAAGAGAAGGTTCAATAACCTCGTCTAGCTCTACTTTCCTCCACTCACTTCTTTCGAGAAACTCCTTCTCAAGAAAGGAACCGTTCTTCGACAAACACTTTGCCTTCGGTTACGTGATAGAAGGTATACCCAATAGTTTCCTTAGGGTATCCTATGAAGCGCATTTCTCGCTTTGGGTTCGAGCTTGTCGGCATCAACTTATTGGCGTAAGCCGCATCCCCAAACTTTAAGCGACAACTTAGGTTTAGCACCAAACCACAGTTCATACGGTGTCGTCTCAGCAGTTTAGATGGAGCCCTATTTAAAGTGAATGCAGCGGTTTCTAATGCATAACCCCAAAATGATAACGGAAAATCGAAGAGACATCATTGATCGGACCATATCTAATAGGGTTCGATTAGCGTTCAGACACACCATTGCGTTGTGGTGTTCGGGTGGCGTGAGTTGTGAAAGCGATTCCACTTGCTTTAAGATGCGTGAGAAAATCATAACTCAAATATTCACCTCCACGATCGGATCGTAGAAACTTAATCTTTACATTACGATGGTTCTCCACTTCATTACGAAATTCCTTGAACTTTTCAAATGTTTGATTTATGTTTCATTAAATAGATATACCCATATCTACTTAAGTCATCGGTAAAAGTGAGAAAATAGCGATATCCACGCTTCCAAACACTCATCGGTCGCATACATCGGTATGTATGATTTCCAACAAGTCCGTTGCTCGCTCCATCATCTGGGAGAGCGGGGTTTTGATCATCTTGCCCATGAGGCATGGTTCACATGTGTCAAATGATTCAAAATCAAGAGACTCCAAAGTCCATCGAATGGAGTTTCTTCATGCGCTTTACACCAATATGACCTAGAGCGATTGCCACAAATAAGTAGTATTATCACTATCTACTTTGCATCTCTTAGCCTCAATGTTATGGATGTGTGTTTCATCCCTTTCGAGATTTAGAAGAAATAAACCATTCACAAGAGGTGCATGACCATAAAGATGTTACTCATATAAATAGAACAACCATTATTCTCGATTTAAATGAATAACCGTCTTGCAATAAACACGATCCGAAATAATGTTCATGCTCAACGCAGGCACATAATAACATTTATTAAGGTTTAAAACTAATCCGAAGGTAAAACTAAGGAGGCGTGCGGCGGCCATCACATCAACTCTTGATCCGTTGCCAACGCATCGTCACCTCATCCCTTGCAACCGTCGTCATTCCGTAGCTCTGTTTGAGTTACAAATATTAGCAACCGAACGGTATCAAATACCGGGCACTACAACGAGGGCTAGTAAGGAAAACATCAATAACATGTATATCAAATATACCTTTGATGGTGCCACCTTTTGTCCGCTAAGTACTTGGACGATTCTTCGATGACCCTTGTCCTTGCAATAGAAGCACTCAGTGTCCGGCTTAGGATCAGACTTGAGCTTCTTCTCAGCAGGAGCATTGCGCTTGCCGCCGCCCTTCTTTAAGGGTTTATTTGCTCCCTTACCTTTCTTAAAGGAGGGCTTGTTGACCATCAACACATGATTATTCCTTTTGATGTTCACCTCCGCTACTTTCATCTTAGTGAAGAGCTCAGTGATCATATCAGTGGAACCAATCTGATTGTGATCTACTACAAAACTTTTGTAGCTAGGAGTGTCTATCTTGAGCTCCTCTGGAATCTTGCAGTCCAGTTGCTCAAGGCGTTGAGTGTAGACCGACATCTTAATGGCGTGCTCACTAACGGAACTCCCTTCCTCCATCTTGTAGTTAAGGAATTTCTTAGAGATCTCATATCTCTCAGAACGGGCTTGAGTGCGAAACATGTTTTCAGCTCTTCAAGAATCTCAAAGGGCCCGGCGAACTCCTCAAAACGATTTTGAAGATCCGATTCCATAGCATACAACATGGCGATCTTAATCAAATCATAATCATCCTTGCGTGACTGATAAACAGCTTTTTCATCAGTAGCATCTACAGGGTCACCTAGCGCTTTCTCAAGGACATAGTCCTTTTGTCCTTGATGAGAATGATTCTCAAAATGCAGAACCATTTGGTGAAGTTAGACCCATTGTTTCTAAGCTTTTCTATCTCAGCAAAAACGTTGAAGTTGAAGTTGGACTTGGCCATGTGATCTACAGTATTTGCAAGTACAATTTAGACTATGTTCATGATAAATAGTTCAACTTAATCAAATTACTAGATGAACTCCCACTAAATTCAACATCCCTCAAGTTGTTTAGTGAACACGATCCAAATTCACCACACCTAATCCGATCATCACGAGAAGAGATGTGGTTTCAATGGTGGACAACAAAGTGTCGATCATATCATTCATATGACTCATGCTTAACCTTCGGTTCTTCTGTTCGAGGCCATATGCATACATGCTAGGCTCGTCAAGCTAGACCCAAGTATTTCGCGTGTGCAGTAACTGGCTTGCACCCGTTGTATGTGGCGTAGAGTCTATAGCACCCGATCATCATGTGATGCTTGGACACGACGAACTTTCGCGGTGCATACTTGGGAGAACACAGTTTTTATCTTGATCTTTAAGTGAGGAATCATCTTATAATGCTACCGTCGCGATCTAAGCATAATAAGATACATAAAAGGATAAACATCACATGCATATAACTTTATGTGACATGGTATATCCAATATTCGCACAATGATCTCCATCTTGTGCGTTCCGGCATGATCTCCATCACTCCACCATGATTGCCTTCACCACGAATAGCAACTACAACTATTGCTAACTACTTAGCGATAAAGTAAAGCTATTACATGGCGTATAAGAAGTTGACACACAGGTCATACACAATTATAAAGACAACCATATGGCTCCTGCCGGTTGTGTACTCATCGACATGCAAGTCGTGAAACATTACAAAACATGATCATCGCATACAATATACACATCACATCTTGGGTCATACCATATCACAGAAAACACTCCCTGCAAAAACAAGTTAGACGCCTCTACTTTGTTGTTGCATGTTTTACGTGGCTTATGGGAGTAGATGCTAAGAACGATTCTTACCTACGGAAGCCACAGCGGTGATATTATGGTTGCCAAACTCGGTGTTAATCCCATGACAACTATAGTGAGAGAAACCGGCATCCACCGGTGCATGTGTGGAACAAGCCACCGTCAAGGCGGGCGGTCTCATGACGACATCGCGTAAGGTTGGCCTGGACCGCTTCAATCTCACTATCCTGCATCATAAGAAGAACACAAACAAGAGGCTTGCAACAGAAAACATCAACGCCCGCAACAACCATGTTGCGTTCTACTCGTGAAACACATCTACGCATAGATCTAGCTCTGATACCACTGAAGGGTTTCGCGGCATAGTAAATCAAAATTTTCTACGGATGCAAACAGAGGTAAAGCCAAGATCTAATCTAGGAGATGCAATCAACGAGATAGATTGGATTAGATCTTCATACCCTTGAAGATTCGCACAGCGGAACATTCGTCGGAACGTGGGTAATGTAGTCGTACTCGCTTCTCCTCCTCGCGATCCGATCCGATCTAGCACCACAAGTGGCGGTGCCTCCGTGAGATGCACACGTGCAGCACCTCGACGTCTCCTCCTTCCTCGGACCAGCAAGTATGGTGGAGAGATAGATTGGATCTACAACACGACGGCGTGGTGTATATGGTGGAGAATTTTGCGGGGCTTCGCCACAAGCATCGGGAGAGAGGAAAGCTAGCAAGGCGGCTAGGGTTTGGAGGAGAGGTGTGGGGGGTTGGTGCGCCCCCACCCCTCTTTATATAGAGGGGGGCGCAGCCCTAGCCCCTCCCCCAAGCCCAAAGGATAAGGAGTGGGGGGCATGGACTCTCCCCTCTTCTAGAAACCCTATCTCTAGTTTAAACGATTTAAACTCT
This sequence comes from Avena longiglumis, assembly GCA_030063025.1. Lineage (NCBI taxonomy): Eukaryota > Viridiplantae > Streptophyta > Magnoliopsida > Poales > Poaceae > Avena > Avena longiglumis. The sequence continues at coordinate 137,425,751 of CP125974.1, read as the reverse complement.
CTAGGATCGGCTGGGCCCTATGGGGCCTTGTGCCCCTGTCCCAATGCGGCCAGGACACTCCCTCATAGGCCCATGCCCCCTCCCGGAAGGTGGGGCCACGTTGGTCCCCTTCCGGAAGGTTCTAGAAGCTTCCGGTACAATACCGATTAACCCGGAACAATTCCGAACTCCAAAAACTGCACTGCCTTATATGAATCTTATTCTCCGGACCATTTCGGAACCTCTCGTGATGTCCTGGATCCCATCCGAGACTCGAACAAAATTCATAAACCAATTATCCAATCTATCCTAGCGTCGAGATACGTTAAGTGTGTGACCGCGGTTCGAGAATATGCGGACATGATCTTCTATCAATAATCAGCGGAGTGCAGGCACCCATATTGACTCCACATTCATCGATGATCATATCGGATGAACCACGATGCCAGGATTCAATCAATCCCATATATATATTCCCTTCGTCTCGCGATATTTTACTTGCCCGGATTCGATCGTGCATCCGTCATACCTAGTTCAATCTCGTTCACGGCAAGTACTTTACTCGTTCGTAATCCGATATCACTTTGTGATTAACTACTTAACCACATGCTTGCAAGCGGTGTTGATATCGATTACCGAGTGGGCCCAGTATATCTCTCCGACTTGGGAGGGACAAATCCATCTCGATACATATAACCCAGATACTTTCCGATCACCGAGAGACACCTTTATGATCACCCTCTCATAGGATGACGTTTGATGACCTCAAAGATTTCTTCCGATACTGTGGAGTTGTATTATCTCATGGTCTAAGGAATACAATATTTGACATAGGAAAAGCTTAAATATGAACACGATGATACGATCTAATTGCTTCGCTTAGTTTGGGTCTGTCCATCATATCATTCTCCCAATGATATGATCTCATTATCAATTGACAACTCATGTCTATGGTTAGGAAACCTTAACCATCATTGATCAATGAGCTAGTCCTTAGAGGCGTACCAGGGACACGGTGTTGTTCACAAACCACACAAGTATTAATGTTTCCGCTTAATACAATTCTAGCATGGAATATAAACTTTATCATGAACAAGAATTATAATAATAACATCTTTATTATTGCCTCTAGGACATAATTCCAACACTTACCTGTGGTTGAAAAACCTATACCCGCAATTCGAATGAACTGTGATAATCAAACTGTGATTATTAAGGTGAACAGTTCTAAGGATAATATGAAGTTCTCAAGACATGTGAAGAGGAGACTAAAATCTGTTAGGAAAATGAGAAACTCCGGAGTTATTGAATTGGATTATATCCAAACATCTAAGAACCTGGCAGATCCCTTCACAAAAGGACTATCACGCAATGTGATAGAAAATGCATCGAAGGAGATGGGTATGAGACCCACACTATGAGTTTTCCACAGTGGTAAACCACTCTATGTGATCGGAGATTCCGTGAATTAGAATTGGGAGACAAGCTGTTGGTTAGCTGAGAGGAAAGTATCCCTACTTTAATAAACACCACTCCATAAAGATGCAATACTTTCCTATTCTGCATGGCAGGTTGATTTATTATCTTAATGTGTTCTAAGTGGCTTATCCTAAGCAAAGATGTTGTCCTGTAGAACATCTTTTGAAGAACACACCTATATGAGTCTGACTGTTAAAACGTTGCAGTCTATGAGAGTAGGGTGCTCTCTAATAAACTCATGAAAGGTCATGGAGTATGACGTATAAGCTCCACCCGCGGGGAAGTCCCACGGTAGCCTAGTATCGGTCAAGACTTTTTGTGAAGCTAGGTTCGCAGCAAACTTGCAGTTCAAGGCATAGTCCACTGTACAAGTTGCGGCCTAGTATAACATAAAGATCTAGGTAAAAGTTCAACTTAACTCACTACGATGCGGTATATAAACAATGTTATGGAACCAAAGGCAAACTTCATGTGGCTCTGGGATCTGGTGGGGGATTGTTGGAATTTTTGTCTAAATAGGCCCAGCCCATTTATTATATGCCAATAAATTCCTAAAATCCTAGAGGCCCATTTGGCCCATTCATGCAAGGCAAGAGCTGGGATAAATGTTTAGTCCCATATTGCTAGTTGAGTGAAAGTTGGACCAGCTTATAAGGTGAGCTCTCCTATCACTTGGTAAAAGGATGAGAAGGAGAAGGAGAGAGTTCTACACGCGCGCTCCTCCTCCTCGCTCGCCTCGCCACGGCTCGCCTCGCCTCGCCACGCCACGCCACGACGCGTGTTGCGGGAATCTCGCCGAGCCGAGCTTTATTTTGCCACGCATGAATGATATATGAACAGATGTACAGAAGCTGAAACATTTGCTTTGAGTGGACTGTTAATACGAGTTAAATGAATATGAATTGAGTGGAGGCTGTCCGGTTCGTTTCATCTTCTACACAGTCTGTCTACCTTCCCCTCTGTGCCTATAAGAGAGAGAGGTCGCGCCTCCTCTCACTTACACTGCCACACATCCCTTGCGCCTCCAGTTTCAGAGCACTGCGCTACCTTCATCTTTCCCATCCCGTCTTGCGGCGTGCACCGCCGACAAGAGGGCCTCGAGACCCCGCTGCTTGAGTCACATGCGTTGGGAGTCTTCCCGACATCGGCACCCTCTTCCTCGACGACATGGCCAACGTGGTTCCAACGCGGCGGTTCAACTTCATCGCTGTCGTACATCTTCTGTCTCAATCTTGTTCTGATCATATCCAAAGTTTTATGCCTTGCAGTTTGTTTGGCTACATGCCTTAATATGTTTTCGCTATTTCACATGATTAGTTTTTTGCCTAATATTCTAATCATGTTTTATCTAGCGTTTATTATAGATAATTCGCTTGGTAAATTGCTCTATTACTCAACAGACGCGCGTGGAGATAAGGTGGACCACACACCGACCGTGTCTCACGCGAGCAGTAGTACACGCGTCAACGCTAGGAACCAGGGGACACGAGTCGCGCGATCCCCCGGCTGAACCGTATCATTTTCCTTATTTTTATCCCTGCGAGATGGGTGGGATTGGATGGTTAGAGTCTAGGATGGAATCCATATGTGGTATAACCGAACACGTTTTTCAGAGTTGGCCGACTTAAAACCCTGAACGCAAAACCCCCCGCTAATCAACGGGGATTAGCCCCCAATCCAGACCGGGAGGGATTAAATGAACAAGGCGTGATGGGAATTGATGTGGTTGGGTCAGCTAGGGGTTTCACCCAATCGAGCTTTGGGCCCTCTAATCTCCACAAAATATCTAGCACCAAACATGTCCTTATTGGTAGGAAAGATTAAGTTTCACATTTCCCAAAATAATGAGTAAACTTATTTATTTTAGAATGTACTACTTTTGTAATAAATTCAATACTGTAATAAATATGCATCAGTTGATGTAGACGCTGGAGAGACTTTATCCCTATTTCTTAAAAAAATTAGAATGTACTTTTGTTCCAAAATTGGCAAAACTTTTAATGGTTGGGCAAAAATTAGCTCAGAATTTCCAAGAATGGTGATGGAAAATATTCCAGTTTGCTGGAAAATATAAATGTTTCTTTTCTCCAAATATTCCTTATTTTTGCTAAATATCTCAAAACAAATGGCTTGGAAAAAACTGGCCAATTTTCCTACTCCCTCCGACCCATATTACTTGACTTAAATTTATCAAAATTTGGACGAACCTATATATTAAATAGTGTCTAGATTCATTAAAATCTAGAGAAATTTGAGTCAACTAATATGGGTCAGAGGGAGTAGTACAATAACTATCTTGTTGCATTCACTGTTTTTTTTTCCATTTTTTTAACGAGTAAGAAACGGCATGCATGCGCTGATCGATGCGCGCCGCCCGGGCCCGGAACGATAGCGCTGTGGGTCATCGCATTCCTACCGTGCGTGGTCACCTCGCTGTGGCGGTTGAGGTCGTCGGTATGCAGCTACTCCCTCGTGACATTCGTTGGGCCGGAATGGTGCTGGAAATTGAATGTGCTGCCGCCTGCCGACATCTGCCATGGCGAACAGTGGAATTTGGCGCCATCCATCTACTATGCTCTTGCGCACAGCAAATGCTGGATTGTTGAACAGATTGCTATACTGAGAAGAAACTTATAGGCATAGGGATGCAGTCCGTCTGTCCGACGGACAGGCGTGTAGGTAGGAAATATAATTAGTGTATGATGACATGTTTGACAAAGAAAATGAATTGACGAATAGGAATTATTGACTATACAGATGTCCGTCTACATCCCTATACAGGCACCATGCTGGCCTCGCTCGAGGCCTCAATGGCCAGAGAAGAAACCGCAGAGAAGATCAGTTTCTCTTGAGAGTTAGTGAAATAATCCCTAGTGAAAAAAATACTCTAGCTAGCTAGCTACCAAATCTGTTCGCAATAATCTATCGTTCAAACTAACCGTTCAAACTAGTTTGATCATCGGATCTAGATGCATGAATCATGTACTCCTCAGTCCCGACCGAGAGCTAACAGAGAATACAATATACACTTCAACACTGAGTGTATAGGAGTACTAAATTTTTAGGCGCGCGCCAACCACAAGGTTTGAAAACGGCCCCCGCTGCCACCGGCCACTAACGGTTTTTCTGTGTCCGGTTATCAATCAGCTAAATTATCGCCTTAATTACCACTTCCGTGTTCTGTGTTTCTGACAGTGTTACCTAATCATGATGCACGCCGACAGAGAGGATGGGCTACTTAATGCACTAATCACACAGAAGACCGTGAGTGTTTACTTGTATATGGTTCATATATATATAGTGCAGAGTTCAAAAGAAAACTTTGTAAGTATATACGCAAAGATGCTTGGGAACTGTCTATATATATATTCCAACTGAAGGAAGCTTATTATTAAGCAAACAGCCACGTGAAGGCCGGTTAAGTATAGTTCCTCAAGTACGGTTACTCATTATTCTTAAGCAAGTTGCTTAATTAAGCATATATTATGAGCTTTGACATGTTCTAATGGATGATAGTACGCGACGTACGTAACGTGAGTCTCATTATCAGCTAGATTCGGCGTACACACTGCACTCAAATAATTAGGTACAATAATGGACCTTTCAAGAAACATGGAACGAAGTTAAATAAGGTCAACTAGTGTATGATTTCGTTCGTAGATGAAAGGAGTGGAGCCGGCTTCGCCCCGGTTGACTGGTACAAGTCAACTAGCTAGGGTGAGAATTTATACAAGTCAAATGTGGCTAGTTCATTGGACAGAGTATTATTGATGAGTCGTTATATGTACTATACGTGGGCAGCCTGGCCCGGCCCGAAAAAGACCGACATGCCGAGCTTTGAAGGACCGTGGGCTGGGCCTGGGCTTCAGGACTGCGGTCTGACATCCTCATGGGGCAGGCTCGGGTCATAGAAAATGGTAAAATAGGGAAAGGCCCGACCCGTGTCCTGACGGGCCGAAGAAATATGAGAGTGATCTCGGGTTGGTTCGGCTTAGCTCCCCAAGGCAATCATATGTCATTGACTTGTGGCCCCAAGTGTTAGGGTCTGTTTGGTTGCTAACCACACTTTGCCAAGCCAAGTTAGGCAATTGGGGTAGCCACGAAAGTATGACGCCAATACCCATGGAAAAGGTTGGCAAAATTTTCACTTTATAACAAGTAGACCATATGAATAATTAAGTGAGATAATTCTTATGTTTGGCAAGAACCAAACACATATCAAACTGCCAAACTTTGGCTTGGCAAACTATGACTATGAACAAAACATCCTTTAGTTTTTGCTAATAATGACAAATCATATAGTTTCTGGATATTCTTGTGAGACTACGGACTATGAGTTAAAGAACCCGAAAACGTTTGTCTTTAGTTGTTACAATAGGATCAAAACATGTATATATTGGTTCAAGTAACTACAATTTTCATATACTCCCTCCAATTTAAAGAGAAGGGCACTTTGTAGTTCAAGGAAAACTTTTACACTAGAGTAAAAAGGGCCATCCGTTCGCGACCCCTCGGAGCATTAGTCCCGGTTGCGCCACCAACCGGACTAATCTTGCGATCGGTTGGAGCTGCACGGGGCGAGGCATGGGTCCCGGTTGGTAAGGGCATGCGTCCCGGTTGGAGCCACCAACCGGGACTAAAGGTTTGGCCACCACGCGTGGCACGCACCTTTAGTCCTTCTGTGGCTTCAACCGACTAAAGACCCCTTGCCCTCTATAAATGCAACGCCCACCCTCTGCCTCCTCTGTTTTCGAATGGTGTAAGGTGTGAGGTGTGCTAGTTTTTTCATGCATGCATTGAAGGTGTTTGTTGAAATGTTTGAGTGAAAAATCGTTGAATTTCTCATAGAACAAAAATATAGAAGGTGTCCGGGCACTTGAGCTTTCTCTTTATTTCCCTCGATCGAGGTTAGCAATCTTATCTTTTCTAGGTCATTGATACAATTCATGTGTCGGTGTGAATTGGTTATTTCACTATTTATGATGTCCTGTTTTTGATAAACTTACTTATATGATCAGATGAGCTGGGAATGGATGTACGGTGACGTGGCGGGTAGCAAAGGTATATCAAAGGTGGATAAATTTATCAATGTGGCTACGGCAAACAAAGAGAATGGATTTATCGTTGTCCATGTGTTCAATGTCGGAACAACAAGGAGTACTCTTCCTCGAAAATCATTCGCCACCGATTATGAAAGGTTTCATGCCCAACTATAATTCTGGACCAAGCACGGAAGAGGGTTATGATGGAAGATGGTGAAGAAGATGATGATAATAACTATCATCATATGTTTCTGAATCTGGTAATCCGCAATGGAAGATAATGGAGAGGAAAAGGTGAAGAACGGGCATCGATGAGCCGGTGATGAACTTGGTAGGGTCATTTATGATGCAAAGCGAGGCGTAAACAGAAAATGAGAAGTTGAAGTTAGAGGGCATGTTAGAAGATCACAAGAAATTGTTGTACCCAAATTGTGAAGATGGCGGCACAAAGCTCGATGCGACAATGGAATTGTTGCGATGGAAGGCGAGTGTGGTCTAACTGACTCCTCATTTGAAAAGATCTTGAAAATAATGAAGCGAAGTTTCCAAAACATAACGAACTTCCGAGAGTACCTCTGAAGCAAAGAAGACTCTCTCCTCCGGGATTAGATGTGAAAAGATACATGCATGCATTAATGTTGCATCCTCTACATGTAAGGAGTATGAGAATTTAGATAAATGCCGTTATGCAGCGTTGCGGTATAAGATCGCACGAGATGACCACTGGTGATGTTGAGGGAGAGCCCCTCAGGAAGAGTTCTGCTAAGGTTATGTGGTATGCTCCTATAATACCAAGGTTGAAACGCATGTTCGAAACAAAGAGCATGCAGGTTGTTGCGATGGCACAAAGAAGACCGTAAGAAAGGCGAGTTGAGACACCTGGCGATGGGTCACGGTGGAAAAATCGAGAGAGACTTCCCGGACTTTGCGGGTGATGCAAGGAACTTATGGTTTGGTCTAAAATACGGATGGCATGAATCCTTTTGGGAGAGCTGCAACACAAAGACTGGCCCGTGACTCTATGTATCTACAACCTGCCTCCTTGGTTGTGCATGAGCGTAAGTTCATTATGATGCGTGCTCATCCAAGGCCAAGCAACCGGCAACGACATTGATGTGTATCTTAGGCCATTAGTTGAAGAACTCTTACGGTTGTGGGGCAAACCAGTGTACGTGCGTGGGATGAGAACAAGCAGGAGCCATTTAATCTCGAGGGTTGTTATTGTAACCATCAATGATTGGCTGCTCTTAGTAACCTTCGACGGACAAACAAAGGATATAAGGCATGCACCCTTTGTTTAGATAAGACCGAAGGTACATATTTGCATAAATGCAAGAAGGTTGTGTACCTAGCTAATCGATTTCTTGACCAATCATCCGTGAAAGAAAGGCAAGCATTTCAAAGGTGAGGATCAGGAAGAAGCTCGAACTCCCATTGGTGATGATGTATTTGGTATGGTCAAGGACATAGAAGTAATCTTTGGAAAGGGTCACGGCGGTCAATCGATTCGACGGCGTCGCCATGGACACGCACCCATGTGGAAGAAGAAATCTATATTTTGGGGCTGCCATATTGGAAAGTCCTGCGTGTCCGCTCTTCAATCGACGTGATGCACGTGACGAAGAATCTCTGCGTGAACACGCTAGGATTCCTAGGCGTGTATGGGAAGACAAAAGATACACCGAAGCAGGAGGACCAACAAATTATGAAAGACCCAAAGAACATGCATCTGAGATAACAAGGCGGATAAAGGCGTCACTTAAGTCGTGCACTATGTTCTTACCAAAGCAGAAGAAATCTTTTTGAAGTCCTTACGGTATCAAGGTGCCGTCGCTTCTCATCTAATATAAAGGGATAATAAATATGGCAGAAAAGTTCCAAAACCTGAAGTCTCATAGTACATCACGTGATTATGACGATTGCTTCCGATTGCATTGAGGGGCTTCTACGAAAATGTTCGGTACCCATTGTGAAGGCTGTGCATTCCTCAATGCAATATCTCGAAGGTAATCAATCCAGATATTACGCCAAGGTTACGAAGGATGTGGTACAATGTCTTGTTAGTTTTGAATTGGTGTTCCCACCATCCTTCTTCAATATTATGACGCATCTCTGGTTCATCTAGTGGAAAGATTGCCATTCTCGGTTAAGATATTATTGGTCGTTTAAAATTAATATTCAAAAATAGAATATAAGTTAATTCATTTTAAAAGGCTACATTAATTATTTTTTAAAAATAGAATATGTTTTGAATTATTTATTCAAATCCATACACTTCTTATGTTTAAAGTTTTTCTAAATTCCAAATTGATATTAAAAAATATAAGTTAATTCATTTTTAATTGTAAATGGTTCATATTTTAAATGGTTACATTAATTATTTTTTAAAACAGAAAATGTTTTTGAATTATTTATTTAAATCCAAACAACTTTTATGTTTAAATTTTTTCTAAATTCCAAATTGATATTAAAAAAATATAAGTTAATTCATTTTTAATTGTAAATGGTTCATATTTTAAATGGTTACATTAATTATTTTTAAAACAGAAAATGTTTTTGAATTATTTATTTAAATCCAAACACTTTTTATGTTTAAAGTTTTCTAAATTCAAATTAATATTCAAAATATAAGTTAATTCATTTTAAAAGGTTACATTAATTATTTTTAAAATAGAATATGTTTTTGAATTATTTATTCAAATCCATACACTTCTTATGTTTAAAGTTTTCTAAATTCCAAATTGATATTAAAAAATATAAGTTAATTCATTTTAATTGTAAATGGTTCATATTTTAAATGGTTACATTAATTATTTTATAAAGCAGAAAATGTTTTGAATTATTTATTCAAATCCAAACACTTCTTATGTTTAAAGTTTTTCTAAATTCCAAATTAATTATCATTTAAAAATAATACAAATTTAAACCCCAAAATAAAAAATAAAGCGAAAGAGAAAATACAATTTTTTTGAAAACAGGGTAATATGTCCCGGGTGGAGCCACCAACCGGGACTAAAGACCCCTGCGGCGCGCCAACCCTTGGTCTGCTGAAAAAATTGGAGTATACGTCCGGTTGGTGGCTCCAACCGGGACGTATACTTAGTCAGTTAGATCCACCAAGGGACTAAAGGCCTTCGTTATAATGGGTGCCCTCTCTTCTTCTTCTTCCGTCTCATTCATCGACACGCTTTACAGGAAACCCCCTCCCACAACGCCGGCCGTGCCGAGCTCGTCGCCAAGGAGCTCACTTCTTGGGATCGCGTCTCTCATAAAGGAATCGTGCCCTCGGCCTTAATCAAGCTCTGCCCATCTTCCCGAGCTCCGGCGTGTCGATTCGCCTCCGTTCGGCCACCTTGCTTCCCGACGCATCGCGTTCGTGGTGAGCCAGGTGCTCTAGCACCTTTTCACACGCCTCCCCGCTCTCTAGCTCTCTGTGACGACCATCATCGCCGCCTCATCCTCATTGTACTCGTCGCTCGGCGACCAATGGTATGACCGCGTACCATATGGTTCGCCTCGACGAGCTCTTCGAATCGCAAGACAGCCGTAGTCCCGTGCTCCCTGTGGTCGTGCCGACCACCGTCTGCGCCATGTGCGTCGTGGTGACGTGGTTCTCGCGTGGCTACTGCGTGGGGCCGTCGCCGGTCCCACCTGACCTTAGAGGCTAGGTGCCTCTATGGTGTAGGTTAGCCGTGGCTGGTCAGTCCCACCTCCCTGCGTGGAGGCCGAGGTGGCCACGGGCCCTCGTACACCGTACTTGGCTACGGCGGTAAAAATGTTTTCTGTTTTTAAATTGAAATGGTTTAATTAAATCCATAAATTGATATAATATTGTAAATTCAATAATTAATTATTTATAACAAAGAAAATACAAATAATATATCAAAATGTTCGAAAATGAGATCTAACTATTTAACCTATAATCATGCATTGTTTAACAACTTTCAAGACAAGTTTAATTAGAAAACAAAATCAACCCTCTCATATACTCAGGAGTTTCGCGAGTTAGGGTTTTCACCCCTCGAACCCCGTTTAAATTGCCGAGCATGTCTTAGGGTTACTTTTTAATACAAATTAACTTGTCATATCATTATCCTTGTCATACTATGGTGCAAAAGGTTTAAACATTTGATTTAATAATTTGAATTTGAATAAAACTTGTAAATTCAATAACTTTTAATCGTAATTCAGAAAAATACAAATAATATACCAAAATGTTCAGAAAAATGAGAACTATCTATCTATGCCATAATCATGCATTGTTCAACAACTTAAATAACAAGTTTAATTAGAACACCCTAGTAACCCTAACGGTGATTCGAGTTCCTTGAGTTAGGGTTTGCGCCTCGAACCCGATTAACTTGTCGAGCATGCTTTAGGGTTACATTCCAATGCACATTAACTTGTCGTATCATAATCATTGCTTGAGCATTGCATTGATGTCATGTGTTGATTGTTTCCCTTTCTTTGGTGATTTGGTTCTTCTCGGTAGAATCGATATCGAGATCGAGATCGATTCCAATATGGTATTTTGTTAGTATCTAGTGTTACCTATCTGGATAGTTTCCCTTTGTAGCCTTATACTCATGTTCCCTCTCATATGCATCCGGTTTCTCCGAACTAGTTTTTACACCCCGGAACTCAATATTGATTTTAGTTGATTTTAGCTAGAGTTACCTATCTACTACGCTTTCCTTTTTGTAGCTAGGTTTAGGGTTTCTCTTCATTTTTATTATTGTGTATGTATATATTAGGGTTTCTCCTTAACTTTCTCCTTTAGCCGCTTTGACTTATTCGTTTTTCCACCTATGTAGAAAATATGGACCCACACGTCAGAGACGAAGAAAAGGAAGAGTTGATCCAAGGTGTGATCCGTGGGGAAGATAATTTAGACGTATCAACGTTTCTGAACAACTCGGTGAGGTGATCCTCTTTTACGGAGTAGACAACTTGTTTGAGGTTGAAGGTGTTGCCTTCGCGAGGAGAAGCGATGCCTTGTGTAATCGAAGACGACCGCTCCGGCAAGGTGCATGTAATATAAATCAATTCATTAATTAATCATCTGCTATCTATATAGAAATAGTAACGGCGATCTTTCTTCTTTTAGCCCTCCGGATCGAAGGAATCTACTGAAAAGAGCAGACGAGGCCCAACCAAAAGTTGCAAGACCATGAGAGGTTCAGATCGAAGATGTCGCATGAGACGACAGACCGACACGACTCAAGTTGTCGCAACCAAATTTGTGGCACAATGCGAATGTCGTTAGGGACTTAATCCCGATCACCATTAGAAATTGGAATAGGCCTGCTAATGCGGATGAAGAGGAACATGTTTATTTGTCCCTAACCACGCCAAGATTTCTTGTGGAAGAGGCTCATGGTTAATTTCAAACTATCAAGATAGAGCTGGATCCAAATGCGGAAGATCCATTGAGGACGCCTTTACAACATGGGAGAGCCATGGAGGCTAAGGTAAGGAGTGGGCTTTGAAGAAGATGGCCCAGTGTTTCACCTGGAAGAAAAGATTGCACCTTGACTATGTCGTGAAAAAGAAGACTCGATTTCAAGAATATTCAGTTTGAGAAGATAAAACCATTCGGGATGAGTTTGTGGAATACAAGAAATCGAAAAAGCTAAGAAAATGTCCGAAGAATAAGATGAATGCTGCTAAGAAGTATCACCATACTATGGGGCAAGGTGGCTACAAGGTTGGCATTCCTAAGTGGGAGAAACTTGGCGAACTGCGTGATAAAAATATCACCCCAGAGACAGACGATTGGGTAGAACGTGCAAGGAATTGGTTTTACGGGCATGGGGGCACGTTGGACTCGGAAGGGAGGTGTATATATAACATACGACATAAAGAAGACCCCTTGCCAATCGAGAGGATGAGAAAAGCAGTAAAGGCTGTTAAAGATGGGGACTTCATTCCCGATAGAGATAATGATGAGCTCACACTCGCCCTTGGAAATAAGGAATATGATGGACGAACACGAGGCACAATAGGCTCCCAATCATGGAGGACTGGGTTTCCCGAAGAGAGGAAGAAATATCCTGATAGAAGCCGTCAGAGGAGTAAGGACAGGGCGACAGTTGAACCGAAAGTCGAAAAGAATGCGTTTAATTGAAGAACGATTAAAGCAACAACAAGATAAAATTAACTCACTTAAAGAGCAAAGTACTACCGGCCCATCTCGGTGACTGCGCATTCGATGCTACCGGCCTATCGAATAATCGAAAAGCGATGTGGCTTCCACGAGGTCCCGGGTGATGACAATGGCGATGCCGATGATGCAAGCGATGGCTCTGTTGGCTACCCAGTGGATGATATCACGAGATGACACTGCGAGCTACATGTCAAAGTTGTGAACATATCAATGAAGGTGGCGGTCGGCTATGCCTTACCAATTGGACCACACCAACTTACCACGTCGTCCGGTTCCGAGGGCTACGTTGTTGTCGTGGATGAAATCATGCCCACCTTTGAGGTTTTGGATCTTCACTACCCGCCGGTGAAGGGGATGTGGTATGTTGGGTGACGCAAAAACGTCACCATTTTATGGTCAAGGATTGTATCGTGCTTGAAATCACACGCCAAGGCCATCTTCGCCGCCTCACCCGTCTCCAAATGAGGTCGTCGTCATGGCCGCGTCTTCGTCGCCTCACCAATCTCGTGCAGCCATCGCCGGGAGCCATCGCCGACGCCTTAGGATAAAAAGCGTAAGCGTGCCGCTCTTGTCGTCGTAGCGATCGCTAAACGTAAACAAGAGCCTCTTCCAAAAGTACCAACGGTTCCTCCCAAGAGAGCTTATGATCATCTTGAAGAGGCTGCGGCGATCGTTGATCTGAAGCAATGTTTTTTGCTAAGGCGGCCGAAAGAGCGAGTTCCCAAGACCAAAGAAGAAAAAGCCAAAGTGTTGAAAATGCTAAAGACTCTTCATCAACCCGAGCCAAAGCTGTCATCGGACTATGAGCGTTCTATTCTCAAGTCACATGCAAGACAAAAGCCTCAAGAGCGATCTTGATCAAGCGGAAATCTGTTGCCGGCTGGAGAACAAGCAAAACAGACTTGCGCCCCTCTCAAGGTGATTTCTCAAACCAATGTGGGGTCGAGCAAATATGGGGCGAAGAGCGGTATGATCGAGGTAGTTGCACTGTCTGGAGAAGCCGCTGCTCAAGGTATGAGTATTTCCAGATGCTTATCCCGGTTAGAGTTCTTCCCGTGAGTGAAGTAGCATACCAATACCGATCTGGAAAACCTCTCGTCAAACCTAAGGAGATAAACAATCTTCCAACAAAAATCGAAGATTGCATAATCGGTACATGCATGCCACAAGGGCCGGGCTAACTGGATAGTCTGAGGGTTACAAAAAGCATCATGGGAAAGATAAGGATGACATGATATCCATTGAATTTGATGAACTATTTCAATTATTCAATCAAGACGCCTTGGACAAATCGATCATGAGTGCCTATTGTCCGTAAGTACTAATTCTGTAATTAATTTAGTCTCCATCTATAATATTTTGTTTATTGCATGTATATAATCATACTTTAATATGCGAATGAAGATTCTCGAATGCGGCGGAGGACAAATCTATGACATTGGCTTCATTGACCCATATTGGGTTCATGAAGCTAATCTCAAAATAAGCCCCGGATACGGAGGATAATATAGTACACGCGTTAAGGTTTCAAGAAACCAAAGGAAATACTATTTCCTTACAACTTCCAAAGGAGTGTTATTGTCTTGTATACACTTTCTATTTCGCTTACTCGATGTTAAGTATATAATTGATTAGTTTTGCATTCGCAGTACCACTATATTACATTAATCATTCAACTTGACAAAGGGCGTGTACTAGTCATGGACTCGAAACATAAACCCCTTGAGACGTGGAAGGACATGCAGATACTTTTCCAATGGTAATTCTAATCATTACGACACTATATCGGCAACGTTCGTGAATTTTATGATATCAAGTACTTAATAACTTATTTTATTCGTTTTCTCGCCGGCAGCGCTTGGAAAGTTCACCAAGAAGGCTATGGGTGTTTGGAAAGAGGAGCTTACATTTCAACCACTAGATGTAAGCACCACTAGCTATATCCGCGCATCTCTTTGATTCTAGTTTTGATACGCTTATTATCATGCTTGATTATTATTTTGATTGAACTCTGTTGTCGTAAAGTGCACGACGAGGACAGTAACAATCTATGTGGATACTATGTATGCGAGTTCATCCGTGAGACGTGCGATGAGAAGGGCAGAAATTTAGAGCAACTCCACATACGTAAACAATTTCTATAGTTTTAATTACAATCAAATTGTGTTTAGTTTCATATTCATATAGGTGACTCCTTTTTAAATCAGATCGAGCGTCTGGGACGGTCTTCTCGCCAAAGGATCGTGACGAGCAATCAGAGGAATTGGCGGGATTCTTGGATCTGAGTCCTAAACACACAAGGGAATACTACTCGGCTGTGTATAGACAATAGGAATTGTAAAAATAGCAACTTTCAAGAAATTGGCGGTAGCATCGAATAGCAACTTTGTATGTAGTGCATGAACTCGATCCGTGTATTGAATATAATGTTGTCATGATGATCTTGTGTAATATAAGGTTCCTTCATTGATAAGTGCAAAACACTAAATAAACAATAAAACAACCTAAATGAATTCTCTCGGCGGCACAAAAAGTGGCAAAATCTTGTGCAACAAAATGTGCCAAATGAATTCTGCCGGCGAAAATGGGCAAATCTCTGCGGCGGAGTTATTAGTCGGTTATAACGAACGGACTAATCTCCACCTTGCGCTCGATGCATACGTGTGCCCCATTTGTCGGTTGGTGGGGCAGGGACTAATGGTTGACTTTAGTCGATTGCCGTGGGTTGGGCAACCGGGACTAATGGCCCTTACCAACCGGGACGCATGGGGCGTTTTCTACCAGTGTTAGTTGTATGTCACAAAAACCATAATGTTGGAAAGTTATTTTGATTACTGATCTAATGGTATGCTTTTGGTGATATATAACTCATATTTGTTGGTTAAATTATTAGTCAAAGTTTGCCTCAAAATACATAGCAGTCTTGTATACATAAAAAATGGAGGGTGTGGAGTAGATATGATTATCGAAAACATAAGACTTACATGAAAGTAATAACAATCGTCGAAGTTGCAACAAAGCCATTTCAATAGTTAAAATATCACGTACATGGTATATATGGCCACCAAGTGTAAATACTATAACAGGCAGTAATAAGAATTGAAAAGATCCAAGCATGTACCAAGCATTCGAATATCCACCCAGTGGGTTTGTCTTGCATGAGTTCACGTGTGAGCCCTAGAGTTGATCATCGAACATGTGATCCAATCGAGCGGACCAGAAAGATTTATGAACAAGAAGATACGAGGTCGTACAAAAGGGAAAGATGGCACGTACTACAAATGTAGGTGTAGCCAAGTCTGTCGTCGTTACCGCCGGCCATCCATGTGCACGTGGGCGGCCGGTGCACCACCCGGCCTGCCGGTTGGTCGGCGCGTATCCAAACAATTAACGCTGGGCCTCACATCATCTTTTACTGACTTGTACGGTCGGTAATATCTTGCATGCGTACGTGATCAACTGATGAAGTTTTCTTTACTGGCGTGAACTAATTAAGGCGATTTTGTGGTGAAACCAAACCCGGTCATTATGAGCTTAATTAACTAGTATACATTATGAGCTTTGACATGTTCTAATGGATGATAGTACGCGACGTACGTAACGTGAGTCTCATTATCAGCTAGATTCGGCGTACACACTGCACTCAAATATAATTAGGTACAATAATGGACCTTTCAAGAAACATGGAACGAAGTTAAATAAGGTCAACTAGTGTCGATTTCGTTCGTCGATGAAAGGAGTGGAGCCGGCCTGGCTTCGCCCCGGCTGACTGGTACAAGTCAACTAGCTAGGGTGAGAATTTATATAAGTCAAATGTAGCTAGTTTATTGGGCAGAGTATTATTGATGAGTCGTTATATGTTACTATATCTGGGCGTGGGCAGCCTGGGCCGGCCCGAAAAATGACCGATAGGCCGAGCTTTTAAGGACCGTGGGATGGGCCTGGGCTTTAGGTCTGCGGTCCGACATCCTCATGGGGTGGGCTCGGGCCATAGAAAATGGTAAATAGGGACAGGCCCAGCCCGCGTCCTGATGGCCTGAAGAAATATGAGAGTGAGCTCGGGTTTGTTCGCCTCAGCTCGCCAAGCCCAATAACACAAGTCATTGACTTGTGGCCCCATGTGTTAGGGCCAATTAGGTTCCTAATCACACTTTGCCAAGCCTAAGTTAGGCAATTAGGGTAGCCACGAAAGTATGGCGCCAATACTCATGGAAAAGGTTGGCAACATTTTCACTCCATAACAAGTAGACCATATGAATAATTAAGTCAGATAATTCTTATATTTGTCAAGAACCAAACACATATCAAACTACAAAATTTTTGCTTGGCAAACTATGGCTACGAAGCAAACACCCTTTAGTTTTCACTTATAATGACTAATCACATAGTTTCTGGATATTTTTGTGACACCTCGGACTATGAGTTAAAGAACCCGAATACATGTGTCTTTTAGTTGTCACAATAGGATCAGAACATGTATATAACTATATATTGGTTCAAGTAACTACATTTTTCATATATTCCCTCCATCTTTAAAGAGAAATGAACTTTGTAGTTCGAGTAAAACATTTTGTCAAACAAAATATGAGTTGTATGTCACAAAAACCATATTGTTGGAAACTTATTTTGAATGCTAATCTAATGGTATGCTTTTGGTGATATATATATCTCAAATTTTGTCGGTTAAATTGTTAGTCAAAGTTTGTCTCCAAATCCATAGCGGCCTTGTATACATAAATGGAGGGAGTAGAGTAGATATGATTATCGAAAACATAAGACTTACATGAAAGTAATAACAATCGTCGAGAAGTTGCAACAAAGCCGTTTCAGTAGTTGAATTATCACGTAAATTTTATATATGGCCAACTATATACATGCAGTAATAAGAAGGCAAGTACTACGCGTCCCCCGGGGGATTTGTGTTTTTTATCCCCCGGGTCCCCAGCCAACCACGTGTCTCTTTTTGGTTTAAAAATCCCACTTTTGCTACAGACATACTCGTTTTTGCTACAAATAGTCCTGGTTTTGCTACAACGTAGCAAAAAACGGTTAGATCCAGAAAATAGAAAATTAGACTGGACCTCACCGGAGAGTTCGCCGGAGACATCGTCGGCGACCGTGTAGCAAAAAAATTATGTTAATGTAGCAAAACGGACCTCACCGGAGACTCGTCGGAGACCTCACCGGAGACTTCGTAGCAAATAATTTACGTTATTATAGCAAAAACATAAACAATTGTAGCAAAATGTTTTTTCTAATGTAGCAAACGGGATATCGTCGAAGACATCGCCGGAGATTCCAGCCGGAGATATCGTAGCAAAACAGTAGAGACTGGTTGTAGCAATAAGGTTGTGCGAAAGTAGCAAAAAATATACGAATATGTAGCAAAAAAATATGATAAGGTAGCAAATGCTTGTAGCATCGACTGACAACATAATTAGCAAAACCGGTCAACATAAGTAGCAACATATGCCTGCTAGAGTAGCAAACAACGACTTTGAGACCGTAGAAACAACTCGATCGCTTTAGGTAGCATTGTAGCCATGTCCGCTTGTCCCGCATTTCTCGTCGCTTGGAGGAGGAAGAGGGCTGCGATCGCAGCCTAGAGACGAAGGCCATGATGGCGAGCAGCATGGATAGCAGCCAGCGGATAATGGCGATGAACAAACAGCGTCACGGGTAAGCGGCGGCGCAGCAAGGCATCACGGCTGGCAACGGAAGGCGGTAGGTGGAAGAATGGTAGGAAGAGAGATAAGATCATGCATGCTTGTAGCGAGTGCGACCCGGGGGATAAAAGTAAGTAATCCTCCGGGGAGCCCAATCATTTTCCTAATAAGAATTGAAAAGATCCAAGCACTCAGAACATCTCTGCATGTATAGTACGTACGTGCCGTCCGGCCGCCACCCCAGCGGGTTGTCTTGCATGACTTCACGTGAGGTGATGGAGCATACGATCCAATCAAGCGGACCAGAAAGATTTATGAACAAGATACGAGGTCGTACAAAAGGGAAAGATGGCACGTACAAATGTACGTAGGTAGCCAAGTCTGTCGTCGTTACCGCCGGCCATCCATGTGGGCGGCCGGTGCACCAACCGCCGGCCTGCCAGTTGGTCGGCGTATCCAAACAACGCTCGGCCTCACATCATCTTTTACTGACTATCTTGTGCTAATGTCTTTTACTGATTTACGGCGTATCCAACCGTTTGGATTGTTATTTTTTAGTTCGGTCGTTTTTATTTTGTAAAGATGTTAAGCATGAAAAGTCAGTTTAATCCTGTGGTTTTGGTTAAAAAAAACGACATTACAAACGAGGCCTATGTGATCAATTGATGAAGTTTTCTTTACTGGCGTGAACTAATTAAGGCGATTTTGTGGTGAAACCAAACCCGGTCACGGCCGGCAGCTAACGGTTTTCTAGTGTCCGGTTTCAGTTAGGTATCCTCTGCTTCTGTAGCTAGGTGGCAAGTGAGATCCCACCAACATCTCACTTCTTATTCATTTTATGATTTCTAGTGTAAAATTTTATTATAAATTTTAGAATGAACTAGAAGTAGGATTTCGGTGAGATCTCATTTGACAATTACTCACATACTCCATGATCCGAAGAAAACTGAAGACTTGATATGTTTCAGGCGAAAATAGACACTCTCTTCATCTCAAGTTAGTTGGGACCCTGACTCTGTCCGCTGTTTCTTCTGTCCTTGTCGCACTGTATTTCTGTTTAGTTTTACATGCATAGCATTTATTTTTTGAAAGTGGGAAGGGTCTAGAAGACCCCAGTTGCTTCATCCATTCATACACGTGGTAGGTATATTTTACAAAGAGGCCTTTGACAAAGAGAGGCCTTAGTTTTTTGCGAAAAAGACCTAGCACAAAAATTAAAAAGCAATCAGGTGTTTAGTTTTACATGCATAGCATGAGCCATGAACCGAAAATATCTTGCGGTAGTGTCGTCCAACGGATTTGTTTTCTTTTGGATGCTCTCACACATGACATGATACGCTCAGATCCTTTGAAACAGAGGAGCTAGCATGAAAATATCCTATTCGTCAGCAAGATACGAGGTCGTACATTCAGAGAAGAGCGTGGCATATGGTAGTCGTTAACGATCGCCGGCCATCCATGTGCCCATGTGGTGCAGCGTCAGTCAGGTCATTTCCCCCCTCACCTTCTCTCTCTTCGCTACAGTAGCTAGGGTTTCCTCGCGCCGGACCGGGCCGATCCCGAGCCTCTCCGGCGGCTTTGCCGGCCGGAGATGGCGGAGGAGAGGCGCCGGAAGTAGTTTAGGGTTGGTCTTGGGCTTTATGCCCGTAGTTTGGAGCGAGATTCGGATCCTGGCCAGATCTGGATCTTAGGGCTCACGCCGGTTTCCTCCCGGTGAGTTGCTTGCGGTGGTTCGAGCCGCAATCTCCGCTAAATAAGGTGGGTGGTCCTCCTTGTGAGGTTCCACGCCCTTTCCTTCCGTGCACGGCCGTGGTGGCGAGGAGTCGGGCTTCAGGCGGTGGCGGTGTCTTTGTCTCTCCTGGCCGGCCGTGGTGGCGAGGAGGAGAGATGGAGACGATGCTTCTTCTTCTGCGGTGCGAGGACGGTTCGTCGGCTTCTCTGGCTAGGGTGCCTTGGCGGCGTTGTCGTCTGCTCCAGGGAGCCATGGCGGCTCTTTGGCAGGATTCGGTGTCTGCGGCGTCCTTGGGTGGTGAAGTCCTGTGGAGCTTCTCTCCGGCGCCTCCCTGGCGGCAGGTCTCGCCAGCTCGCCGGACTCAATGGCAGTAGGGCTGCCGCTCCTCTGCTGCTCTGCTCCTCTCGCCGATTGCTTCCCTTGGCAAGGATGCTCGTCGGCGCCGGAGCTTCGTCGATCTGGAGGAGGATGAGGAAGGACTTGATTGCTTTTTCAAGTTTCTTTTAGGGTCCTCAATGCAATTTCCTGGGCCTCTGTGTAATTTTTATTTTTTATGGCCTTTTGTACTCCAGGGACTTTTATGCAGCAATATATGTCGGGTGCTTTGCACCCGTTCAACGTTCAAAAAAAAAAAAAAGGTCAGTCGGCACGTCCGAACACTGACGCCACGGCCGCACGGACAGGAGTCACTGATCGGCAGGGAAGCCACGTTAATTAGAGCTTTGGCCGGTGGGACAATTAGCCCGGCCGGTTGTGAGAGCGGCGTTTTTAGGCCGAAATCCAGACGTATTTTGATCCGGACGAAACTAGTTTTTAGTCTGAAAACGCCGAGTTTCTCACTCGCGTTTTCAGACGAGTTCCTGTGTTTGACGAATTTAATAAATTTCGGCAAACTTTGGACGAATATATGCCAACTTTGCGCGAATATGGGCGAATATAAGTAGTTTTGGGCGAACTTTGGGCGAATATGGTCGATATGGACAATTTTGAGCGAATATGGACGAATATAGGAGATTTGGGGCAAATATGATCGATATGGACAAGCTTTGGACAAATATGTTTGATATGGACGAACTTTAGGCGAATATGGTCTATATGGACAAACTTTGGGAAAATATGGGCATACTTTGGACGAATATAGACGGATTTCGGTGAACTTTGGATGACTATGGTCGATATGGATAAACTTTGGATGAATATGAACGAATTTTGGGCAAACTTTGGACAAATATGGGCGAATATATGCTGACTGGACAGGTCCACTCGTCGAATTCGCTTCGTCCGGCGTTTCCAGGGCGTTCCCGGGATCCTGGGAATGGCCTGGAAAGCCTGAACCAAAGTTCGCCAAAATTTAAACGAAAAGAGGTTCCTGGAAACGTGACTGAGCCAAATTTCGTTGTCCGGATCTAATTTCGACGTCCGGATCAGCGTTCTGGGAATGCTAGTGGAGATGCTCTGAGATTCAGTAAAAGCATTCCATGCCGGTGGGACATACTCGTCTAAAACTATGGATTTTAGCAGAAGGAGGAGTCGGTAAATTAGTGGAATACATACCTATATACTTGACGAAACAACATTGCAAAGTGATCACAAAACAAGGTACCACCTAACGGTGTGACTACTCACAAAGGCTACACACCACCGAGGAGAGCATTGTTTGTCAAGGTTGCATACGAAAGTGTGGTCATCGTCATGAGACTTCTCCACGAGCAAGTGACCTCTAACTTCACCGTAAAACCGTTAATGAACCCTAGCCGTGGCAGACGAAGGAGCTAATTGTCGGCCCATGCTAAACAATCGACTTAAGGCATCGAGGACTAAGTAGATCCTACTTTTTTACGAACCTACCATGATGGATGGAAATCACCAACACCGTGCCAACCTTTTGCGGGCATTGTCGCTAGTGATTCGCTTTGTGAGACTACAACTATGACTTCACCAATCACCACACGACGACGGTCATGGACATACACATGGAAATGCTGGCGCGCCACGGTTTCTCTTGCCACCATCAACATTCCCACAGAACGCATGTCACTGGATCTAACACCCGTCCATACATTCTAATATAAGAGCCTTTTGTATTCCTTATTCCGTTGGTTGATTCATGTTTCCACTCCGTGTGATCCTTGAGTGTAAGCTTTGAACTATAAGAACTTAGCAATAAAAAGTGCATCATTCTGACACTAGTGCAGAGCCCCCCCTTTAACTCCGGTTGGGAGGGCCCTCTAACAGCGGTTCCCCAACCGCTGTTGAGGGTTCGGTGTTAGAGGGGGGGCCCCTTTAACACCGGTTCCTATCTGAACCGGTGTTAAAATGGCGCCGTGGGCTGCCAGAGCCCCTTTAACACGGTTCGTCTGGAACCGGTGTTAAAATTCTTCTGTGGCGATTTAGGCGTTTTCTGCGGCGAAAACGGCCTCTCTGCCCCGTTCTGGGCGTATTTCTGGGGCGAGGGAAATCGATCGGGGCCAGATACTTATAAATCGTCATCGGTACATACGAGTACATGAATAATTAAGCAACTATTATTATACACAAACATCGTCATCGGCACATACGCCATCGGCACATACATAAATCATCGTTCATTTTGGTGGATATCTAAAGAGTTCTCCGAGCGTGGCGACCTCATCAAGTATGAACCCGCCAATTCCTCTTGAATGGCTCGTATGCGTTCAAATGGTAGGAGTTGGTCCGCATCCGTTCGATCTGAATATATATGAAGAATGGGCCGTCAATATATATATAAGAATAAAACTCAACACAATTGATGGTAATAAAATAATGTTGTGGACTTTGTTTACTTACTCTAAGTTGTTCTAGTGCGGCTTGGCCTGTCGACATATCGTGTTGCGAATGAATTCAAACATAGTACCCACATAAGTTATTGCCGTGTCCTTGATGCGCGCACTTTACGAGAATAGAGAGTTCAATCAAAATAATAATCAATAAAGCATGATATAATGGAATTGGAAGCTAGCTAGTATTACTTACATTTTGGTCTACAAATTTTAGTTCTTCGACCATTCACCCACGGCCTGTGAACATTTTCAAACCCTGTCCGACAAAGAAAATGGATAAAGGAGTAATTAATTACTTATTGTCACGAAGTTGCCGATCTAGTGCGATAATATGATTGAAATTACCTGGAGCATCTCTCTAAAGTCTGCCCATAGCTCTTTTCTTTTCGTGTGAGTCCATGACAAGGACTTTTCCTGAGTCGGGTTGAATGACTAGCAGAATAAAGTGGAACCTACGCACGCATAACTCATCATCAGTTACACTTAACATCGAGTAAGCCGAAACAAAATGTGTACAAGAGAGAGGGTAACAGTACTCACGAGAAGTTGTAAGGCAATAGTATTTCCCTTTTGGTTTGTTGTCTCAGTAAAGACTTTAGCAAGTAATCTTCTGTTTGCCCGGGTTTGTCTCTTACCACTTCTTCATGAACTCTATTTGGGTCAATGAACCCAATGTCAAAAGGGCCTCCTTTCATGCATTCCATAACCTTTTTCCTGCATAATAGTATATACATATATGGTGAGCATATATATATACATGCAATTAATGAAGTGAATGAGTTGAGATAAAAATTACAGAAATAGTACTTACACACAATAAAGGCTGATGGCAGATTTGTCGAGTTCCTTCTGATTGAATAGAAAATGCAAGTCTTGAATGTTGAAGTCGATCCCGTCGTCTCCACAAGAAAATCTCATCTCTTATATCTTGTAGTGATCCATTCTTCTTTTCTCGTCTTGCAGAAATGAAGGTACCACTTGTGCAATTTTCGCATCTTTGTTGGTAGATTCTTGAGCTCCTCTTTCTTGTGAGATTCTTCCCATACTTCCATGGCTGTATGGGGTTGACATCGCATTTGGGCAAGTTGTCTCCCATGACGTTCAAGTATGCAATGTAAGTCATCCCCATCTCATTGGCCTTTCTTTGTAGCTCTGCCTCGTAATCATCTACGGGAGGAGCGTCCGTTGTCAAACATTTGGAGCGCAAGATTGGTTTTCCTGCTCTCCGAGCATGGGAACTGTTTTTGGGGTGCCTCACGACTGCTACTTTCAGTCTCCTCGGCGCCTTGCATCCGCCTTCAAAATCTGGCTCGTAGTTCGGCACAAGTGGGGTTTCAGGTTTCAAAAGATTTTTGTAAAACTTCTCCACCACCCGGATCTATTTTCTCCTTTGGCTCGGCCCGTCTAGGTGCAAAGAATTTCTTGACCTGTTCTCCCGAGATCCTATTGGTCTCCTCGTCGCTGCGGTTCCACGGTAAAACCGGCAATGGCTTGGCGGGAGGCTGCGGGGGGTAGTTTTTTGTACTCTTTGGCGTCGGTTTCCTGCGGATTTCTTTGTGGCATTGCTCGATGCTCCTCGTGGCGTGCTCTTCCGCTTACGCTGAGGAGATGGCGGCACCGGAGATGGTGACGGTCGGAGATGGCTGCCTTGAGAGATGGTGACGGGCGGAGATGGCTGCCAGCAGAGATGGTGACAGGCGGAGATGGCTGCCTTGCAGAGATGGCTGAGCGGCTCGAGGCCGAGCTGCGGAGGCGGCGGGGGTGCGTGACCTCAATTTGGAAGCACAATGTGTTCCTTCTTCCAAAGAATGGTTGTTTTCACGCAAATTTGAGTTGAGTTTCCTTCACCGTAGCATGGTCAAGCTGTGCTTCCTCATATTCCTTCACAACCTCATCCACCCGACAATAGCATAGCCATCCGGAATCGGGTCGGTGGTAAGTTCCACCAGCTAGGAGGTAAGGCATAGCCGACAACCACCTTAATGGATAAGCCCATTAATCTCACATGAAGCTTCCGTGTTCGCTCTCCGTGATCTCATCAGCGGGTATCTAGGACCCGTCATTTCAAGCGTTGGTTGCACGTTCTCCGTGGAAGCCACTGCTTTTCATTGATGCGGGCGGGCAGCTTCCAATGCAGGCTCTTCATGCCGCTGAGATGGGCGGTAGCTTGATGGCTCTGTTGTGCATTCACTTGCGTCTGCGGCGCAAGTGCATTTTCTATCTGTGTCATCCGATCATACGCTCTTTTTCTTTTCGCGCCATCGTAAGAGTCGCTCGACGGCAAACCCATCCTTCCACGTCATACCCGTGCCTCGTGCATGTCGTGGTGTTCTTTTTACCGATGGCGCGTGTGAGCTGGTCATTCTCTGTCGGGATGGAAGATCTGGCGGATGTTTCCTCGTATGCCGTGATGAGTTCATGGCGGGTTTGGCAAGGATGGTTGGGAAGATACACAATCCTGTTTCGGGTCCAACCTTGCCCGATTCCGTAGAACCAAGTCTTTGCACGTAGGTCCCACCCATCTGCAGGGTGTGATCCTCTCTCGCTGAGGCCTCTCGGCTTCCTCCCACTTAGGCCTCGAGATATGTAGCCACGACCCGTCCTGGTGATATTCCTTCTTCAGGGCATTAAGCGTATTGGTTTCGACCTCTTTTAGCTATAGCACTTTTTTATATGTCTTAAATTCGCCGTGAGGTCTTATCTTCGCATAATATCGTCTTGAAATTTGAGTCTCGCCACTTTGACAAATTTGTTCAATTTTGTCTTCGATTGAAAGCCTCACCATCTTCTTTAGAGTCCACTCTTTGACCTTTTTCTTTATAACCGGGTTGTTTTCATCCTCCTCTGGCGGAAGGGTGAAATTTACCAACAACGAATTCCAAAGCGTTTCTTTGGATCTCATCGACAAAGGTACCGCCCTTCTTTGGCTTATTCCAATTTTCAATTATGATTGGGATTTGGTCCCTAACAAGAACTCCAGCTGACGTATAAATTTGTCTGCCTTCTTGGGCTCCATCGGCTGCCATCAACACACTGCTTGCCCGATCGTGAACTTTGCACGATCTTTCAACCGCGCTCGCCTCGCTTGCTCTTTCGTAGAAGAAGATGGTTCTGGCTGGTCGATCCGGAGGGCTAAAAAGAAGAAAGCGTTAA
The DNA here is from genome assembly GCA_030063025.1 of Avena longiglumis. Taxonomy (NCBI): domain Eukaryota; kingdom Viridiplantae; phylum Streptophyta; class Magnoliopsida; order Poales; family Poaceae; genus Avena; species Avena longiglumis. Next base: position 137,399,733 of record CP125974.1, on the reverse strand, counting down.
TTAATACATGTAGAAGAAGATTGTTGGTGGAAGTCATGAGGCTTAATATATGCATATACCTCGCCGGACTTTGTAACCATTAAATTGCGTTCACGGAGTCTTCATCTTCTCCATGACTAGTACTTGAAATCGTCGTCATGTCCCTCCAAGTTCAGATATTGTGAGGTGTCCTCATCAATAATGTTCTCCATTATTTCTTCTTCTTCAAGGTTTCTACTAAGTGGATCCATAGTTTCTAAAACAATAATATTATCACACAAATATCAGTAATACATCTATTGAAATGCTCAAGAAAGGACGATGATATGACAGGTTAAAAGTATTGAAATGTAACCCTAATACATGCTTGGTCATTTCAAACCCTAATTCGGAGAAACACCGGATTCATATGAGAGGGTACATTTACTTCTTCTAATTAACTTGTCATCAAAGTTGATTAACATAGCATGGTTATTATAATGCTATATTGACAACGAGAGGTGGCGCTAGGCGAGAGCGGGGCGGTGCGTGGGGGTGTGCGTTCGAACCAGCCACGTGATGGTCTACCTAAAATGGCGACTCACCCTCGGCGCGTGTAGGCTCAGCGAGGACATAGGAGGTCGGGTCGGCATAATGGTGGCGGTGGTCGTCGGCGTGGCACAAAATATACACATGCATATACAATACACATACAATACAATATTTCCTATAGGAATCCTATAGGAATCAATCCTACAAATCAAACAACCACCATAGGAAAATTTCTATAGGATTTAATCCTACAAATTTCCTATACAAATCCTTTGAATCAAACATGCCTTACTTATATCCCGGGATGGCGGCAGCGAGGTGGTGTGGGCGAGGCGGCATGAGGCGAGACACGTGGCGCCACCGGTGGGGTGGCGTTGGTCTCGTCGGTGGCGGTGCTCGTCGGACGGATGTGGCGGTCTCGTCGGGCGGCGGTGCTAGCGGCGTTTAGGCGTGGCCTATGAGCTCAGCGGCGTGGCGAGACGCCTCTGCACGGGAAGAGAGCGAGGTGGTTTAGGGTTTAGGCGTGGAATCGTTCAGGGTCAATTGGCGATTATTTATTTTCATCCCAAGACTATGTAAATGAAATGGATTGGCCAAACAAAAAATACTATACGAAATAGACAAATACTCCATATTTCTCGAATTTTTGTGTGGCGATCATCAGCTACATTGTACAATCACTAGCAAGGAAATAACAAAGTTTCAGAGCTCCACTACCAGTGTGGAGCTAGCTAACTTTAGTAGATTCCTTTCACCTGCGAAAATATATGCTTATATTTTGAAGATGAAATTTGCAAACATTTCAAATGAAACTTGCAAAAGGCTATCTGTTTCACATGGCCACACCTGCAAAAATGAGTACACGCCACACGAGACACGACCGACCGACCGCACGAAACCGCCCGATCCCGATGGCTGCTGCCGCCGTCGTCGACGGCGCCGAGCTGATCCTCTCGGTGCCGGACGACGTCCTCGCCCTGATCTCCGCCCACCTCCGCCCGCGCGACCTCCTCGCGCTCTCGGCCGCCTCGCGCCGCCTCTCCGCCGACAAGCCTGGCCCGGCTCGCCGCCGCCTCCTCCGCTCTCCTTGTCACGTCCTCGCCTTTGGCCGCCAGGGGCTCCTCGGCCGTCTTCCGCTTCCTCCACTGTGGCTCCGCTCATGGCCTCTGGCGCACCAGAACCCCGAGCTCGGCAACCTCGCGCGCTGGGCTCTTCTCCCTCGTCCGCGCCATCCCCAGAGCTCTCCCGCGCCTCCTCCGGGCCCCGTATTCGAGATCCTCGCCGAGCCAAGACGCCACCCCACGCTCCTCTTCCTCCACGGCCATCACCGGGCTCCTCTTCCCGGCCGCCGATCGCGCCCCTCGGCCCCACGCCAGTAACACGCTCCTCCTCGAGGCCCACGCGGCCTTCCTCCTCGCATGCCTCGCGGTTCCCGCCTATATCCTTGGCAACCGCCGACGCTCGCTCGACGCCTCGCCGCTTAACGCGCTCCAGCCTCGCCAAGGGCGCCGCTCTTCACGCGATCCGACGAGACCTCCCCGTGCTCGCCGCGGCGGAGGCGATCTGCGCCACCTGGGGACTAGAGCGGGGAAGAGGGTCGGGCGGCGAACCTCGAGCGGCGGGCGAGATGGCGCGGTTGGGGCAGCGGGTCGGTTCTGGCGGCGGCGGCGGCGGGTCGGGCGTGGCGCTTATCGATCGATCCGCTGTGGGGAAGAAAGGAAGAGGAAGGTGAATAAATACCCCCTTTAACACGGTTCGTGGCGAACCGGTGTTAAAGAAGCGTTCAGCATTTACCCCCTTTAACACGGTTCTGCCACGAACCGGTGTTAAAGAGGTATCATCTTGTGGCTTCACTAACACGGTTCGAACCGACCGTGTTAAAGGGGCTTTTTAATTCAAAAATATGATATGAAATTTAGAAAATTCATATCTTTTCATTTCAACTCGAAAATATGAATAATATATCATAATTTTTAGAAAAATAATATCTATTCATTCATGTAAATAATTTTATATTTACTTTACATGAAATTTTTAAAATAAATAAACACTTATTTCATGCATTAAAGGGGCTTTTTAATTCAAAAATATGATATGAAATTTAGAAAATTCATATCTTTTTCATGTCAACTCGAAAAAATATGAATAATATATCATAATTTTAGAAAAATAATATCTATTCATTCATGTAAATCATTTTATATTTACTTTACATGAAATTTTTAAAATAAATAAACACTTATTTCATGCATTAAAGGGGCTTTTTAATTCAAAAATATGATATGAATTTAGAAAATTCATATCTTTTTCATTTCAACTCGAAAAATATGAATAATATATCATAATTTTCAGAAAAATAATATCTATCCATTCATGTATATGATTTTTATATTTACTTTACATGAAATTTTTAAAATAAATAAACACTTATTTCATGCATTAAAGGGCTTTTTAATTCAAAAAATATGATATGAATTTAGAAAATTCATATCTTTTCATTTCAACTCAGAAAAATATGAATAATATATCATAATTTTCTGAAAATAATATCTATACATTCATGTAAATGATTTTATATTTACTTTACATGAATTTTTTAAAATAAATAAACACTTATTTCATGCATTAAAGGGCTTTTTAAGATATATAAAAGAACTGAAAATTAAGATACATGGCCGATTAAGTAACAATCACGAATCGAAACGAAAATTAAGATACATAAAAGAACTGAAATTAAGATACATGGCGATTAAGTAACAATCGGCGAACTTGTTCGAATGTTGGAGTGATTTAGTCATGCTCCCGCCTACACCGTAATACTCGCCCTTTGTAGTCGTACTCGCCGCCGTCATCGCCGTCGCCGGTCACCGTAATTGAACCTCTGGAGAGTGCGCGTGGGCTGGACTTGAGGGTAGCGCGTGGGCTGGACTTGAGGGTAGCGCAGACGGGGTTAGAGTCGTGGCGGTGTCGTAGGCCATGACGCTCCGGAGAGTCCGACCGCGCCACCATAGCCGACGTCCGGCCTTGTTGAAGTTCGGAGGAGGTGGGCCGTCCTCCTCGTGCCTGGCAAGCGCCCTCTCACGCCGATCCCCGAAGAAGGCTTCCCAAGCAGGGAAATAGTCGGGATGCCATCTGGGATTCCTCCGCTCCGGCGTGAGCTCGAGTAGTAGTGGTTCGTGATGGCCATCCGCGCCACACCTAGAGGGACAGGAGGAACCGGCACCTCCGACGCCAAGATCCAGCCGACGGGACACAGTGAGTCGGGCGGGGGTAGTTCGAGGCGCAAGCGCCGCCTCCCAGGGGTTAGTGCTACGATGGAAGCCATGGGAAAGAGTGATGAGGTTGCAGATATGAGTCTAGAGATGTGCAATGACAATGGAGGCCAACCCCCTACATATATATATATATATATATATATATAGTGAACTAGCGGGAAGAACTGGAGGGAAGAACTGGCGGGAAGAAAAATGGCGGGAAGAAAAATGGCGGGAAGAACTATCGGGAAGAAAAATGGCGGGAAAAAATGGCGGGATGAACCTTTAGTCCCGGTTGCAACCGGGACTAAAGATGAATCGTAGTCGGTTGGAGACACCAACCGGGACAAAACACAGTCAACACTAATAATAGAGGTGAGTGCATGTCGACATTATGTCGCATGGTTGTACCTTGTCCGGATGGTGTCACCAACCGACTAAAGATGAACCTTTAGTCGGTTAGAGACACCAACCGGACTAATAATAGGGTGAGTGTCGACATTATTTTGTAAGTGTCAACACTATGTCGAGCTGCTTGTACTATAAATAGGCATCCTTGTGAGTCCAGCCTCCGGCCAGTTTGAGGCGGGACACCACTACGGCCAGTTCGGGGAGATGCGACGAGCCCGATCCTCCCATCTCCGAAAGCTGTCATAGAGGCACTCCTAATATGTGAAATTAGTTAGCTCCTGGTGTATTGATCTAGTTAGACAAGTTACAAAGCTGCAAGATGGTTTTCGAGCAGGGACACCACTACGGCCAGTTTCGGGGAGATGCCGACGAGCCAGGTGGGCCTCCGGCATCTCCGAAACTGGTCATAGAGGCACTCCTAATATGTGAAATTAGTTAGCTCCCTGGTGTATTGATCTAGTTAGACAAGTTACAAAGCTGCAAGATGGTTTTCGAGAGCAGGGACACCACTCCGTCGGCATCTCCGAGAAACTTCTCATAGAGGCACTCCCTAATATGTGAAATTAGTTAGCTCTCGTGTATTGATCTAGTTAGACAAGTTACAAAGCTGCAAGATCGTTTTGAGGCAGGGATACCACTACGGCCGTGTGGCGACCGTGCGTGGAGATATGCACACCACTAAAGCTGATCATGAACGCGGGCACCACCGTAAACCCTCCATTGGGGCACCATTGCCGCCAAGCAACATGCCACCCGTCAACAAGCGGGAGCGGGTGTGCAGGCTGTGGGTACAAGAACTGGCAGTAAATCAGCGGTTGGGAGAGCGGAGAGAGGTAGCATCCTGCGGAGGAGCTGTTGGAACGAAAGGGGTTGAGGCGAGAAGGCGGCCATTGGTGGGTGTGCTCTTTCTCGCTGAGGACTAGGAATCTGGGCGGCGCTCTCATCAAGAAGAAGCTGCAGCACGGTGTTTATAAATAGCGGGAGGAGGAAGGAGAACGGAGCGGTGGTCTCGATCCGAAGGATAGGACTACTCTAGTGTAGTCGATTTTTTCTTTTTTTTTCCTCCGTGTGAGATGATGAGGTGAGCCGCTTGTCTACTTTAGATCCGGAAAGTTTTTTAACTGCAACAACGAAAATCTAGTGTGGTTGTGTGCTTACTCGTAAAGGAGATCAAATTCAAAATGAGAATCTTGCTCCACGCTTCTCGGGCATTTCACGAACACCTCTAGTGCATATGAAAAAACACAACTAGCACTCTTCACACCTCTTGCTAGGCTCCAAATGTGAAAAAATGGAAGAGTGGGCTGGGGTGGTGTCTTATATAGCACCCCTTTAACACCGGTTCGTACCGAACCGGTGTTAAAGGGACTTGTGAAACAGTGGAGGGACCTTTAACACCGGTTCGTGGCACGAACCGGTGTTAAAGGGGGGGCTCCTTTAATGCCGCAGAGGCCACGCTGGTACGGCCCCCCCTTTAACACCGGTTCGTAGAAGAACCGGTGTTAAAGCCCATTTTCGGGATCAACAAAAGCCCGCGTTTCCACTAGTGTGATGCAGAGGCTGGGGTATGGTCTCCCTTTTTGAAAACACCTGCGGTGTCACCATTGTTTGTGCCAACACAAGGCTTTCACCGGATGATCATGCTGATCTGGCTGGCTAGGCAACTACTAGATGTGGCAATACTGCAGTTTGGAGCTGCTGAAATCTATTATGTTCCAAATTACAAGACGTTTTAATACTAGCTATTTTAGCCTATCAAAACTTTGGGCTTATAGCTCCTATGCGACTGTTATCGCCACATTTTGGCCAAAGGAGGAGATGGGCCGTAATCAAGATGGGCTTGGAGGATACATATATGCAACGTATTGCTGGATCGGCCTTGTGCGTGGATTTGGGCTAAATTGCCCGTGTATCTGTATATTATAGTAGGATACGTTTCGGTTTAAGTAAGAGATAGAGTTGTTAGGGTTATTCCAAAGATAGAAAGTCTCCGGACTATAAATATGTACCTAAGGTTATTGAGAAAAAGAGGACGATCACGTTCGCAACAAACACAATCTCGGCGCATCGCCACCCCTTGTTTCTAGGGTTTCTTTCGGGTAAGTGTCATGCTGCCTATCTTGCGATCTAGGCGATTCGCTATCGATTTTTGGTGTTACTATCTTTGAAGCCTTGTTGATGGCGAGTAATACTATTATCATAGATTTGTTTGGGTTAGCATCGGCACCTTTTTGTTATGATTGTTTAGTTATGCTGCCTCTAGTTATCTCGCTGCCTTTGCACCTTTCTTCGGGTGTAAGGGCAGCATCTTGCTTGATCCTTATTCAGTTGATTTGATCTGTTATAGTTATGCCTTGTTCTCCAAGGTTTAGTTTGATATCCATATAGTCAGGCCTTGCAAACGGGTTGAACAATCCAGTAGTACGTGAGGATATGGTTTGCTAATTCGAGAGGAGTTGTTCCGGGAATTGACTTTACGTCGGTTGTTAGGCCTTCTCTAGGGTTGGTTTTCTATCATCTTCTGTATTTACCAGGCTCAATTACATGTAGGATGTTCCAATTATGTGGTGAAAACGTTAAACTGTCGTAGGTCGATTTAACTTGTAATGATAAAGCAAAACCCCATGTTATCGTAGATCTAATGCAGAACCATGGGATAATCGGCTCCAGGAGCCGATTGACAGGGAAACCTAGGAGCCGGTCACGGCTCGAATTTTACGTATACTTGTTTGCCATGCAGGAAACTGATCGAAGCAATCCATCACCTTCCTGACCAGGTATAGGTCAGGTGGCACGCCCTTGCATCAGCCAGGACGTGTGCCGGAGTTTTGCGGGCCGTTGCCCGAGGGACCAGGGCCCACCAGTTCTGGAGCCTCCGGCTCTTCGTGTTGCTGCTCGCCGGTGGGTTTTGACAGGCAACACATTCTGGCACGCCCGGTGGGACATTCAACAACATCTGCATCAACATCCGACGCGGCGATGGGGGGACAGTCCGGTCACGTACGACGATCTTCCTGAGGAGCACAAGGCGAAGTATGATGATATCAAAGATCTCTTCGAAGCCGATCTCATCGGCTCTTTTGAGAGGACCCGTAAGCATGGCATCAGGTGGAAAGGGTTCTCACCCGAAGGTGCCCTTGATGAGGTGGATCTGTCTGTTCCTTCAGAGGAGCGCACCAGAGCTCTGCGACATGAAGTCAACTACATGGTGGCTCATTCTCTTCACCGCCATTCTGAGAGCCTAGTGAACGCTTTCGAGCGCATCGCGGTTCGCGTAGTTCAGGAGATCATGAAACATCAGTACTCTCCGTCGGGGCCTACTCTAGGGACTCACCAGGGAGAAAGACTGCTCCAGACCAGGCCACAGCTGCCATTCACACTTACAGCTCCGGAGCCACCAGGGGCACCGGCGTACGTCGTCTACAAGGTTGGGGGTGACCCTAGCGATTGCCAGTTCCTGTTTGAACCACCTAAAGAAATCCCACATGGATATGTGTGCACCTACGTGCCGGACTGCAATAACCTGACGCGCACGAACCAGATTGCAACCGCAGGGATTTCTGGGGCCGGAGTTTCTGGAGCAGGGGCTTCGGGAGCAGGTATTTCTGGAGCAGGGATGTCTGGGATGGACGCTGATAAACAGGCATGGCTAGCCAAGTACGCCACCGGAACGAGTCATGAGAATTTAGCCCCTGCAGCTCAAACGGTGGAGCAAATCCGTACCATCTTGAGAGACCAGTTTGGCTTCGTGCCGAAGAGAAGGACAATCGGCTATTCCAAGCCGTACCCCAACGAGTTTGACCTGATTCCGCTGCCACCCAAGTATCGGCTCCCTGAGTTCTCAAGGTTTAGCGGATCAGAAGGGTCGAGCTCGATCGAACATGTGAGCCGATACCTGGCACAGTTAGGCATGATTTCAGCATCGGATCAGTTACGCGTAAGGTTCTTTGCACAATCTCTGACAGGACCAGCTTTTGGGTGGTACACCTCGTTGCCACCGGATTCGATCCAGACCTGGAAGCAACTGGAAGAGCAGTTCCACATTCAGTATCATTCAGAAGCTACCGGCGGCATTGCGATCTGGCGCGGCCATGAGGAAAGCGGTAGCCGAGTACATTCAGCGTTTCAGGACTTACAAGAACCGATGTTATTCGGCTCGTTTAACTGAGAAAGAAGCAGTCGAGCTGGCAGTGTTGGGTCTCTCAGCACCTATCAAAGATATGGCTTTCCAAGTAGATTACAACTCCATGGCGCATGGCCTTAAACCGACAATGTATGAACAGCGCCACCACGAGTTGTACCAAGACAAGTTCAAACGTCCAATAGGCTCGGTCGTCTGAAGAAGAGGATCCCGTACAAGACCAGGAGGTGGCCGTGGCTGAATGGGCTCGGGGGGCAGATCTTGTATCCTGCAAATGGGTAAAACAGCAAGGGCCTGCAAAAGGGTTCGACTTCGATGTGAGCAAAGCGGCGGATATTCGATTCATCTGAAGAAAAGCGGTGAAGTTACCGAAGGCCATAAAATCCCTACGGCTCAAGAGATGAACGGAGACCATCGCAAGTGGCATCACTCGCTCACCCACACCACCAATGATTGCAAGAGCTACGTCGACAGATCCAAACGGCGATAGAACATGGCCGTCGATCCTTGGGCAATCGCCATGAAAGTAGACACAAACCCATTTCCGGCGTCAACATGGTAGAACACGGCCACTCCACGAGGCGCCGCTTAGATTTCTCGTTCGATGTTAATATGGCAGGGCCTGTTTACCACCATGGCACATATAAGGAAGGCGGTCGCTTCGGGGCAAAGAAAGAGAGGAGGATGGTCCACGTGACCGGCCCGTTATGACGACATGATTAACCGAGCGAGGAGCAAGTGAAGCGTGCGATATCGAAGCCACACTCCGCATCTCCTTAACAAGTATGAGCGTCAAGATGACCGACGTCGCAAGACGATCGAGATGATGAAGGATATGAGCACCTCGCTAGGGAGTCAAAGGAAAAGGAAGGCGTGGATAAACATTGGGATTGTCCTTTCTTCAAGTATTCTTTGGGATGCGGGAATGAGCCGATTGCCTACAATCGACAAGCCGAATGTGGACAGCGAAGGATGACACAGTCCGGTTTCGTGTTCAGCGTCTAGGGCCTCTCCTCCTCGAGCACAAGATCTTGAGGAGCCAATGGGTGAAGAAGAAGACAGATATCACCGGCCAAGGTGGTGTCCCGATGGACTCAGACACACCCAAAAGCGTAGAGTTCAGCGACTGCGTAGCTTGGAGGAAGCCGAAGCGCAGTACCTCCACGCTTTAAGGAAAGCACGGCCCGATCTGGCCGTGAAAATTCGGCGAACCTTGGAAACGGAGGCTCGTTCGAAAAGAAAAGAGTGGCGCCCCAAGCCAGTAAAAGCCGATGCGAAGACATCGGCTGGCACAAACATGGTGTTCATACTTCCGTCAGAATTTTGCGCTCCAAGAACTAAAGAACTACCAGTGGCACAGTTTGACTGCGGCCCACGGCCGGTCATCTTTGAAAAGCCACGAGAGAAGGGCTAAAAACATCGAAAGCCACAGCCTGCGAGGTTATATCAATGGGCGCCGTCCGCAAGATGTTGGTTGACACGGGCGGCGATCAATATAATGCCATACTCCATGCTACGACGTTTTGGACGCTCCTGCAGATCGATCAAAACCAACGTCACATTAAGCGACTTCAGCGGCCAAACTTGAAGCAAGGCGTTACGAGCGTGGATCCGACCGTGGGCAAAAACCATCCCTACATCATTCTTCGTCGTGGACAGCAAAAACACCTACGCTGTCTTCTTTGGGAGGGATTGATTCACGCTTCGCTGCATTCCATCCACAATGCACCAGGTGCTAATCTGATGGGATGGAGATGAAGTGGAGGTCATTCACGTAGATGATTCGATCGAGATCTCCATAGCTGGCATGAACATCGGGAAGCGAAGACCAAGAGTCGATCTTCGGAGTCGATCAGACGGCTGTGGCGCATTGAAGCTACAAAAAACGGGGTGAGGCTGGTCTTATCCGGCCCGACAGTAGCAAAGTCCACGATCGTACGTGGTATGGCCGATCCCTGCGATCGTCCACAAAAAATAAAAAGCAGTAATCTTACGACAAACAGGTCATGCAGTCGTAGTAGGGAGATTCCCTGCCATTGTAGAGCACAAATAAGTTGTAAACCTTCCTTGGCTAATGCAATCAAAAAGGGGGCCGATTCCGGCAATCGGCCCAAATTATCTTTGTTATCCTCACCAACTGTTCACCCCGTGTTTAGCATCGATTTAGCAGGTGACGGAAAGCTAGGGTATGGGTTTACCTCCGCTAATGAGCTAGAGGAGATTGACATCGGTCCTGGGGATAAGCCGCGACCAACATTTATCAGCAAGAAGTTAGATCCGAATCTGCGGGGTCCGATGATAGCTTTGTTGAAAGAATATCCAGATTGCTTTGCCTGGGACTATACAGAGATGCCCGGGTTAGACAGGAGCATCATTGAGCATCAACTCCCGCTTAAAAAAGGGTTTCGGCCATTCCAACAGCGAGCACGACAGATGAAGGCCGAAATTTTGGTAGAAGTCAAGAAAGAGATCGGGAAAATGTTGACAGCTAGGTTAATCAGGCCATGCAGGTATGCTGAGTGGATTTCTAGTATCGTACATGTGGAGAAAAAGGATGGCCGCTGGCGTGTTGCCATAGATTTTCGGGATCTCAATAGAGCTACTCCAAAGGATGAGTATCCGATGCCGGTGGCAGAGACATTAATCAATGCAGCTGCTGGTCATAAGATCTTGAGCTTCATGGATGGCAATGCCGGTTACAACCAAATTTTTATGGCTCCGGAAGATATACACAAGACTGTATTCAGAGTCCCAGGTTCGGTGGGGTTGTTTGAATATGTAGTCATGACGTTTGGACTGAAGAATGCCGGCGCCACATACCAAAGAGCCATGAATTACATTTTCCATGATCTGATCGGCAAGCTGGTGGAAATTTATATCGATGACGTGGTGGTCAAGTCTGCTTCAGTACAAGGACACTTGGATGATCTGCGCGTCTGGACGAACAAGAAAATTCGACTCTGGATGAATCCAAAGAATTGTTCCTTCGGTGTGACGGTCGGTTCTTGGGTTTCTTGGTCCATGAACGCTGAATTGAGATCGCCCGAAAAGTCGAGGCGGTCACGAACAATGAAGCCACCTACCATGAAGAAAGAACTGCAATCTCATCGACAAGATCAACCGTCGGAAGATTCATCTCAATCTGTCGGGAAGAATAGAGCCGTTCATGGGATGGTGAAAATTAAATCGATGAGGAGTTCCGGGGAACAACAACGAGCCTTGACGAGATCAAAGAATATCTAACGAAGCCGCGGTGTTGGTTCCGCCTCACGGATAGGCCCTTCTACATTTACTTGTCGATGGTACGTCCATCGCCTCGGTGGTGGTGCAAGTTTATGATGGTCCAGGCGAGTTGTGTTTTACATCAGCGGAAGGATCTTTGGATGCAGAGACAAGGTATCCTGAGATCGATAAGTTGTGCCTCTGCCTGTTTTTCACTTGCACCAAGCTGCGCCACATCTTGCTCTCAGCAGAGATTATCATTATATGCAAATCAGATGTCATAAAGCATATGTTGTCGGCTCCTATGTTGAAAGGCCGACTCGGCAAATGGATGTTTGCATTATCGGAATTTGATATCCGGTATCAACCCGCGAAAGCGGTTAAGGGTCAGGCATTGGCCGACCTTATCGCTGAAAGAATCAACACTGATATAGCAGCTTGTCTATCTGACGTGGGCTATGTTTTTTGATGGATCGGTTTGTGATGATGGTTGCGGCATCGGCATTCTACTCGTGTCGCCCCGGGGGGCAACATATTCCTTCTCCATCAAGCTATCTATCCCTTGCACCAACAACGTCGCTGAGTACGAGGCGATACGCAAGGGAATGGAGTTGCTCATCGGTTCGAGCGAGCGGTGGAAATTTTGGAGACTCCAAATTGGTGATTTCCCAACTCACGGAGGAATACAAGTGTGAGGCGAGTCGCTCTTCCCATTATGGTTGCAATGCCGTGAGTGATGGCGATTCGGTACATAAACTTTAATCGATCCCGCGATTGCGAATCAGGCGAATGATCTCGCACAAATGGCTTGAGCTACAAGGGCGTAGCGATGAGGAGCGAGGTTCGTGCAGTTCACGGAGGCGGACGATCGAGAGCCGATATCTTCAATTACTTGAAAGATTCGGCTGGGCACCTAAACGGATAAGGTACAAGGCCATGAAGTATGTGCTTATTGGGGACGACATGTTCTGAGGACTCTGGAAGGGTTCTTGCTCAAATGTCTGGGGCCAACCGAGGCCAATCGGCTCCTACGAGGTACACAGGCGCTGTGGGACTCACCAATCGGCTCACAAGATGAAATGGTTGATCAGGCGATCAGGGTTTTATTGGCCCACCATGCTTGAGGACTGTTTTAAGTACTACAAAGGATGTCAAGCATGTCAGAAATTTGGAAAAAATCAGACGGTACCCGCGTCAGCAATGAACCCCATCATCAAGCCTTGGCCATTCCGAGGTTGGGGCATGTATATGATTGGCAAGATCAATCCTCCATCAAGCAAAGGCCACATGTGGATTTTGGCCATCACGGATTATTTCACTAAATGGGTGGAAGCCGTCCCTATGAAGTCAGTAAACTCGAAGGATGTGATCAATTTTGTGAAAGAACATGTCATTCATAGGTTCGGGATTCCCCAAACTATCACGACCGATGGAGGTTCGGTCTTCATTTCTCATGAGTTTAGAAAGTTCTGTGAGGACACGGGAATTAAGCTGATCCGATCATCTCCATACTATGCTCAAGCAAATGGGCAAGCTGAAGCGCCCAACGAGCCTTATCAAGCTGATCAAGAGGAAAGTCGATGAGCACCTAGGCGTTGGCACGAGGTTTTGTCGAGGCTTTATGGGCTTATCGCATGTCATGTCATGGGCGATAAAACCTCGCCATACCATCTGGTCTATGGACAAGAAGCCGTGTTACAGGAGATCACGGCTGGATCGAGACGTGTCACTTTTCGAACGATCTAACAATGAAGAATATGCACGATGAGTGATGGTGTTGAGGATTTAACTAAGCTTAGGCTGTGGTTGAGAAAATCAAAGAGAACAAGGCCAAGGTAGCTCGTGCATATAATAAGAAGGTGAGACCAAAGGAGTTCCACGTTGGCGATCTGGTATGGGAAGCTGTATTGCCATTGGGGACTAAGGATGTAGCATATGGTAAATGGTCTCCAAATTGGCACGGGCCATACATGGTCGATCAAGTTTTAAGGGTAGCGTACATGCTTGAGGCTGGACGGTGTGAAATTCCGATGGCATCAACGGTCAGCATCTCAAGAAATATTTCCCAAGCATGTGGGATGATGGATGATGAAATATGGGGGCGATGCATGAAATCGCCAATAAAAAATTAAATATAGCCGATGCACAGCCATCGACTCTAGAGGTTCAAACTATACGGCAGTGTCGGTTTACATGAATGAGCTATCAAGGAATGCCTCGAAGGCGTGGAGGCGTCAAGACGGACACGATCCACCTCGGCGATCTCGGCCGTCATCTTCGTCCTTGCCCATCACTAGCTGCTTGTTCAGGCCCGTATTTCCAGATCGGTCTTGATTGAGCTTTGAGGCCTTCTGCTTCGTCTTGGGAGCGGGCGATGAATGCTTCCTTGTCACGAATGAGCTGTTTAGTCGCCCGGACCTTCTCTTCAAGATCTCCCAATTCCTTTTTCAAGGATGCAAGCTCGGCGGTACTGACAGAGGTGTCAGTTTTGACATCCAGAGACGCCTTTTTCTCGTTGAGCTGCTGACATTTGTCTGCAATATTGGCCTTCAGCGGGAGTTGGGCGCGGCGCAGATTAATCCTCTCACGAGCCAACTTCACCCTTGACCCTTAGAAAGACAGAGTTACAACTGGCCAAAGCTTCACCTGCAATGCTACTAGGAGTTGGTCCTTGATTTCAGCAAGAACACTTTCACCTCTTCAGAACCCTCGATCAACTTCTCGATTGGGGAGGACAGCAAGGCTTTGAGACGTTGGAATTGAGGCAGAACAGCCCTCGCTCGTGGTTCATCGTTGGCGACAGAAGGAGTTGGTTCGATGGATTCAGGGTCGAACGTCAGCAGGCCTGAGATATCACAACCCTGGCAGGCCGAAATGGCGTCGATGTCGTCAACATGGAAGGATGAGCGAAAGCTTAACGTACCTCTCCCGAGATCAAGGGATAGCGGATGACGATACAATCGACTTGTGTGTTTCTTTGGGGGCTTGGCCAAAGTGGTCACCGTTTCATCTACGCCTTGAGGATTACTAGATCCCGCTGCGAGAGGCATCGCCTTGCCCGTCTTTCCATCGGAAGTGTCGTCTGCATGGAAGGTGCTTAGGATGTAAATAGTGATGAATCGGCGGATAAAAAAACAATTGGTGAGAGCATGGAGGGTGATGACTTTGAAACCTCGGCTCGACGAAGAAGTTTGATCCTTGCGAGCCCTCTTGGGGCTCACTGGCCCGCCTCGTGATGCTCGGGGCGTGGGTTCAGAACCGCCTTTTCACGGGAGCCGATGGCGGCAAATCTGGCTGGCTCGGTGTGATGGTCCTCTCAGAGTTTGTTGGGCCCGATTCTCCTCGATTGGATTGTGTGTCCTCGCTGGAGGTGTCTTCGGCGGAAGCCTGTAAGAAAAGGAGAGCTAGTAAGCATGAGCATGTTTGCAAGGGTGAAAGAGGTCAACCAAGGCATGGATCAGCGTACATGCGAACTTTCTGGAGAAGGGCTCCGACGCCTCAAAGTCTTCCTGGCAGCTACCTTCCTCACCGCCGTTCTTGTTTTAGTTGGAACTCGAGAGGCGGCTGACCTAGAAGTTGCTTGGTTCTTGGAAGCCGATTGTGGTGATATCGGCTGGTTCTGCATCATGACCTTTTTCAAAGGTGGCGAGTTTTTGCAGAAAAGGACCACAGGAGCTGGTGGGAAGAATTCGAAGGGGGAGCCATCACCGTGCGTAGGTTCAGGACCGTCTTGTTGCTGCAAGGAGACAGAGTGGGTTATTAGAAGAATCATTTGTGAGCTGCATCAAGAAAATTTACAGGTAGTGGTACCTGTTCTACGGGGATATCATATTCGGCATCGAGCTGTTCCAGCAACGGTCCCAGAGCTCTCCTGAAGGCATGAGTCTTCCACATCGACCACCAGTTCTCAAAACCATCGGTCGATGAAGCGAAGGTGAGGTTGTTAGGAATTGGGATGGTCAGAGCATCGAAGAAGGAATAACACCTTTGACTGGTGAGAGGATCGGGCAGGTCAGCTCTGCTCTCTGTAAGATGGTGGAGAAAGAAATGGGGAGGTACTTGTCCAAGGCCAAATTGCCGAGACACTACGACCGGCTGGTAGAATTCGTATCCAGGCTTGATTATTCTGTTGGATGTGCTCATGCCAACTGGAAGGAAACAGGGACGGATCACAGTGGAAAATAGCTTCCGAGTGTTGGTGTCGTCGGCAAAGTTGTCTAGCCTGAAGGAGATTGGATATACAAAATGTTCCGATTCTTCCATGTAAGGAAAGAAGATAGGATTGTCCAGGCCTTGGAAGAAAATGCTGAACCACTTGGATGCTTCTTGAGGGATCAGTTTACTACTGGCGATCTATCTGTGCTTGGCCGTAGCTGGTGCAGCGGATCTGCTTCCCTTTGGCATCTGGAAAGGTGCAACTCGCCAAAAGGGGGAAGTTTGGGACATGGTTTTGAAAATACAGTTGAGCCCATAGCTGAATGAACCACCAAGGACCTTCTGTTTTGACCGCTATGCCGGAGAATAGTTTGACGGACATCAACTGGAGGTATCGATAGACTTCTCCAAGGAGCAGTTCTTGACGCTAAGTTGAGTGCCTTTGGCAAGTTCATAGGCCAAGGAGAGATAATTTTGGTTGGAGCAAGGGAAGGGCCAGAATATGAAATGTTCCAGCAGAAGTTGAGGAAAGCCGTGTGTTCTTTCTCCGTAGCAGGCCTTTAGTTTTCATGTGGCTTTGAAGATAGGCACCCGGTTAAATGCAGCCTATTTTGGAAGAAATCTTGTAGGGACCTTTGTCAACTTAAAGCGGAGAATTTGGGTGATGTAACGTCCGGACCGATGATCATCACCACGTCTATGAGTTGGTGTCATGGGGCCATGACCGAACATGAAGCCGTTCGAGCATCGGACCAGAAATAGCCGATGGTTTTAGAAGATTTTCATGTTTCTCAAGGAGACAATGACAAATACAAGGCATCGGCTATTCCGTGGTTTCCCGTTGGGATTGGTAAGTTTGGCTACCTCTTGTACCAAGAGACCCAATGTTCGAGGATTAGGCCGGCTGCAAGCGGTCGGCCCAAGAATTCAAATCTAGGTTTTGGCTTACGAAGGGATTCTGCTTGCCTGCAAGAGATCGGATGGGCAGGACTAGATTACATGCGGGGCCAAGACAGAGAATTTGGGAGAGAAGGATGCGGCAGAGAATGTACGAAACCTAAAAATTTAATGGTGGAATAAAGCATTAATTCAGGTGTTTGCTATTAATTCTAGCACCGTGTTGAGCTGAGGAAGCGGTACCTTGAACCGAGACCTGTGTTGGTATTGGACGATTACGCCATCTAGTTTGCCGGAGATGGATCTATGCGATTGGGGATCGAGGGTTCTTGTCGGCTAAGCTCGATCTAGTCGGTGAGGCAATTGGAGATCCAGGTTAGCCTTTTTGAAGAGGGTCGCTACCGTTTGAAATTGGAGAGTAGCCGCTCAGATTTATCTAAATATGCGACCAGATTTGACCTTGTCAACGTTTGTGGGGAAAGTTGATGTGTTACCATCGGCTCTTTGGGCTTTGACTGGGTTGACCATATGAGCGTAGTATGGTGAAAGTCGATACATTACTATCGGCTTCTGGAATGTTGACCTATTTTGACTATCGGCAAAATCGAATTGGAAAAGCAATCTTTGTTGATTCAAAAGACGATTGTTTACAATGGAGCCGATTGCTTACAAAAAGGAAATCTACTACTAGTACTACTACTACTAGTTCCTAATCTAGAGGCGGTGTCGTCGCTGTCTTCGCGTCGTCAGATTCTTGTCATCGGTATTTCTTTGGCGTAGTCTTCGCCATTTATTCTTTGAAGTTGTCGTGGGGCCTCCTCGTCTTCGTCGTCGTCTTGTGTCCTCGCTGGACCCGCTGAAGCGCTTCACCGCGGTATTCGGAGGAGGTGTCCTCCTCCGTTTCCTCCTCCTCGTCGGAGGATTCGACGCCGTCCCAGGACACGGCGTCGTCGGAGCTCTCCGCCTCCAGTTCCCCGTCGACAAGGAACTGGAGGCCCTCCTCGCCGTCGGTCAGGGAATCGTCGTCCTCCGACCAGCGGCCAGTCGATCTCTCCCCCACCATTGTGGGCGAGAACCTCACGCGCCGCCATTGGCGGGCTCGCGCCGGCTCCCGGCTCCCGGTCGCTCATTGTGTTGGAGGATTGGGAGGAAAGGCGGGATGATTTGAAGAGGAGGAGGCCATGGCGGGAGGAAGAGGGTTTTTGGCGGAGAAGAGGGTTTTTGGCTAATGGAGGAAGATGGGGCACTGCTGCTAGATGAATTTAAATAAGTAAGGGAATAGTGGGAGGTGGTTCAATGCCATAGCGGTTTCCCGAATGTGGTGCCAAAATTGTCAAATCATGCACTGCCATGGAGAAGTTGAGAAGGAGACAGGCGTCATGATGAGGGCGGCGTGTGATTACGCTGCACGCAGCGTAACCCGATAAAAAAAGAAGTAAAAAAACACAGAGTGGTTTTGGAATTATTATTGCCAAAACCAGGGGGGCATGTGTTATCGCCACATTTTGGCCAAAGGAGGAGATGGGCCGTAATAAAGATGGGCTTGGAGGATACATATATGCAACGTATTGCTGGATCGGCCTTGTGCGTGGATTTGGGCTAAATTGCCCGTGTATCTGTATATTATAGTAGGATACGTTTCGGTTTAAGTAAGAGATAGAGTTGTTAGGGTTATTCCAAAGATAGAAAGTCTCCGGACTATAAATATGTACCTAAGGTTATTGAGAAAAAGAGGACGATCACGTTCGCAACAAACACAATCTCGGCGCATCGCCACCCCTTGTTTCTAGGGTTTCTTTCGGGTAAGTGTCATGCTGCCTAGATCGCATCTTGCGATCTAGGCAGTATCTGCTTATGCGATTTTTTGGTGTTACTCGTACTGAAGCCTTGTTGATGGCGAGTAATACTATTATCATAGATTTGTTTGGGTTAGCATCGGCACCTTTTTGTTATGATTGTTTAGTTATGCTGCCTCTAGTTATCTCGCTGCCTTTGCACCTTTCTTCGGGTGTAAGGGCAGCATCTTGCTTGATCCTTATTCAGTTGATTTGATCTGTTATAGTTATGCCTTGTTCTCCAAGGTTTAGTTTGATATCCATATAGTCAGGCCTTGCAAACGGGTTGAACGATCCAGTAGTACGTGAGGATATGGTTTGCTAATTCGAGAGGAGTTGTTCCGGGAATTGACTTTACGTCGGTTGTTAGGACTTCTCTAGGGTTGGTTTTCTATCATCTTATGTATTTATCAGGCTCAATTACGTGTAGGATGTTCCAATTATGTGGTGAAAACGTTAAACTGTCGTAGGTCGATTTAACTTGTAATGATAAAGCAAAACCCCATGTTATCGTAGATCTAATGCAGAACCATGGGATAATCGGCTCCAGGAGCCGATTGACAGGGAAACCTGGGAGCCGGTCACGGCTCAAATTTTACGTATACTTGTTTGCCATGCAGGAAACTGATCGAAGCAATCCATCACCTTCCTGACCAGGTATAGGTCAGTGTACGCCTGCATCAGCCAGGGGCGTGTGCGGAGTTTTTGGGCCGTTGCAGAGGACCGAGCCACCAGCAGTTCTGGAAGCCTCCCGGCTCTTCGTGTTGCTCGTCGCTGCTCGCCGGTGGGTTTTGACAGGCAACAGCGACGTCTTTACGTGGAATTGGAAGGAAAACGACATCGTTGCAAACAATAGCTGGCATGCGACGGTTGTGAGGCGGCAAATAGCTCCCGTGCGACACTTCTACTTAACCCCACGAGACCGTCAACGAATTCGAATCAGAAGCAGTGGGACCCACAACCTCTCACGTCACGGCGGAACTCACCTAATGTCCACCTCATATCGTGGGACCCACCTGTGGTCGAAGAGAGCCGTTGGCCCGATCCGTCCCGTGCACGAGCACTCCCGCCACCGCTCCAAAGATCTCATCCCTTTTTCTTCTCCGGCGAGCAAGTGCGGCAACGCCGGCGAGGGATGTCGAGCTCTGCTTCCTCCCACCGCTCATGGCCTCGGTATGGTGCGGTGCCGATGAGGAGGTGCCCCGATTGCCCCCGTACCGCGCCCCTGAAGCGGCTTGTCACATCCACCGACAAGAACGGCAACATTGGTCGGGAATTTGTGAAGTGTGAGAGCAAGCCCGAGCCGGGAAAGGTGAGATCTGAGTGTTCGGCGCCAATTTCTCGCTTTTTTCAAATTTCATGCATTTCATCGAATTTGGGATTTAGGGTTCATCTCTGCGATTACAGGAACTGCCAAAATGTGGGCATTTTGAGTGGCTTGATGAGTACATCAAGCGAATTGGGGTGGAGGTAGCATCCCGGGAGCTCGAAAACCCGTCCGTGGGGGAGCAATTGGGATGTGGCAACCCCATTTCCGCTGGTACTACGGTGGATGCGGAAGTGAAGGCCGAGCTAAACAAGATGAACAAGCAGCTAAGGCAAATCATCGAATTGAAGAAGCAGGACAATCTGATGGCCGGTTTTTTTATTTTTGTGTAATTTCTCTCGGATTAGTTTATCTCCTCATCGTTAGTCATTAGACAGCGCAGTTAGTGTTCGAGTGATGCTTTGTAATGGATGTAATGGTCTATGTCTTTGGCTTGAATAAAATGCAACACAAATTCGGGCTAATTTTGAGCTGCTCTGTTTTCGAAATCAGTGTTTCTTCGAAATGGTTAAATCGGTGTTCCTTTTATCGGTGGCGCTGTGTAGGGAGGGTTGAAAAGTAAAAAAACAATTGACGAGGATTGAAAAAGTCCAGGCCCAAATATAACTTAGCCATGCCAAAATGGACGTATCTAGGCCCAATAGTAACTATATGTTGATTGGGCAAAAAAAATGGTACTCACGTTTCAATCTAAATAGGAACGTGTGGATCTGCAGATACCCGTGCTCAGGTTGCAATCTTTTTTTTACAAAAGTAAATATATAAATGAAGTCCAAAGACATCCATTTAACTAACATAACTTGGGCGCTCTTTTAACTTATGTAAATATGTAAATGTCTTATTTGAAAATGAACCATGTGTTGTATGAACTTGTTTTTGTGTCTTTTGTTTTATACACTTGTAAATATATAAATATTGCACGAGTATTATATGAACTTGTTTTTGTGTCTTTTGTTTTATACACTTGTAAATATATAAATATTGCACGAGTATTATATGAACTTGTTTTTGTGTCTTTTGTTTTATACACTTGTTGTTTTGGGTGTTTTGACAAATGACAATACAATAAAACACAGATTACAATGAAACAAGGGATAGATAATATTGGGATAACATTACTTATATTAGATGGGGATCGATAACATTACAATAAAATAAAAAAGTACAATAATATAGAAGGGCGGAATAGGCGCCCGCCTAAACCCCTGGCTAGCCCTAAACCCTAACCCCTACTCCATCGGCGGTGGAGGCGGTGCCTTGCAACCGCATTCAACGCCGCCACCTCTCCCGCTGGTCCCGCCGTTGCTCCTCCCGGAAGGCCGGCCATTGGCCTCCGTTGCTCCTCCTCCCGTCTGCGCCTTTTCTTCAAGGAGCGCCTGGGCTTCTCTCCCACTGGCGATAGCGACCTCCTGCTTGCCTCCTCCTTCGCCTTAGCCCAAAGCGGCTTTGGAGGGAGGTTGCCGCCGAGGAGGTTGGGGACGGTTGTGGGCGATGGGGCCCCGGTCTCCTGAGGCGGGGCGGGACTTCTTCTCCTTCTTCTTGCCACGCTTGGGCGTGGGCGCTGCTCCACCTTGCTTGTGGTCCGGTGGTTGTCCTCGCCGCTAATTCGTGTCGGAGGAGGTGGAAGGGGAGGTCGCCATGGTCGGAGTGTTTGGGGGCGGCTGGAGGAGGCAAAGGACGCTCGGTTGAAGAGATGAGGAAAGATGAGATGAGGCAAAGGCGTTTTGCCTATTTATTGAGGGCGGCGTGAAGGGCGTGGGAATCCAGTCGCGTTGGCGCAGACGCCGAGACGAGACGTCTTGTTCGCGTTGCCCCGCATGCATGATCAATGCGAAAGAGACGGAAGCGCAGCGGGCGTGATCAATGCGAAGAGAGAAAAAAATAGTTATGATGCGACGCCCTGCATGCATGCATGTGCATTAATGCGAAGAGAGAAAAAACGTCCAAGGTAGTTGTTCATTGGCAGTGAAAATAAAGGAAAATATAATTTGGCCTTGATTTACTTCGTAATAAATGCAGGAATCTAGTACCAAGGTACTGCTCGTTTTACACACGCAAAAAAATCGGTGGGAGTAATATTGACTTTTGTATGGCGCATGAACCAGATGGAAGTAAATTTGATCAAGAAAGTTGTTCGACGACACTTATTTAATGGGCAGTGCTGTTGCATAAAATAGCTAAACTGCGGCTTAGGGCAGTGCTGCATGCATGGTGCAGCCCGCCCAGACGCCGAGACGAGGCAGCGTGCGCTATGCGTGTGGGAAGCGGGCGTGATCAATGCGAAAGAGAGAAAAAAATAGCTAGGATGCGACGATCTTGTAACTTGCCGCCCGACCACATCTGCATGCATGGTGCAGCCCGCCCGCGCCCTCGCATGCCACGCCTTCCAACGGCAGGTGTGCCAACGCTACGTTATATTTATTACATATTTTAGATTTTGATATTTTTTCTGCTGGTCATAGTGACATGCATACTCCCTCTGTCCACAAATAAGTGTACGTTTGGCTTCAAAATTTGTCCACAAAAAATATACTTCTACCTTTCCAATGCACTTGGGCATCCACTATGTAGTCCTTAATGCTATCCACAAGCCAAAAAGTAGTCCATATGGCTATTCATATACATAGTGGAGGTTTACTTTAGAATATTTTCCGGTGACCTACAAGCTTATGGGTTGCCCACAAGCAATAAACATAGATGTGGTATCATGCATATGTTACTAGTCTAAGTTACTATTACATAGTGCAAAATAACATAGATGTGGTATCATGCAAAGTCTCATTTATTACAATGAACCTGAGGGGAGTAAGTTTGACTGGAGAAAGTTGTTACACGTAAACTTATTTAATGCGACGGAGGGAGTAAATACGCTGCAGCTATTGCTGGACGTAAAATAGCTAGACTGCGGCCTTAGGGCAGCTGCATGCCCGCATGGTGCAGCCCGCCCGCCAATACCTCGCATGCCACGCTGTTGCGTAAAACGATGAAGCCAATCGATTCCGAATCATCCATCCCACGGATCGCCAAGAGCTAGCCACGAAATCCTTCTAAGAGACGTCAACCAATCGGGTTGCGAATAAGCCCTTCCACGGATCGAGAGCCACCATGGAATCCTTCTAGAAGACGCGATCGGACCCACAGATGTCGCGCTAGGGTTAGATCTCGGTCCTCATTCGGCCTTAGGGTTAGCGGGGTTTAGGATGCGATCAGCGGGTTTCACAAGTTTGACCAAACATTCAAATGTGCATAAATAATTCAAAAAATCAAAAATACAAAACCTTCGCATGGTGTCATGTTATGTGACATAGTTGTGAGAAAAATATCAAACTTGGTCTATTGATCATATTTCAAAAACGCTACAAAATGACCTATCTCCTCCGAGGTTTTCAAGCTTTGGGTCAAATGACCAATGATATGGCTAGAATCAAGGCATAGTTTGTGATAATGTGCCCATATTTGGCATGCATGTCTATAATGGGATGACTAACAATGTTGTAGCACAAAGTTTTCCTTTTCGACGCTTTGAGAAAAATCATTTTCTATTTTCTGAGTGCCGAAAGAGGGGGGGATTTGTGAAGCAACCACCAAATTGAAGTTTCAAAATGGTAACATCCTATTTTTCAAAATACTAGACCACCTAGAATGTACAATTTCCCAACCTGAGTATCTCAAACCTTTTATTCCATTCCCGGTGAAAAGACAAATCCTGCGAATAAATTTGGAAGTGGTAAGATATGAACTACAGGTACATGATTCCATGCTGATGATTTTTTGTAAAAATAATTTTTAGGTTCACAACATGCTATTTCATAAGAGATCCAATGCTAGTTTTGCGAGCCTCAGCCCCTAGCTAAGAATATTTATGAAAACCCTTCAAGTTTGACCAGACATTCAAATGTGCATAACTAATTCAAAAAAAATCAAAAAATACAAAACCTTCGCATGGTGTCATGATATGTGACATAGTTCTGAGGAAAAATATCTAACTTGGTTTTAGAAATGGTCGAAAAAAAACTTGCTTAGAAATGGGGTGGTTTACCCTAGCTTTGGAGCCCATTTCTACCCCATTTTGGGTGAGGGTGAGTTGTACTTTACAAAAGGGATCAGGGTGAGGATGAGTTTGAAGGGAATATGCCCTGAGAGGCAATAATAAAGTGTTTATTATGTGTATTCCAAGTATATGATAGATGTTTATTTTGCATGCTATAATTGTATTAATACGGAAACGTTAATACATGTGTGTTTAATAAACAAACAGAAAGTTCCTAGTTATGCCTCTCTCATAAACTAGCTCGTTGATTAACAAGATGATCAAGGTTTCCTGATCATGGACATTGGATGTTGTTAATAACGGGATCACAACATTAGTGTAATGATGTGATGAACATTCATCCGAAGTATAGCATTACGATCAAAGTCATTGTGTTTATATTGCTATAACAACTTACGAAGTGATCCTAATCCTTAGACCATGAGATCATGTCAATCACTAACAGGAAGAGTTTCTTGATAACATCAAACGTCACACCGTAATAGGTGATTATAAAGATGGATTCAGAACTAATAAAGTGTTATGTTGAGGCTCATGGATCGAGATTGAAATTTGTTCATCCCGATGACGGATAGATATACTCTGGGCCCTCTCGGTGATATCACATTGATTAGCTTGCAAGCAAGTGATTTGATCACTAGAATGTTATATCACAGGAACGAGAAAAGAGTGCATATCGGTAACGAGATCAAACTAGGTATGGAGATACCGATGATCGAATCTCGGACATGTAATATATCGTGAAACAAAGGGATTAAGATACTAGCGTAAAGGTTCCGACGATCACAAGAAAGTCATCGTTGAATGTGTGAGTCGGTATGGGTCTCGGATCCGCTTCGATTATTGATCCGAGAGGGTCTCGATCATGTCCGCATTATTCACGAACCGTAGGGTGACACACTTAAGAGACCGACATACAATTGGAGAAAATGTTTCATGCGAAAGAATGAACAAGCGAGAATTTATTTCACTAGAATCAAAACAGGTTTTGGGTGAAATTGCATAAAGTGGTTATGCATGTGAAATAGAATTCTAGCAAGGGTTATTGTGAATGTTTGTCATTAAAGTAATTGACAAAATTCTGAATAAAATAAAGAGTTTTATTTAATGAGAGTTTGCATTAAATTTGGTGGAAATTTAATGGGAATTTTGTGGACTTTTGAGTGGAGGGAATTTAGAGGAGTTTTGTGAGTGGAGTGTCCACCCACATGAAGAGGGAGGAGGGGCAGCCCCATGCAAGCCAACCCCTTGGGGTTCCCTCCTCCTATAAAGGCCCCCTCCTCACTTGTCTCTCACACCTCCTCATGAAGGATCTCTCTCCCCTCTAGAATTTATCCCCATGGTCTCGGACTAGCGAGATACATGTTCGGTGGCTATTCGGCAAGAAAGAGTTGTGCTTCCGCTGCATTGCTGGAGGCGAGGCGGAGGTTGCTCGGTGCCTCGAGCGTGTGTGCGAGCACGGATGCGCTCGATTTGGCGCTAGGACTTCCTCTCGATCTTGAGATCGGCAAGAGATCGTCTACATCAACCACGAGTTGAACTCGTTAAGCTTTGTCGGTCTTCAAGGGTATGTTCTCTCACGGATATACATCACCGTTGTTTGTATCTAGTATATAGATCTTGGTATATAGTTCACATCGTAGGAAAATTTTTGTTTTCTATCTGCGAACTCTTGATTATGAGCTGGATCTATGCGTAGATACTTTACACGGGTAGTACACATATGAGTATGTGGGCGATGATGATCATGTTGTTGCTCCTTTGTTGTGATTTTGGATATTGGTGGCATAGTGGGATGAAGCGGCCCGGACAAACTTTACATGTCCTCGCACATGAGACCTGTTCCACGCTTGACATGCAACTAGTTTGCATAAGTGGCTAGCGGGTGTCTGTCTCTCCTACTATAGTCAATATCTATTTTGCAAGCGAGTTGTCAACAATTTGATTATACTCGTTGTGGTTCATGTTCGTAGGGAAGAACGGTTCTATCTCGAAAGCCCTAAGCCACGTAAAACTTGCAATGGATAAATTAGAGGCGTCTAGTTTAGATTGTTGCTGGGCTAGTGTTATGATATGGTAGTATTGTAAGTAGAAGTATGAGTTGATACTCTTACAACACACATAGCGTGTAAAATCCATAGACCTTGGATTTACACATATAGGTATGATAGTGATCATACCACGATGCACATGATAGAGATCATCTGCGGGAACCATATAATTTCACTAATAAACATATGATGTTTGATTGCATCTTATATTGCTTGTTTAGCGCTTTGTTAGCATAATAAGATGATCCCTCATTTAAATATCAAGATAAGAATGTGTTCTTCCTTTAGTATGCACCGATTATGTTTTCGCTCCAAGACATCACGTGATGATCGGGTGTTCTTGGATCCACGACCATATTTGGTGTAAAACAGTTACACACGCAAATACTAAGGTTCTAACTTGGCGAGCCTAGCATGTATGTACATGGCCTCGGAACACGTAACCGAAAGGTTAAGCATGAGTCATATAGTTGATATGATGCCCATTTGATGCTCGCCTTTGAAGCTATACCGACTCACGTGATGATCGGACTTGGTGTAGTGGATTTGGTTCATGTAATCACCAAAAGGACACGAGGGATGTCGCTTTTTGAGTGGGAGTTCATTCGTAATATAGATTAGTTGAACTCGATCTATCATACACTTAGTCTAAACTTTACAAATTCTGTAGATGGCACCACCTTTTTAATTTCAATGTGTTCATGGAGAAAGAGAAACTAGCAACGAACGGTAGCAACTTTACTGAATGGGCCATGAATTTGAGGATTCTCCTCTCTGCTGCACAAAAGCAATATGTGCTAGAAGCGCCGTTAGGCCCCCCACCTTTTTATGATGCCCCTGACGAGGAGAAGAATGTCTATAAGACTCGTCAGGAGGACCACAACTTAGTTCATTGCGGCATATTGTATGGGCTAGAGCCGGAACTTCGAAAGCGTTTCGAAAACGGCAATGCATTTGATACAATGGGTGAGTTGAAAATGATTTTCGACACACATCTTTGTGAGAGAGCTACAATGCTTGAAAAGTTCTTTAGTGCATGATGGAAGAGCACATCTCCGTTAGTGAGCATGTACTCAAGATGTCGGGTTACGCCGATAAGCTTGTGTCCTTGGGAATATCGATTCCCATTGACTTAGGCATCCATCGTGTTCTGGTCTCCGCCACCTAGCTATAAGAGCTTTGATGAACTATAATATGCAAGGCATGAAGAAGTCTCTCCCGAGCTCACAATGCTTAAACTGCAGAAGTGGAGATCAAAAGGAACATCAAGTGTTGATGATCAATAGGAACACCGGTTTCAAGAAAGACAAGAAAGGAAAACGGAAGGGAAAGGGCGGCAAGCCTGTTGCCGCTGAAAAAGAAACCCGAGTTGGACCTAAGTCGATTCGAGTGCTACTATTGTAAGGGGATCGCCATCGGCAAGCGCCCCAAGTATCTGGCAGACAAGAAGGCCGGCAAGGCAAACAAAGGTATATATGATATACATGTTATTGATGTGTACTTGACTAGTGCTCGCAGTAGCACCTGGGTATTTGATACCGGTTCAGTTGCTAATATTTGTAACTCGAATCAGGGGTTGCGGAACAAGCGACCGCTAGCAAGGGGTGAGGTCAAGATGCGTGTCGGCAATGGATCAAACGTTGATGTAATCGCCGTCGGAACGCTACCTCTCCACTTACCGTCGGGATTAGTGATAAACTTGAATAAATGTTATCTGGTGCCTGCACTGAGCATGAACATTATATCTGGATCGTGTTTGATGCAAAGTGGTTATTCATTTAAATCTGAGAACAATGGTTGTTCCATTTATATGAATGAAATCTTTTATGGTCATGCACCGATGATGAATGGTTTATTTCTATTAGATCTCAATGATAATGTTACACATATTCATAATGTTGATGCTAAAAGGATTAAACTTAATGATGATATATCCGCATATATGTGGCACTGCCGTCTAGGTCATATTGGCATTAAACGCATGAAGAAGCTCCATTTGGATGGACTTTTGGAATCACTTGATTATGAATCATTTGATACATGTGAGCCATGCCTTATGGGCAAGATGACTAGAACGCCGTTTTCGGTTCAATGGAGCAGGCGGATTTATTGGAAATCATACATTCGATGTATGTGGTCCAATGAGTGTGTCGTTGAGGTGGATATCGTTATTTTGTTACTTTCACGGATGATTTGAGTAGATACGGTTATATCTACTTGATGAAACACAAGTCGAAACCTTTGAAAAGTTCAAGGAATTTCGAATGAAGTGGAAAATCATCGTAATAGAAAGATCAAATTTCTACGGTCACCGTGGAGGTGAGTATCTAAGTTACGAGTTTAGCACTCACATGAAAGAGTGTGGAATTGTTTCACAACTCACACTGCCGGAACACCACAATGAAATGGTGTGTCGGACGTCGTAATCGTACTTTATTAGATATGGTTCGATCTATGATGTCTCGACGGACTTGCCGTTGTCATTTTGGGGTTATGCACTAGAAAGCTGCGCATTCACTTTAAATCGGGCACCATCTAAATCCGCTGAAAAGACACCGTATGAATTGTGGTTTGGAAACAAACCTAAGCTGTCATTTCTTAAAGTTTGGGGATGCGATGTTTATGTGAAGAAACTTCAACCGGATAAACTCGAACCCAAAGCGGAAAAATGCGTCTTCATAGGATACCCTAAAGAAACTATTGGGTATTCCTTCTATCACAGATCCGAGGGCAAGGTTTTTGTTGCCAAGAATGGATCCTTTCTAGAGAAAGAGTTTCTCGCGAAAGGTGTGAGTAGTCGGAAGGTAGAACTCGAAGAGGTTGTGGAACCTTCTCTTCAAAGTATGGCGAGTAGCCGGCGCGGAAGTTGTTCGGAGTTGGCTCCACATTGAAGAGGGAACTAATGATAATGATCATGAAACTCCGAAAGAGTACTACCGAACCTCGCAGGTCAAACAGGCGTGCAGCTCCGAAGTATGACGGAAATCTGTCATGAATTTCATGGTTGATGAAAATAATGACCTGCGGCGTATGAAGAAGCGATGATGAGCCCGGATTCCAACAAATGGTTAGAAGCCATGAAATCCGAGATGGAATCCATGTATGAAAATCAAGTTTGGAACTTGGTGGAATTACCTCACGCCGAAGGCCGTGGAGAACAAATGGATTTTCAAAAGGAAAAGCGTCTTGATGGTAATGTGACCATCTATAAAGCTCGACTTGTCGCAAAGGGGTTTCGACAAATTCAAGGAGTTGACTACGATGAGACTTTCTCTCCCGTAGCGATGCTAAAGTCAGTTAGAATTATGTTAGCAATTGCTGCATATTTCGATTATGAAATATGGCAGATGGATGTCAAAACCGCGTTTCTCAATGGTAATATTGAAGAAGAGTTGTATATGATACAACCAAAGGGTTTTATCGATCCTAAGGATGCTAACAGGGTGTGCAAGCTTCAGCGATCCATCTATGGATTGAAGCAAGCATCACGAAGTTGGAATCTCCGCTTTGATGAGGTGATCAAAGAGTTTGGATTTGTCCAAACTTATGGAGAAGCTTGTATTTACAAGAAAGTGAGTGGGAGCAATGTGGCATTTCTGATATTATATGTGGATGACATATTATTGATCGGAAATGATATAGAACTTTTAAACAGTGTTAAAAGTTATCTAAACAGCAAATTTTCAATGAAGGACCTAGGTGAAGCGTCATACATATTAGGCATAAAGATCTATAGAGATAGATCTAGGCGCCTAATAGGGCTATCAAAGTACATACCTTGATAAGATTTTAAAGAAGTTTAAAATGGACGGAAGTAAGAAGGGTTCTTACCTATGTTGCAAGGCAAGACATTGAGTAAGACTCAAAGTCCCGCCTCGGGAAGAAAGAGAGATAATGGACAAAGTCCCTATGCTTCACCATAGGCTCTATAATGTATGCCATGCTATGTACAAGACCGGATGTGGCACATGCTATTAGTTTGACTAGTAGGTACCAATCGATCCAGGTTGAACATCGGATAGCGGTCAAGAATATCCTTAAGTACTTACGAAGAACTAAGGATATGTTTCTTGTATCTGAGGTGAAGAAGAGCTCGTCGCTAAGTGTTATGTCGGCTAGCTTTGACACCGATCCGGATGACTCTAAGTCTCAATCCGGATACGTATTTCTCATGAATGGCGGAGCGGTTAGTTGGAGGAGCTCCAAACAACCTGGTAGCGGGATCAACAACGGAGGCGAATATTTTGCTTCTTGAGCGGCTCGAAGCGATTTGGATGAAGGAGTTCATATCCGAACTAGGAGTTGTGGCAAACGCGTTGGACCCAATGGTGATCTATTGTGACAAAAATGGTGCCATTGCCAATGCCAAAGAGCCAAGGTCTCACAAGCATTCCAAGCATATTAGCGCGGTTTCACTCCATCCATGAGCATGTCAAGGATGGAGATATAAAGATTTAGAAGTACATACGGATCTCAATGTAGCAGATCCGTTGACTAAAACTCTCCTAGAGCAAAACATGATCAACACCGAACTCAATGGGTGTTAGATTTATCACTATGTAACTAGATTATTGTCTCTAGTGCAAGTGGGAGGCAAGGAATATGCCCAGAGGCAATAATAAAGTGTTTATTATGTGTATTCCAAGTATATGATAGATGTTTATTTTGCATGCTATAATTTTATTAATACGGAGCGTTAATACATGTGTGTTTAATAAACAAGCAGAAAGTTCCTAGTTATGCCTCTCTCATAAACTAGCTCGTTGATTAACAAGATGATCAAGGTTTCGATCATGGACATTGGATGTTGTTAATAACGGGATCACAACATTAGTGTAATGATGTGATGAACATTCATCAAGTATAGCATTACGATCAAAGTCATTGTGTTTATATTGCTATAACAACTTACGAAGTGATCCTAATCCTTAGACCATGAGATCATGTCAATCACTAACACCGGAAGAGTTTCTTCATAACATCAAATGTCACACCGTAACAGGTTGATTATAAAGATGGATTCGAGAACTAATAAATTGTTATGTTGAGGCTCATGGATCGAGATTGGAATTTGTTCATCCCGATGGGATAGATATACTCTGGGCCCTCTCGGTGATATCACATTGATTAGCTTGCAAGCAAGTGATTTGATCACTAGAATTTTATATCACAGAACGAGAAAAGAGTGCATGTCGGTGCGAGATCAAACTAGGTATGGAGATACCGATGATCGAATCTCGGACATGTAATATATCGTGAAACAAAGGGATTAAGATACTAGCGTAAAGGTTCGGCGATCACAAGAAAGTCATCGTTGAATGTGTGGGAGTCGATGGGTCTCCAGATCCGCTTCGATTATTGATCCGAGAGGGTCTCGATCATGTCCGCATTATTCACGAACCGTAGGGTGACACACTTAAGAGACACCGACATCCAATTGGAGCAAATGTTTCATGCCGAAAGAATGAACAAGCGCAGGAATTTATTTCACTAGATACCGAAACAGGTTTTCGGGTGAAATTGCATAAAGTGGTTATGCATGTGAAATAGAATTCTAGCAAGGGGTTATTTGTGAATGTTTGTCATTAAAGTAATTGACAAAATTCTGAATAAAATAAAAGAGTTTTATTTAATGAGAGTTTGCATTAAATTTGGTGGAAATTTAATGGGAATTTGGAGTGGACTTTTGAGTGGAGGGGATTTAGAGGAGTTTTGTGAGTGGAGTGTCCACCCACATGAAGAGGGGAGGGAAAGGGGGCAGCCCCCATGCGTCGGCCAACCCCTTGGGGTTCCCCCCCTCCTCCTATAAAAGGATCCCCCCTCCTCACTTGTCTCTCACACCTCCTCGCGGAGGATCTCTCTCCCCCTCTAGAATTTATCCCCCATGGTCTCGGACTAGCGAGATACATGTTCCCGGTGGCTATTCGGCAAGAAAGAGTTGTGCTTCCGCTGCATCGCTGGAGCGAGGAGGCGGAGGTTGCTCGGTGCCTCGAACGTGTGTGCGAGCACGGATGCGCTGCTGATTTGCGGCGCTAGGACTTCCTCTTGATCTTGAGATCGGCAAGAGATCGTCTACATAAACCACGAGTTGAACTCGTTAAGCTTTGTCGGTCTTCAAGGGTATGTTCTCTACGGATATACATCCGCCCGTTGTTTGTATCTAGTATATAGATCTTGGTATATAGTTCACATCGTAGGAAATTTTTTGTTTTCTATGCTGCGAACCCTTCAGAGTTGTATTGTACATATGAGAAAAACGTTGGAAGCTCATACAAACATAGAAAAGTGACATAGCTACATATGTTGAAATTCAAATTTACCATCATATTTGAATTTTGTCCAAATTATCAACAAGTGACAAATTATTATAATAACAAATGTTTACAACAACAAGTGCCAAATTATTACAAAAACAAGTGTTAAATGTTTACAACAATAACAAATGTTTACAATAACAAATGTCTATTTCTTTTGGCTCTTCTTACCCCTCGTTTTCTTCTCCTTCACAAGTTTCACACCACACAATAGGTTTATGCTCTTCTTTTTCTTACCATTACCATCTGGCCTCCCCACATCACGTCCAAGAGTCTCCTTCACCTCCTGCACCTCCTCAACAACCTCATGATCATGATCCAGAGCCTCATCAACATGGTCACTTTGCACCAGAGCCTCAACAACATGGTCACTTTATACCAGAGCCTCAACAACTTGGTCATTTTGCACCAGAGCTTCAACAACAGGCTCATTTTGCACCAGAGCCTCAACAACAGGCTCATTTTGCACCAGAGCCTCAACAACAGGCTCATCTTGCACCGAGCCTCAACAGGCTCATTTGCACCGTGAGCCTCAACAACAGCTCATTTTGCACTAGAGCCTCAACACAAAGCTCATTTTGCCCTCATTTTGCACCAGAGCTTCCAAATCAGAAACGGTGTGCCCTAAAGCCTCAACAGTTTGCACATCATCCTCCAAAACAAGTTCAGATTGCACCTCGGCAGCACCAAACATGATCTGGTTAGTTCTCTTCTTTCTTTGGCCATTGATTCTTGCCCTTTTCTTTGGCGGCATTAAATCAACAACAAGAGGTGGGCCTTTTCTCCACGCCTCCGAAAACAAGCAAGTTAGCTGGGGAAAAATCATCAACAAGAAATGGGATAGATTTTGGATGAACATACTTTGGCTTTTCAGCAGTGTATACGCACTTGGTAGAGCCATTTCGGCCCAAGTTCTTCACAAGAGTTTGCATCTATTCTTGTTACCTTTTGGGCCCTTTTGGCTTGGCATCTTTCTTTTCATCTTTCTTTCCTTCTTGCGCTCCCACCTTTCTCAAACTAAGCCTTGAATCTACTCGCTTGGGCCTTGCCTTTCTTTTCATCAAAGGAGGACACAAGGAGAACTGAATGTCCACTTCAGGCCACCGAGACCGATCTGTAAGTCTGGAATTGGTGTTCCATATGCAGCCTTGAATTTTGCTATAGAATAATACTCATGCAAATATGGGTGCATATTTAGCTTGTGTTTGGAGGCCAAGAAAAGTATGGCATGCTCACAAGGCTTCCAGGTGTGTTGCCACTCAAGGCATTTGCATTCATGCAATTGAGTGTCAACAACATGCCTCTGCCTCTTTGTATCTCGACTTAAAGACCCCACAATGAGGATTTCTCAACACGCAAATGTGCAAGATTTCGCTCTGTGACCACCCTGCACAACATCGGAAGCTTATCTCCTTGAAGAACATCACCAAGCCTTCTTCTCAATTCCCATAACCTCATGATCATGATCCTGATCCGTCAACCATGTCATGGACAGGCAAGTCTTTTAACTCCTCCACTTTGTTGTTGAAACTTTCGCCAAATTATTGTTGATATGATCACATTTGATGGCGTGTTAAAACCAGACTGTACCATAAAGAGAATGGTAGGTTTCAACCATGTACAAAACTTGACCCTATCCTCCTCGAGCATGCCGCCTTAATCTTCTCAAGGTGATATGAATGTGTGCACGGTGTAAGATCTTGTCAGCCACATGCGTCCAAAATCATCTCCTCCGAATTTTTGATCAAATTCATCCACATATCAAGCACTCCCTCTCGGCATGAGGAAAACAATCTTCTTGCATTTTCTAAACCTTTACATGCATCTGTGCCTTTGCTAATGGAGAGACGGCCCTATGCATCTTTTCAACTGCATCATGAACCATGTCCATGATGCCTCTCTGCATGAAACATGCCAATAGCTGTGGAACATCCAATTGTGTCCATCTAAAGCATTGCATGCTGCTAGTTGACCATTCCACTTTCCAGTCAAGAAAGATGAGTCTATACTCAAATATGGACGGCAACCTTCTTTGAAGCCATCGATGCAAGGCTTTAAAGCCATGAAGAATTTAGAGAAGAAGACTTTCCCATCAGCTGTTACCTCAATATCTATCTCCACAACACTGCCAGGTGACCTCTTCTCTACTTCTGCTTTGAAGTTATAAAGCATTCGAAAGGTATTTGCCACCATATAGCTCTTTCATTGCCCTTTGCTTTGCCTTCCAAACTGTAGTATAATTCAGCTTAATGGGGTACTGCTTTTCCAAGTCTATTTTCAGTCTCTTTGCAGTGTTGTTTGATGTTGTGGCTAAAATGGGCTTGATCTTTTCTGCAACCCATAATTGTGATGTCATCTTTGTAACTGTTTGAGAACTTGTAATGCAAGTATGAGGTTTTGGAATTTGATTCACTCTTATTGTCCTTCCATCAGGTTGGCGTCTAGCAGATATATACCACTTGCAAGGATTGGCACCACCATCATAACCTATGCATTTTGCATAGAACTTCTTTTTATCACCACATAGTCTTGGTAGCAAACTCACGTTGTTGCATATGTCCTGAAACACATCTGAATTCATCCATGCTTGGAAACAATCTCCCAACTTCAATAATTGGGTCCTCTTTGTCATAAACTGTTACTAGCTCATCATCATGTGCATCATCTACATGAACTGCAGCATTTTCCAACAACTCTAGATCTATATCTGCCTCTTCATCTCTTAAATGGTTGTCACCATCATTTGCAGCTTCATCCCTCTTCTTCTCCTTGTCTCTGTCATCTATAGGAATGCCAAAAAGCTTTGCCATTTCAATGTCATCTATTGGTGCAATGACCAAATCAGTGCGGTCATGTATCTCAACTGAATTACAATCAACAGTTACAATCCTTGGTGAATTACCATCTGCAGCCTCCCCTTGTGCATTAGCATCATCATCCTCCACTGTTAACACTTCCAACTCAGTAAGTATAGGCATTACTTGCCTTTGTGCAGCCCAATCATCCTCGACCATCTGAGCAGCCAGCTTCGAGGCCACATATCCAACCCTCGAATCAGGTTTCAGATCAATGAGCTCTGCTAAAAACAGAACAGTTTTGCTTGTCCAACCGTTTCGCTCATCGATTTCATCAACTATATGTTCCCCTGTCTCAACCCTAACATATTCACATTTGCAATCATCAAATCGTAACAAAGAAACTTCTTGCTCGCCCCAAACCACACTATCCCCAATTTTTTCCACCATTTTCCTTACTGCCTCCTCTCCCATGTTTATTAGCTCTTGGGGAGCAACATGTTCTAATTCCACCTCCCATTTAACAACCGTGTCTCTCTCAATGATCTGCGTGCTTCCATTAACTAAAACAGCCCTAGAGGAAAAGAAATTGATGCGAAATTCGAAGGTTTGGCGCGCAACATCGTCTCCCCTGTTTTTGGCGGGCACTGTGAGCTAGCGGAAGCGAACTGAGAGCTCAACCTTAGAGAAATTAAGTGCGAGATACGGATATACCGATTAGAAGTCCCTCTCCATGCTCCATATCGTTCCCCTCGCCTGCAGCACACCTCGCCTCCACAATCTAGCATCAATGGGCACGCCAGATCTCGAATTGAGAAGAATGGGAGAGGAATTAGCTTTCAAATGGCACTCACCACCTTCGCTGCCGAACGAAAGTGCCGCCTAAATTAATTACCGTGCCGCGCTGCGCCGAGAACGATGGGTGAGGTCCGCCGCCGGGAAGCTACTGATGTTACGCGCTCTCGGTCGGAAGCGGTTGGTTTGACTGGCTGTCCCAACCAACCGGTTTGGCTTAATCCTAATATTGGAACAAAGTTAAATGTGTCCTTACGACCGTTTTAAGGCCCGTGTGGCCCTGGGATATTAGCTGCCTCACAACCGTCGCATGCGAGCTATTCTTTTTAACGATGTCGCTTTCCTTGCAATTTCATGTAAAGACGTCGCATAGGAGCTATAAGCCCCAAAACTTTTCATAATCTGTAAGAGGTAGCGAGAAGGTTGGTGCTGCCTTTGGAGACGCTCCTGCCTTTTGATCCCCATGGATCCAGATCCGACGATGCTGGAGAGATACTGCCGTCGTAGTACATGACCACGAGCAACACCACATCGTTCATTGCATCCGCTTGGGCTTGTGGTTGAAGTATAGACTGACGATGCTCGTGGAATCCACTGTGTCAGCTGATAAATTTCGAATCATGGAGGAAAGGGAAAGAAATTGCTGCTTAATGATCTCATTGGGAACGGATCAGTGTATTTGAGACAATCCAAGACCTATTCCTTTGCCATAGCCGCCGCGCCGCCCGTGCGACCAAGTCGACCACCGCCAATGTTTGGCACTGTAGGTTTCTGCAGGGTAGGGTCCTGAAGTTAATCGATATGTCAATGCATACCGGTAAGACTGGCAAACCCGGTTTGACCGGTTTGGCCAGTTTAGGCTAGTTCAAAATTTTAGGTTGAATTTGTGAAAGAGATTGTGGCTATATATGTTTGGTAGCAAAGTATTTTTAAACTATTTTAGCAATAACTTAGTTTCTCAAAATACTAGAGTTTAAAATACTTTGATGTGTTTGTCTATGATTAAATATTGTGGTATTACTATTTTATTATCTCTCAAAACGTGTTGTTTTTTAAGTATTGTAAAAACAACTCCGGACCTCTTTTTCTAAAACTAAAGTATTTCTAGCCCAGACAAGTAAATACGATAGTTGTAATACTTCAGTTTTATAAAAACTTTGTTGCCAAACTAGGCCTGAACTACAAATTTTTTTGTCCACCGTGGACGGTTTTGAGCGGTTTGACTTTTTACACACCCTTAATGCCCGCCGTTGCTAAAGCTATTCATCTATAACTGAATACGAGCCCACGACCAGATTTTCCTACAAGTCGGTGATACCACATCACCATTTTGTTGTTTACATTTTCGGTTAAAGAACTTCAATTAACCAAGTGAGAGGCTGATTTTTTTGTTTTGTTTTGCGGGCAGTGAGAGGCTGATTTCAGTTGTACGGCTCTACAGGAAGCTGGATGCCGGGAAGACCTCTGGCTCAGCCCAAGTGCCCAAGAGGCCAAGACCGTGAGCAATAAGACCATGCACTATGTGTGCTTAAAGCGAACCATAGGCATTGTTGGTTCGATTTCACACATAGTGGAGCATCGGTTCCATGTGTCAGGAAAAAAAAGCGAACCAATTGTTCGGTTCAAAGCAAACGTGTGTCAGAACTAAAAGGTGATGTCCCATATGTCATGAAGGGGAGAGGAGAAAGATACTACTTTGCATGCATAAAAAGGTACATGCATGTGTTAGATTGATCTCAACGTGACAGAGCCCAACGGCCTGTCACGCCCCTATTCGCACCCTGATCGGGGGCGCCCAACCCTATATGGTTGGTGGGCCCCTGTCGCCGCGCTATATAAAGTGGTGGGGGACCGGCAGCACGAGTCACGAGATTCACCGTTGTGCCAATCACCCCACCTACACCCCTACCGATCTAGGGTTAGCGCGAGCCGACGGGAAGCGCCGCCACCACCGCACACCCACGCCGTCGACCTTTTCCTATGGCTAATGACGGCGGCTCTAGCTCCGGGACTAGCTCCGGCATCCCCTCTGGCTCATGCGTGTCGAGCCAGGGCGCAGGTAGTTCTCCCCTCTCTCTCTCAGATGCAATAATTAGTGCTAGTGCAGATGCTACCGGAAAGATCTAGACTAGTAGATCCAAAGTACAATACCACAATGGTATCAGAGCCTCTAGAATCTAGTTTTTCGGTGCAAAAGAAAGCAAAAGTGCAAAGAGATCCTAGATCTAACAGTGCGCCTGCCCTACGGCTGCGCCGTTCCCCTTGATCCCTATGCGCATCGGCAAGCCGAGGCATAGGGAAGAAGGACATACCCCATCTGGGGCAAAGAGAAAGAAAAGAAACCCCAAAATGAAAATCCCCAACCCTAGATCCTCCCCAAATCCCAATGTGCAACCCCAGATCCCGCACGCAATCCCACCCGAAAAGAAAAATCAAAGAAAATCCCAAACAGACATGAAACCCTAACCCTAGGGGTGAGCCGGCAGTCGCCGGCAAAGGGAACTTCCTCTTGGCCACTTGACGGAGGCGCACCCACCCGTCGGTGGATGCGCTCGTCGGCAAGGAGCCAAGGGAGCGCCGCCACTGCCCATCCTCTCTGCCTCGCCATGTTCTCGGTAGGGTGGTCGGGGAGGTGGACAGGAGTAAGAGGGGAAAGGGAGGGAGCCCACGACGTCGAAGAGGGAGGGGCTCACCGCCGGCGTGACTGCCGGCAAGCGGCCGCCTCGCCTCACCTGCGCCGCCAGAGACAGAGGGGTGGGGGGTCGCGGGACGAGCGGGGGGAATGAGGCTAGGGTTTCCAGGGGGCGCGGGGGGAATGGGGCTAGGGTTTCCAGGGGGCGCGGGAGGAGGGGGTTGTTCTGGCGAACGGCGCACGGGGCCGTCCGATCTAGGGTAGGCAACGAGCACTCCATCGACCGCCTTGGACTGCTGGGCACACCGACAACACATGCAACGAGACGCCCTCGATCCAAGCCACACGTGCACGCACGTCTACATCGACATCTGCACCGAGCTACATCAACATCGAGCTGTACGACTACATCGTCAGACTACAAAATACAAGATCTTCGCCGAGCATCCACGAGAAGAGACATCAACATCATCCACATGACAGGCCGGTGTGGAACACAAAATCCTCGACTTCTTTAACATTAAGGCATCGACAACATCGCCGCCACAAGGGACGCCTTCAAGCGACGATGATCGCCGACACGCCTACTCCTTCATCGCCGACACATCATCGCCAAGGTCTACATCAACATGGTCTTCATCAACATATTCGTCGACACATCACCGCCGCTATACCCGTCCACATAATGGACATACGACTACGAAGCCCTCTGACAGTACACGTACTGCAAGGCACGACGACGGCATTTCCGCGTCCATGACCCCGACGACTGCATCAACAAACCGGCATCACAATTGTGACGCCCCTACGACCGCGCATATGGTTCTGGCAAAACCATGTGTGCTTGGTGGGTCCCTCCGGTCCTGGCAAAATCGGTGGTCTCACTTATGACCACGTCCAAGATACGCCCCGACGGTACCTCTACAAGGTGCAACACGTCCACAACTGCAGCTTCGTCAACAACAACAAAAAAAACGTGCAATTTTTTGCGTCTCCGGCAATGGCGGACCACTACGACGACTACGATATCGACCACACCTACCTCAACCACGGCTACATCATGACCGGCTATCTACCTCGACATCGACATCAAGAACAACGTCTACAGCAACTCAAGAACTCCAGTCAACAGCGTTCGCGTCGTCACTTGCGTCCAGGCCACTCCCGCTGTGACTGCGGGAGGGAAGAGAGGCACTAGAAGGGGACGCAGTCATCGCCCCTATGTGCCAGCCATGATCATGTCCACGCAAGTGATGATGACAAGGAGGTGAAGACGACGGAAGCGCAAAACATCAAATCCAGTCGCAAGCGTCCGCTTCACTCCCGCTCCAACTGAGGGGGATGTTAGAGTACGTATACTTATAGGCTAGAGATAGACTAGGACTCTATAACTTGTACTCCAAGTCTCCTCCTACTATGTGTAACTCTGTATAAACCCCCAAAGGGTCAGATCAATATAACACCGAAATATTAGGAATTCAATATTTTCCATAGGCTACCCACAGTAAAGGCCCAATAGGGCATAATAGAGCAGATTTTTTCTGTTTTCTTTTTTCAGAGGCTATATTAGCTGTTTTCATTGTTTTGCTTAGTTTTAAGCAAATTTTAACACAGATTTCTCCAGTCATTTTATTTTAGTGAACATTTGTCTAGAGTATGCAATAGAGGCGGAATTTTTCTGTAAAGTTCAAAGTTTTATGAAAGTTGTAATAATTGTTTCCGCTGCAAATAGTTTATTTAAATTGCTAGAATGCAAAAAAGTATGTTTAAATTTTGTTTTAAAAGATGTGACAAAGTAATTTAAAGTTGATTATGCTCCATGTTATTAATTGACCAACGTTATTAATAAACATGATCATGATCCCTTTCATTATGTATTAAAGGTGCATTTAATATTATCTTTACCCAATGGTGATGTAATTTTAAATAGCACAAACAATTGCATGCTTAATTTATACCAACATTGGATTAATGCATACAGTTGTTTCTGGTTGTCTCACATGTTTTGTGGTTTACAGGAGGTCTCAACCGCATGAGCTGCATGAAGGATATCCCACTGCTCAGAGGGAATAACTATTCAGAATGGAGGAAAAAGGTTGTCCTGGCCTTTGTCTGCGCCGAGGTGGACTGGGTTGTTGATACTAAACAGCCAGTCAAGCCTGAGGACCCGGTGAGGGGTGATGTTGAGGAAAGTGCTGCATTCAAAAAGAGAAAGAGCGACCATGCTCCATTGGAGCTGGCCTACTCAATATATAACCAAAATTGGGTCAATGCAAACAAGAAGTGCTTGGCTTTCGTCAAAAACACGATTGAGAAAGCAATAATGGGCTCAATCGAAGAGTGTGCCTCAGTTGGTGAGTACCTTGCAAAGATAAAGAGCCGTTCTTGGCTCTTCAAAGATATGCAACCCAGCTAAAACAAATTTGGTGAAAAAAGTATACGGGAGGGCCACATGGCATTAGAGAGCACATCTTGAGGATGTCCAACATGGCGGCTAAGTTAAAGCCCATGGATGCGGACCTCGAGCTCAAGCCTGCTCTTCTAGTGCATCTTGTCATGGCCTCTCTTCCCCAACAGTTCGAGAATTTCGTCATCAACTATAACGTGTCCCCTGAAAAGTGGGACATTGAAAAGACAATAGGTATGTGTTCTCAAGAGGAAGAAAGGCTTAAGTCCATTAACGGTGGTTCCTTGAACTATGTGAAG
The DNA here is from genome assembly GCA_030063025.1 of Avena longiglumis. Classification (NCBI taxonomy): domain Eukaryota; kingdom Viridiplantae; phylum Streptophyta; class Magnoliopsida; order Poales; family Poaceae; genus Avena; species Avena longiglumis. The sequence continues at coordinate 137,358,637 of CP125974.1, read as the reverse complement.
GACAATAGGAAGAGGAACTTCACCAACAGTAACCATGGTGGCTCACCTTCCAAGCCACATGGCAAGGGCCCCCTACAGCACCAGCATCAGTATCAGCAGTCTACCCCTGGGGACAAAGACCAGTGTGTTGGAACTATGCCCTAGAGGCAATAATAAAGATGTTATTATTATAATTCTTGTTCATGATAAAGTTTATATTCCATGCTAGAATTGTATTAAGCGGAAACATTAATACTTGTGTGGTTTGTGAACAACACCGTGTCCCTGGTACGCCTCTAAGGACTAGCTCATTGATCAATGATGGTTAAGGTTTCCTAACCATAGACATGAGTTGTCAATTGATAATGAGATCATATCATTGGGAGAATGATATGATGGATGACCAAACTAGGCGAAGCAATTAGATCGTATCATCGTGTTCATCTTTGCGTAGCTTTTCCTATGTCAAATATTGTATTCCTTAGACCATGAGATAATACAACTCCTGGTATCGGAAGAAAGCTTTGAGGTCATCAAACGTCATCCTATGAGAGGGTGATCATAAAGGTGTCTCTCAGGTGATCGGAAAGTATCTGTTGGGTTGTATGTATCGAGATGGAATTTGTCCCTCCCAAGTCGGAGAGATATACTTCGGGCCCACTCTGTAATCGATATCAACACCGCTTGCAAGCATGTGGTTAAGGAGTTAATCACAAAGTGATATCGGAGTACGGGCAGTAAAGTACTTCCGTGAACAGATTGAACTAGGTATGACGCAATGACGATCGAATCTCGGGCAAGTAAAATATCGCGAGACGAAGGAATATATATATGGGATTGTTTGAATCCGACATCGTGGTTCATCCGATATGATCATTGATGAATGTGTGGGAGTCAATATGGGTGCCTGCAGACCCGCTGTTGATTATTGATAGAAGATCATGTGCGCATATTCTCGAACCCGCAGGTCACACACTTAACGTGTCTTGACGCTAGGATAGATTGGATAATTGGTTTATGAATTTTGTTGAGTCTCGGATGGGATCCGGGACATCACGAGAGGTTCGGAATGGTCCGGAGAATAAGATTCATATAAGGCGGTTGCAGTTTTGGAGTTGAATTGTTCGGGTTAATCGGTATTGTCTAAGCTTCTAGAACCTTCCGGAAGGGGACCAACGTGGCCCCACCTTCCGGGAGGGGCATGGGCCTATGAGGGAGTGTCCTGGCGCATTAGGGGCACAAGGCCCCATAGGGCCTAGCCGATCCTAGAGAGTTTAAATCGTTTAAACTAGAGATAGGGTTTCTAGAAGAGGGGAGAGTCCATGCCCCCCACTCCTTATCCTTTGGGATTGGGGAAGGGGCTAGGGCTGCGCCCCACCTCTATATAAAGAGGGGTGGGGGCGCACCAAACCTACACACCTCTCCTCCAAACCCTAGCCGCCTTGCTAGCTTTCCTCTCTCCCTCCCATTTGTAGGCGAAGCCTGCAGGAAATTCTCCACCATATACACCACGCCGTCGTGTTGTAGATCCAATCTATCTCTCCACCATACTTGCTGGTCCGAGGAAGGAGGAGACGTCGAGGTGCTGCACGTGTGCATCTCACGGAGGCACCGCCACTTGTGGTGCTAGATCGGATCGGATCGCGAGGAGGAGAAGCGAGTACGACTACATCACCCACGTTCCGACGAACGTTCCGCTGTGCGAATCTTTAAGGGTATGAAGATCTAATCCAATCTCTCTCGTTGATTGCATCTCCTAGATTAGATCTTGGCTTTCCCTCTGTTCGCATCCGTAGAAAATTTTGATTTACTATGCCGCGAAACCCTTCACAGTGCCACCATTGCAAAAAGGTTGGCCACTACAAAAAGGATTGCCCAATATGGCTAAAGTCCATAATGGCGAAAAACGGGGTTCCATTCGACAAGGATTTTGCCAAAAAGAGAAAGACTCATTGAAGTGGCGAATGGGATTCAAGCAGAAGTGGAGGTTGTTGGCGACATTCCTCTGGAGTTGGCTGATGGTTTTACTCTTTTTCTTAAGGATGATTTATTTGTTCCTTACATCCATAGAAATTTAATAAGTGTGTCGTGCTTGGACAAAGACATGTATGAGTGTTATTTTGGACATGGCAAATGTGCCATTAGGTTGAAAGATACTTGTGTGGGTACGGTGTTGCTTCACTACATGACAAGCTTTATTTATTATCCTTGCATGAGAAAGTGTTTTCTGTGTGTGATGTGAATGAACAAGTTCCCTTGTCGAACAAAGAACAAAAGAAAAGAAAGCGAACTCTTGACTCATCGAAGTTATGGCACTGCAGATTAGTCCATATTTCGAGGGGAAGAATAGAAAGTCTCGTTAAAAATAACATTCTTCCTCCGTTAGAGTTCTCAGACATCGAGCAATGCATAGATTGCATTAAAGGAAAGTATGTAAAACAAATTAAAAAGGGTGCAAACCGAAGAATAGCTACACTAGAAATAATCCACACTGATATTTGTGGACCGTTTCCTATGAAAAGTGTGGATGGTAATGATTCATTCATAACATTCACGGATGATCACTCCCAGTATGGTTACATTTATCCAATTAAAGAAAGATCTGAAGCATTGGATAAATTTAAAATTTTCAAAGCTGAAGTAGAAAATCAGCATGATAAAAGAATTAAGATAGTCCGGTCTGACTGCGGGGGGAGTACTACGGTCGGCATACACCATATGGTCAAGTACCAGGACCTTTTGCAAGGTTCCTATAGGAAAATAGTCGCTCAGTATTCTATGCCGGGCGAACCTCAGCAAAACGGAGTAGCTGAAAGGCGTAACCGTACCCTATGGATATGGTGTGCAGCATGATGAGCTATTCCACCCTCCCATTGGGATTGTGGATGGAGGCGCTTAAAACCGTCATCCACATTCTCAACAGAGTACCAAGTAAGTCGGTTTCCAAAACACCGTATGAATTGTGGACAGGCAGAGTCCCCTCTCTGCACCACTTGAGGGTCTGGGGGAGCCCAACTGAGGCAAAAGTTTTCAATCCAAGCATTGCAAAGTTAGACCCCAAAATAGTATCTTGCCACTTCATTGGCTATCTTGATAAATCAAAAGGCTATCGTTTCTACTGTCCTGATAGATACACAAAGTTTGTAGAAACGAGACATGCAGTCTTCTTGGAGGACGAATTGATGAGGGGGAGCACGGTAGCTCGGGAAATTGATCTTGAGGATAAGAGGGTGCATGCACCTAATCCGATGACTCAGGAGCCATTTTTCTCGCTACCTGTTGTGCCACCATCTACAACCCCTGAGGTTGTGGTGCCGACACCTGTTGTGTCTCCACACGTGAAAACAATGAGCGAAAGTTCGGAACCTGTCCATCAGGAGCCACCTGAACCCACTATTGAGCACGAAAGGGAGCCAGAACAGCCACATAGTGTAAATGTGCCAGAACCTGAGGCACGGAATGAGCAAGAGTCTGATGAACTCAGAAGGTCTAAAGGAGAACGAAGACCAGCCATTTCCAAAGAAATCTACAAAGTCTACAACACAGAAACAGTTCATATGGAGGGCGATCCTACCACATATGAACAAGCCATGAGAAGCCCTCACTCAGCCAAGTGAGTGGAGGCAATGGAAGATGAAATGAAATCGATGAGTTCCAACAATGTTTGGGACTTAGAGGAAATTCCTAAAGGAGCCAAAACATTAGGATGCAAATGGGTCTACAAAACAAAGTATGACTCCAATAAGAATGTAGAGAAGTACAAAGCTAGACTTGTGGCAAAAGGCTTTACGCAAAGAGAAGGGGTAGATTTCAATGAGACTTTTTCTCTGGTCTCATGTAAGGACTCTTTCAGAATCATAATGGCACTAGTTGCACATTTTGATTTAGAGTTACATCAAATGGATGTTAATACGGTATTTCTAAATGGAGATTTAGAAGAAAATGTTTACATGAAACAACCCAAGGGTTTTTTCATGGAGGGGAAGGAACATATGGGATGCCGCCTAAAGAAATCCATTTATGGGTTAAAGCAAGCCTCTATGCAGTGGTATTTAAAGTTTAATGATACAATTAAAATATTTAGATTCAAAGAGAATGTTGAGGACAACTGCATTTATGCAAAGCTTAAAAGTGGGAAATATATTTTCCTAATTATGTATGTGGATGACATCTTGCTTGCAAGCAGTGATGTCAGTCTACTACTAGAGACAAAGAAGTTTTTGTCATCCAATTTTGACATGAAAGACCTTGGTGAAGCTTCTTATGTTTTGGGCATAGAAATTCACCGAGATAGAAAGAATGGAGTGTTAGGACTGTCGTAGAAAGCGTATTGTGAAAAGATTCTAAAGAAATACAATATGCATGCGAGTAATGCAACACCTGCTCCCATAATCAAGGGCGATAGTTTTGGAAAATCCCAATGTCCAAAGAACCAATATGAGATCGATCAAATGAAGTCAGTACCATATGCTTCGGTTGTTGGAAGCTTACAAGTGTGCACTCGCCCTGACTTAGCTTTTATCACCGGGGTACTCGGTAGATATCAAGAGAATCCAGGCATAGAGCACTGGAAGATGGTAAAGAAAGCTTTGTGTTATGTGCAAGGCACAAAAGGCCTCATGCTGACATATAAAAGATCTGATTCCCTAGAGATAAAAGGGTATTCAGATGCGGATTTTGCGGGAGATAAAGACGACAGAAAGTCCACGACAGGATATGTCTTTACTCTCGCAGGAGGTGCTATTTCGTGGAGAAGCGCCAAACAGTCGATAGTTGCATCATCTATGATGTATGCAGAGTTTATAGCATGTTATGAGGCCATGGGACATGCGTTATGGTTAAAGAAATTTCTACCCGACTTGAAAGTGGTTGACTGCATCAGCAGACCACTAAAGATGTACTGTGACAACGAGACGGCAGTATTCTATGCTCACAACAACAAGTCGAGTAATGCTACAAAGTCTATAGATATAAAGTACTATGTTGTGAAGGACAAAGTCTAGGATCAAACTATAAGACTCGAGCATATAAGGACAAACGATATGCTTGCGGATCCGCTAACGAAAGGATTACCACCCAATGTGTTCAAGGAACACATAGCCGGCATGGGTTTAATGTAAAGCCTATGATTCCTGGACTACAGAGGCCCAAAAGTAACAGAATTTGTTTCAAAATAAAAAAGTATGTAGTGGCTGTCTGATTCTATTGGCAATTGAGCTGAGACGATGAAACATGCTCTATGTATCGATCTGTGATGAAACGAGTAAAATACAAAGTTAAAAAGTAAAGTCGAGATCAAGGGGAGAATGTTAGATTGATCTCAACGTGACAGAGCCCAACGGCCTGTCACGCCCCTATCCGCTACCGACGGGGCGCCAACCCTATCTCGGTTGGTGGGCCCTGCCGCCGCTTATATAAAGTGGCGAGGACCGCAAGACGGGTCACGAGGTTCACCGCTGTGCCAATCACCCCACCTACACCCCTACCGATCTAGGGTTAGCGCGAGCCGACGGAAGCGCCGCCACCATCGCACACCCACGCCGTCGACCTTTTCCTATGGCTAATGACGGCGGATCTAGCTCCGGGACTAGCTCCGGCATCCCCTCTGGCTAGTGCTTGTCGAGCCAGGGCGCAGGTAGTTCTCTCCTCTCTCTCTCTCTCTCTCAGATGCAATAATTAGTGCTAGTGCAGATGCTACCGGAAAGATCTAGACTAGTAGATCCAAAATACAATACAACAGCATGTTGTGAGAGTGGGTCCAAGAAAAAACGATTTGTAAATAGAAGCGAACTCAATGTCTAACATCTTTTTTATTGAACCGCATCTACATAGTACATGGCCTAATGAATTGGAAGATTAGTTAATGCTGAATTATTGTTCCTGAATTTATTATGAGCTCTTAGTTTTATTCAAGGGCGAATCTATGATTATGTCGCATAATAAGCGTAATGCCAACATGTGCCACCATGTTCTGGCACATGCACGGCCGGGTCTCTCTCGCCCGCTTTTCAGGCAGAGCGAGCAGAATGCAGGAACAATAAGTTTGATACTCTTATCATGCACACTTTTGATTGCCTACCAACAATATGCCAAAATGTGTTTGTCCGCTTACTAGCATGCAAGCTGTAAATCATTTCTGGCCGATTAGTTAGCACGGAATGTACGGGCATCAGGCATGCATAATGGTTCGTTAGATACTTTGATGGTCTTCTTTTATACTACTCCAAAGCTTATCGTATTATTATGGGGTGGTCACTATTAAACTAGAAACTACTCTGAAGGACGACTCCCCGCTCTCCTTGATGCTATCGGTGAATCGCTGCCGATGAGGCGGATGAAGAGACGGAGAAAACTGCTTATTCTTGTTCTACGTTGATGGGCTGTAGCCACCATAATGTCACTGCTTGATGACGAAGCTATAACTTTAAGTATCTAACTTCAGCGCCCAGGATAGAGATGGAGAAGATGCCCCTGAAAAATTCATGCATGTATATCTGGAAACACGTTATAGTTCTGGTTGCTATTTATAATGGAAGATGTGAATATATCTCAAATCTTCAAAAATTTGTCATATAAATATAGTGTACCAATATTTTATATAACTTGAATCTTTCATCTCTAGCACACATATGGACAAGATGTTACTGAAAATCAATAAATGTGCATACTAAACCGTAATATGGAAAACCAAACCTTGGAGTTATTAACCCCGCGTGTTGCTACGGAAATTTGTAGTGGTTTTCTAAAAGTGCCCCCAGATAAGATGAACTCTATTTCTGTGGGATATTAGCATGTACAAAACACATAATGTGATCACATAATAAGAGAAATGGAAAACAAAGAGATTAGCACACCCCCAAAAAAGGAGTTTGGCTCAATCATTAATTTGTAATGCTGGCATGGTATCATTTAGAAATTGACATATGCAAATATATTACCTTTTTTTTGGAATTTTTGGTGTTGTCTAATTAATCTATCGTTGCTGACCACAAATCATGTTACAAATGTAAAAGGGGCAAATAGAAGGAATCATAAAACAGTGGATGCAATATGAAAGTTGCTGAACTTATCCACCAAATGGCTGACTGCCGGTTTTTCTCTACTGGTGTAGGTATTTAAGAACGGTATGAACATGTCTATAGTAGTATTACCGGATATACGAAAGTGGAAGGATATAGAAATCACCTGTAAAAAAATGATATAGAACAAACAAACCTCATTCTACCATTTCTACTTAATCATATGCATATTCCTGCTATAATAAAACAAGATATCATATGCATCATGTTTTAAACAAATAATCACCTAAAAGGAAATTACGAAGTGAATGATCAAAAGGTACACACAGAGGAATCACTAGAGAGAGGGGCAACACATAACCAAATGTTTAACTTTGGATAGGGTGTGTAGTTGGTGTTCGTCTGCGTTGAGTATAATATGGATCTGTGAAGAAGAATATGGATGCTTGGACAGGTAGTAGAGCATCAAAGATAAATGCATGTCAAATTTGAAAATGCATACCAAATCCCTTCTGTGTTGAAAGTAGGTATTCCAGAACAAATCGGTGTAATGCATGGTGTATATAATCAAAAGGAAAGAAAATTAAACATACCTCACTGTGCTTAATCACATCTTTTTACTAAACCATAATATAAGCCACACAAGCGGAACAGCGAAACGGATAATCAAGAGCTACAAAATGAACTGGTGGTCAATATGTTCATACATAGGGGCATGAGCTAAAAAAAGAAAAAAAGGAAAGGAACAAAATAGAAAAGAAGCATCGGAAAATTAAAAAAAGAAGCATACCTTTACGGGAAATCTAACCGTAGACCGGTCAGTAGGTGGCCAAACCTGGCGGGCTCACATATATCATTGGATTTTTGGCAGATGGACGAGATCAATCACCCTATTCTCTAGTCAACCGGACTTTACGTGGAATCGATTGCAGGGCTCTCCATCACCCCCGATTCCTTCCTCTTCCTAATTCTCAACCATCTTGATGTATGCACTAAAAAATGGACGTCCACATTTAATGCAAAATTCAAAAAATGTAAAAAGCTTTATAACACAAAGCGTTTGTCCGATTTAGGATCTGTTTTCACCGTTGGATTAATCGCAACGAGATCTTTAAAACTAGTCCCATGTTGATATGTTTTAATAAAAAAAATTGGGACTAAAAAGTTATCCATCCCTGACACGTGAGTTATCCATGATGTATTATGTAAGTTATCTACCCTCTAAGACATAAGTTATCCACCGTATAAACATGTTGGCTATATACATTCTCGCATACATATTGAGCAAATATAATCGGAACACGGTAGCTTAGGTGTTAGGTTACTGAGACTTTACCGTCCTCGATGCGTTAGACTACTGGTTGCGTGTTTGTTCGCTACGACTTAGGGTGATGGGTGGTATGACCTAAGACAATATTTATTATATCATATGTAAAAGAAGTTTAGATTTAATTTTTTTAAAAAGATTATGCTTAATATTTGACACGGTATCCTTTCGAGGTTGAGTCGTGCGTACGCCGCGAGAGCGACGACAAAGCCGATCCACTAGAATAAAAAGCTTTACAACTCAAACCGTTTGTTCGATTTATGATCCGTTCTCCCCGGTGGACTAATCGTGACAAAATCTTCAAAACTAGATTCTATGTTGATATGTTTTAATAAAAAAAATTTTGGCCCAAAAAGTTACACATCCCTAATACCTGAGTTATCCATGACATAATATGTAAGCTATCCATCCTATAAGACATAAGTTATCCACACTATAAACGTGTTGGGTATATATGTTTTTGCATACATATTGAGCAAGTTTAATTGGAGCACGATAGCCTAGGTGTTAGGTTACAAAGACTTTATCGCTAGCAATGCATTAGACTACTGGTTGCAGCGTAAGGTGGTGGGTGATAGAGCATAAGACTATATTTATTTTATCGTATATAAAAAATATACATTTAATGAAATTATGTTTGATGTTTCACGCGGTGGACTTTCGAGATTGAGTAGTCCGTATGCTAAGAGAGCGACGACGAGGCCGAGCCGTTACAATAACATTTTATATTCTGTTCATAGGTAAATTTTTATAGCGGGAAATAGCCTGCTAAACACGTGTGTAGCTGCGCATAGCATATCCACTGTTGATTCTATCCTCTTTTGATATAGGGAGCACATGTATCCAGACCCAGGATTTGTCTAAGAACTAACGCCGTTAGTGTTCCTTTGCCATGCAAAACAAAACTTGTTTATTTTCGTTTGCATGAGGCAAACCCTAAGAAACAGCATACAAAACAAACCTTGTTTATTTTCGTTTGCATGAGGCAAACCCTAAGAAGCAGCATGCAAAACAAACCTTGTTTATTTTCGTTTGCATGAGGCAAACCGTAAGAAACAGCATGCAAAACAAACCTTGTTTATTTTCGTTTGCATGAGTCAAACCCTAACGAACAACATGCTGAGAAACTCTAACTTATTTAGTCAACCCTAACTTATTTAGTCCCTCTTCAACTTTCCTTGCTCATTTGAAAAACTAGGTGGAACCGGTTATTGCTTTCTTCCCTCTACCTTATCCCTCCTCGTGCACTTTTGTTTGGTACGTACCATTGCTTTCTCTAATCACAAGCTATTGTTTTACATCGTTATTATGGACCGGTTATTGTTTTACAAAAAAATATGGAGGGATGCGCGCGACAAGTAACTCTCTCCCGCCAAAAAAACAAGACACTAAACCACTTAGATGAAATTTAGGGTTTGCATAGCACCACAAACCTTCACTAGGGTTTGCATACTATGTAGAACTTATTTTAAGCCTTGTTGACTTATCTTTCCATTTTAGATGCTAAAAGTTTCTTTGCCAAACAGCGAGCTAAAATTTTTAGGGTTTTCACCAACTTCTAGGCATTGCATGCATGTACACACGCGGTGCTGCAAACGCCGTTAGGGACCGTTACTACTTTTAAGAGCCAGCCATTACCATCTAAACTAGTAGTGTATTGATCTCTTTATCCAACGGTCCTAAGCCTATGCGTAGCTATGCCCGTGTGTAGCAAATCCGCGTCGTTTTTATAGCGATGGATAACATATATGTTATTGGATGGATAACTTACATACTGAAGTCTGGATAACTCTCGTGTTACTGATGGATAACTTATGGATAATAAGAAAGTTACCTATCCATAACACGTGACCGTGTGTAAATTTTATAGAAGTGGATAACTTATATGTTATTGGATGGATAACTTATATGCTAAAACCCGGATAACTTCTATGTTACCGGTGGATAACTTTTGGTCAAAAAAAAGTTGTCAAAACATACAAACATGGGATCTAGTTTCGAAGATCTCGTCACAACTATCCTAACGGTGAAAACGGATCTTAGTTCGACCAAACTGTTTGATCTAGAAAATATTTTGAATTTTCGTTTTGAATTTAGCTGGCTAATTACTTTATGGCTAAGCTCAGGATGGAAAGAATTGGTGTAAAAGAATTTTGGTAAGGTCTTGTCCCGTGTTTGACTGGTATCGAAATGCCCGTTCGATCTTGCAATTTGTAGAACGGTTGACCATAGTAAAGTCCAACCTTTATTGACCGGCCCACCAGGTAGCGGTGCGTGGGCGTCGCGTAGCCGAGTAGGAGCCGCAGCCGAAGTAAATTCACGGGGACGAGCTCGTTATCGTCTTCCCCATATCTCATATCCGCTGACCCAGTCTCTGCTCCGTGTTCGATAAAGTATAAACCGACGAGCCAGCTCCCACGCAGGCACAGGCAGGGGTGTCGTACGGAACTACCGATGGCCGGAACCGGAGATCGCGGGAGCCGCCCCGGGCCGCCGCCCGGTTTCGCAGAGGGCGTGCCGCCCGACAACGCGCTGCACGCGCTGGGCTTCGAGTACACCCGCATCACCGGGGACGAGGTCCTCGGCCGCCTCACCGTCACCGAGACCTGCTGCCAGGTGCGTCTCTCTTGCCATGCCATGAGCCCATGAGCGTGAACGAACGCGTGCCGCGATCGTCTGAACCAATCAGTTAGTTGTTGCCGACCGTGGCCGCAGCCGTTCAAGATGCTCAACGGCGGCGTGTCGGCGCTGATCGCGGAGTCGGCGGCGAGCATCGGCGGGTACATGGCGTCCGGGTACAGGAGGGTGGCCGGCGTGCAGCTCTCCATCAACCACCTCAGGCCCGCCCGCCTCGGCGACCGCGTCGAGGCCAAGGCCGTCCCCATCCAGGTCGGCCGCAACATCCAGGTACCGTACCGTACACCCCCTCGCCTCAAACGAATTCCACACGCAACAAATTCCTCTCCGAAATAAATTCCTGAATAGCATGTACTGTTTTCATCCTGATACTTAGTTCACCAAAGCAAATAGACCACAATTCGCAAGAACTCGACGTTTCATCACAGAGATATGAGAAACAGAGTTTGTCAAGGCAATAATAATAATTTTGTAAAAACATACGCCTGATTTGTTAATCTGAGAAGCAGTAAAGCAACACTGAAAATAGATTAATCAGCAGCCGCAGGAATGATCAAGATTCCAGGTTTCTTGGTCTTTTCCTTTTTTTTATTTTTTCTTGGCAAGTGGTTGGTGGGAGAGTTGGAAAAAGTATTGGGGAAGAAGATTAGAAGAGTGCTGGAAATGGAAAGCAGAGCTGCACAAGTTTGACTCATCTATCTGCCTCACAAGTCTTCTTTGGCGTGCTAGCAACACAACCCTTTTTCTAGGCGTCCTAAAAATGGAAATATGTTTGGGAGAAAAAGAAATCAGATTAATTGCAGTATGTCCATGCGTCATCTAGCAGAAGCTCACATTCTTAGACTCACTGTATTCATCATACAATACAAACATCAGTTGTAGTTATCTCTTCAAAGCAGTCTGCAGAGGTGCCGGATACGGCTCCTCTTCTGTTTCCTGTATCTTTAGGTTTAAAATTATTTGCAAAAACCTTGGACTGAGGGATGACAAATACGTTGCTGAACTTTGGTCTGATTCTCACAGGTCTGGGAGGTCCAGATATGGCTGATGGATCCTTCGACCTCGGAGCGCAAAGATGTGGTGTCAACAGCGAGAGTCACCATATTGACCAACATGTCGACGCCGGAGAAGATGAAGAGCTATGAAGAAAGCGTCAAGAAATACGCAAAGCTGTAGGGACAGCAATAGTATGTTGCTGTCCAACTAAAACTAAGTAGCATACATACATAAAATGCAGTTATATACAGCAGAGAACATCTCCTTGTCAGTAACATCCAGTCTTTTATCAGAGATCATTTGGTCTCAGAGGCGCAGTTTGGTACTTGTACAACACACTCCTTTTTTCCCCCAAGCTGCAGCAACCGGATGTTAGTCTCTGAAAATCTCGTCATATGCGATTCTGTAATTGGCGGCCATGAAATCTGGGACAAGAATGTATCATGTAATCAAGGATTATCAGTGAAAGTAAGAATTGAGATATCCATCTGTCCATGGAATACAAATATACTTTTACAAACCATGTCTTTCCGATTTCATCACAGTTTTCACTATGCATACACTTCATTCTTTATTACTATACAACAATAACCTGTAATGGATTAAAATATAGTTTTTTAGAGATTACATATCCATTTATTCTTTGTGTAAGAAAGAGATAAAAGGTTCTCTCTTTTGTTTCCAGCATTCTTATCAATCAATGGCTTGCATCAGGCCAGCAGGGTGCTGTGTCGAAGATATCCGGACTATTCTAGGATACGTGGAGATTTCTAACGACGTCATAGTGATCTTGACTCCTCACGCCGATGTTGCAAACCCGATCCTGTCCTTGCCGAAGTCGAACACGGTGTGGTAAGCGCCCATGAAGACATCTCCAAGAATCCTACAAGGGTTTATGGAAAATTCTGTATTGAGAAGAGGACAAAAAGAGGAGGCAAACTGTAGGAACTAGGCAGTGTACACAGTTGTGATGCATACCAGAGAGGACCACGTGGTGGCGGTATGTCGAATGCCATGAACCCACTGATGCAGACGGTTTGCCCTGATTGCTCCAGTTTCACAATGTACTGCAACAAAAGTTTTGCATGGGCTAAGTATGTAGCAATGCGCAGGATGAATTGAGATAGGCACAGTACATCAAAAGACTTGAAGCTTTTATATGGATCAGAGTAGGATCAAAACAAACAAAAAATTCAATGGAATCTGCCTTCAGAAATGGTCAATTGTATGTCATATACTAATCATCTCATCTCAAATCTCAATCTAAGAGGTTCTCTTCCACAAAATTTGATCAAGAGGTTTTGATTCAACCTGTTGTCTGTATAAGTTGATGATGCTATGTCACTCCAAAGGTATAAGATTCCCAGGAAATGTTTATAGATCAAGCTTCAAAAGTACAGCATGAGCTACAGTAGTGTTCAAATTCACGTGTAACTTGTACACATTATGACCAGCCAATAAATCAGGTGGTAGATCATATTGATTGTTAACCAAAGACAATGTATGGTGAAAATAATAGTTACTGAAGTTGGGAACGGGGTATAAGAAAAAATACCTGCTCTGGCGTTAGCACGAAGGTCTTGCTTGCGATGGTGAAAGCAAGATTCGGCATCGTCGAGATCTCATGGCAGCTGACTGTTGACTCTCCATTTGGGCTCGGTAGACGCTCACACAGCTGGAATAAAATGCAAAATATTTGTCACCAAGTACGTGTTTTTCACAAAATTACATTGCATCAGAGAATGATAAAAGACAGAGCGAATCATAAAGGTAGTAACCTGGTTAACGTATTGCAATATCAGCTCCTTTGTTTTGTTTTCGCGCAGCTGGTTCTCTATCCACACAACAGCCATCTCACAGGCTGTGCACATGACATCTGAGCCAACATGTTCTTTACCGACAACAGATTCAATTCCATTACTGCCAAAGTTTATGAAAAAACAAATTTACTCCATCAGAAAAGGAGTTTAATAATAGTACTTAAACGGCAGTTTAATACGTGTACATTCACAATGTTCGGCGTAATGAACAAACCTGACAGAATGAGTACCATCAAACAAACACAGACCGACCTGACTGCATACTTTCTGTGGCTCTGTCTGCCCAAACATATAACACAATCATCTCACCAAAGTTTCCATAGTTGGAAGTTCGGAAAAAAGATGAAGAATGGAGTAAGAGGCAAACCTGTGCTAATAACAACTCGAGGATCATCTCTCCGTACTGGCTCACCACTTCTTTACATTCTGTGCTGATAATTCCCTCAGCTCCAATTGCATGGTTCACCTGAGCAATTATAGCCTGCAAACAGCAAAATATAGGCAAGAATTTAGTCATGCCATATTGACAAAATTCATAAATCTAGGTCAGCATTTCCAGGCCTTAACCATATTTGAACAGATATCATACACTATGTAGCATTCAGGTCCATTCAAAGTAATTAATCTAGTGATCAGTAATTAATCCAGCTTAGCAATGGAATCTGTTGGTCCATGGCCATGATCATACAAAGATAGAAGAAACACAAAGAATATCTGGATCATTAATTTCAGGATGTCGATGCATACAGTTGGGCCAGCCAGCAGGGAAGTCCCGGAGTCCACAATAGCAGCACAGCCTTTGGCGCAGAAGCCGGTAGAGTGGCCATCGATCAAGAGATCCCCCATGTTAAATTGCCAGTAACCTTTGCTGCTTACAGGGACATAGGTGTGGTTTCCCTTATAGTGATTTGGGTCCACGCCACCGAAGACGAGCTCACCACCAGAAGATGCATCAGAGTCCCGGTTAAGCCAAAATGAGAAGACGTCGTCAGCTAGCAGTTTCTGCTCTTGCATGCTCAGCCTGTTGTTGCAAACAAGAGAGAAAGCAATGCTCAGTTGGTAAACTGGCAATACAGCTGATATGATTTGTACACAAGCTGTTTAAATAGCTCAAATACATACCATACTGGTGGTGCTTTTCCGACAGAGATGTCAGGGTAGCCAAGGCCAAGGATTCCATCAAACTTTCCAACGATAAAGCTAACGCTTGATTCACGCGTTGTCTCAATGAATTTCTGAGATGGGCAAAGAAATAGCAGTATTAGACGTGCAATGCGTGAGGTTAGCAGGAGGAACTGCTATACCCAATTCCTAAGGTACCTGGTTTTTCACAACAAGGTCCCCAACCAACACATCATCATTGCTGAAAAATCCAGAGATCGCGCCAGAACCATATGAAATTTGGCATTTCTCTCCTGAATAATTTGAATAGTAAACAGAGCCGACATTCAGAAACGATATCATGAACAGCGCAAACATGAACTTCAGTTACGCAAAAACATACCATCTGCTTTGTACGTGTTTGATTTGCTGGACTTGTACTTGGGGTGGAGGTAGCATGCTATCTGCAGCGCATCGCATTCACATCAAAGATCAAAACCCTCATAATGTGCAAGACTGACGACAGAGCCTAGAACAGATGAAAAAATTGGTAAACTTATTGTGACAATGAAAGACTGACCGAGAAATAGCACTTGGAGGAGGGAACCCAGAGGTTGGAGCTCCCGGTGTCGAATATGACCGTGAAGTTCTGCGGCGGTGTGCCGAGGCCGATCACCCCGAAGTACTGGGTGTTGAGGTAGTCGACCAGAGGCACGGCGTCGCTGTCGGAACCGCCGAACTTCAGCAGCAGGCGGCGAGCGTCCTCGTCCTGCTGCCTCGCCAGCTTCGCCTCGGTCAGAGCCTCGTAGTTCAGGCTCTTCTTGTTCAGGTTGATCCTTAGCAGCCCGTCGTGCGAGGAAGCGGCGAGTGGCAGGGCGCATGAGAGAGCCCACAGACAAGTGGCCACCAAGAAAAGATGCCTCTGCCCCATGGTCGAAGAAACTCAGAGAGAGCCTGAGGGGAGATGGCAGCCTTGGTTAGCGAATCAGGATAACATATACTGAAGTCAAAACTATGGTAGCGAGCGTCCATTTCGGAGTCAACTGCAGACCGGCTTAAAAATGACAGTAAATTAAAAAGCTTTGGCAGAGCCTTCAGACTCCCCTCAAACAGCTCTAGATCCATACCAGGAAAGCTCACAGGTATGTATATCCTTACAAACAAAATATCTCAAAAAGAACATAAACATGAGTAGCAGAGTGGTGCTGTTTTTCCTCAACCAAAAAGAAAACAGTATTTTTATCATCAGGTTTACATGTCCATATGCAGTATAAACAGCACACGGTAAATTAGGAACTCACAGCAAGGTACTAGTGGCCAGTACTTTTCTCCACACAAGAAAGGAAAAAAAGGTTGGCAGGCAAGTTAATCCCTATAATCAGAAACCTCGGCAGCGTATCAGCAGGATTCAGGACAGGCACCAGGCCAAACCAAAAGTCAGACAACAGATACACCAAATTAGAAGCTTAAACAAACAGGATAGTAATACAATTAGTCGTAGTAACACTTGATTAGGCGCGTATATACACCTACTTGATCGGTGAATCGATGCCTTACCTCGCTTGCTTCGCTCCGTCGACGGCTAGCAGCTCCCACTGCCGGAGAGCAGGGCGGATGAGGGGGTTGTGAGTAGGACGGCGGCGAAGTCAAGGAGGGAAAGGGGGAGAAGAAGTAGAGAGGGGAGAGGAGGAGAGGCACCCGCCAATCACGTGAGAGAGAGTGTGCGCGGCATATTCTCTTTTGGAGGTAGCTGAATTCATAAAAGCGTGCGCAGTATCGCGCGACGTGTCGCTCGTAAGTGGGGCCTGCTGGAGCATGGGGCCCGTGTGTCGGTGGAGAAAAGTGCAGGGAGAATTCGGAGGCGGAGTGAAGAACTGAACAACGAGAGCAACGTGCTGCCGGACGGCGTGGCAGCGTGCTGCACGCCTCGCGCTATTCTAGTAGTATCTCTGTTCAACTCCCGACTTGAATGAGCAATGAGGTGGGGTGTCGTGGGCCGCTTGGAGCTGCGGAGTCTTTTTTTTCTTCAAATGATCCGACTTTATTCATTTATATTATCAAACAAAGTGCACCAAAAACAATCGAATAATCTGCACCGGGTGGGAAAACTGGAGATCAGTAAGATCTGTGATATCACTTTTTTTTTAGGGGAATCATCTTTATTAGATTTTTTCGAAACAGCTTTCCGTCCCGGTATAATAATATAGCAATCACGATACAATCACAATAATAAAATGGAGACATATGCAGATCAACAAAAAGAAGGTGACCCGCAATCGTTGCACCCTCCGAAGATATTCCACCACGCTCCCAGCAACGCAATCACCAAAGTTTTGAGCATTTGAAAAAGACATTTCCAAAGTTTTGAATTATTTTGAAAAATATGTATATATAAACAAGTGTGCAAAGGAAAAATTATCTCAATCCAAATATTGTATTCTACGCTACACAAAAATACAAAATTTGGTTCAAATTCCATATGAAATAATTATATTTTTCCTGAAAAAGAGAATGAGAAACCCCAGACTCTGCATGTGATGGACTCAACTACAGCTGAAGCTATTGCTCTGCAAAAAGGACTCCAGTTTGTGGAAAATAAGGGTTGCTCTCCGGTGGTCATTGAAACGGACTCTCTTGAATTGGTTGAAGCATACAATGGAGTGATTGAGATTTTGAGCCCGTATTCTGCCATCCTTGCCGAATGTTTTTAAATAGCTGGAAGGATTGGAATGATATCAGTTCAACATTGACTGCGTGATGCAAATGGGGTGGCGCATAACCTAGTTAGAGCCTCTTATAATTCGAATGCCCCTGTTATTTGGGATGGTGATCCACCTAGTTTTCTTTATCCCTTTGTAATGAATGATGTAACTTTGTTTTGAGGGGCTGCAAGTTCTAGACGCACTCTTTTTTCTTACCAAGGCACCTAAGGGGACTGGAAGATTTTAATGAGGCGGCTTGTATGCCTAATATATGAGGTTCCAAAAAAAAACATAAGACTGAAACACTAATTTGAATTCTGTCCTTGGACTTTTTATCAACATAATTTAACCAATTTCCAAACATAAGAAGAAACATATTTTAGTTATATGGGATAATTATATAGGAATCTTATACTGTAAAGTTCATAAGTTTTTTTTTTTGAGGGCGTAAAGTTCATGAGTAAAAAGCATGAGATAGGACGACCTTAATAAGAAGATAAACAACCTGGGCTCTGGTTTTGGCTGCCCTTTCTTCGTGGGCTTTAGTATTTGGCAGGTAGTAACACCTTTGGTCCTCGTAGCTGGACCCATCCAGTAACGAGTTGGCCCATTGCAGTAATAGCCCATGGTCCTCCTAACAACCCAGGACATTGCTCTTCCCTCTCCATTTTTTTCAGAACTTTCTTCTTAAATTCGCTTTTGTAATTTAAGAGTTGAACGAAATTCTGGAAAATTAAAATGGAAATAATCCAACATTTTTTTGGCGCTGAGATTAATATGCTTCATCTGAATGCACTTATTTTCTATAAATAGTTTCAAAGCTTAACCATATTGTACTCTAGATTATACTGTCCAGAGCCTCACACACATATAATCAATCCCAAGCATGGGTATCTTATAATCGGAATAATCGGACCAGACATAATCAGAGTTAATAATCGCAAAAAAAAAAAAATCGCAAAAAAAAAAACGGATCGGACATAATCAGAGTTCCATACCAACTTACTAATAGTCCCAGTTCTTCTTGGGAGTACAGACATACACATAGTTCCATACCAATTGCAGAACCATACTAATTACATCTAAAAAACCATAGTACTGTTAGGAATAGACAAAGCTATATTTCTCTAGGGGCCAAATGCCACAATATATAGTACAGGTACATGACAAATATGCAGGAAGCCCCCTAACATATGGGGGAAATACAATATACAGATATATACATCTACCCCCCCCCCCCCCTCAAACTCATGGTGGATCCACAACACTGAGTTTGGAGAGTAAGAAATCATCGCGCTCGTCAGTGCCTTCGTGAAAAAATCGTCAACTGTAAATCAAGGCACATACTGAAGCGCAACAACTCGAGCTCGCACCGAGCACGTGTATAGAAAAGCATCAACACCAATATGCTTGGTAAGCTCATGCTTGACCGGATCACGCAACACTAATAGCACATATGGTCCGACAAAACCAGACTGTGGGTGGTAATAGAAACCCCAAAATCCAAGTAACCACCGTAACGGTCACCTCGCATCAACAAGGCCATAGCACGTAACTCAGCATCAACACTCGAACGGAAATCGCCCTGCTTTTCGCCTTCCAAGCAATGAGCGAACCACCAAGAAACACACAAGAAGCGTAAAGTGAACGGCGATCCAAGGATCACTCGCAACGAAGCGTCGAATAGCACCGGAGCCGAGGGAGCGAACGAGGAAAGAAAAGGCGACGAGTGATCGTGCTACGAAGATAACGAAGAACACGGAGAAGATGACTATAGTGAACGGTGGTAGGAGTAAACAAACCGACTCGTAATATGAACAGGATAAGAGATGTCAGGACGAGTGACAGCAAGATAAACAAGACTCCCAACAAGATGACGATAACGCGTCGGATCAGAAAGAGGATCACCATCAGTAAGTCGAAGCTTAACATTAAGCTCCATAGGAGTCTCAACAGTACGCTCATCCCCAAGAGCAGCACGAGCAAGAAGATCCTGAATATACCTTTCCTGAGAGATGTAAAAACCGCCAGAAGTGGAGGAAACCTCAATCCAAGGAAGTATCGAAGAGGACCAAGATCAGTCATAAGAAACTGATCACGAAGACGAGCCTTAACAAATGCAATATACTCAGGATCATCACCAGTAATGATCATATCATCAACATAGAGAAGAAGAAGAGTGCGTCCACGAGGAGAAGTGTGAACAAACAACGCTGGATCATGAGCACTAGGGGAGAAACCAAAGAGTCACAGAAGCAAAGCGCCAAAACCAGCACGAGGGGCCTGTTTGAGGCCATAAAGAGAACGTCAAGACGACAAACCATCCTCAGAATGAATACCTGGGAGGAGGCTGCATATAAACCTCCTCACTCAACTCACCATTGAGAAACGCATTCTGAACATCAAGCTGGGACACAGACCAGTGACGAACAGAAGCAACAACAAGAAGAGTACGCACAGTGGTCATATGAGCCACAGGAGAAAATGTCTCATCATAGTCACGACCATGCTCCTGCTGAAAACCACGAGCCACAAGACGCGCTTTATAGCGCTCAAGAGATCCATCAGAGCGAGTCTTAATCTTATAGACCCACTTACACGTGATAGGACGAACAGCGGGAGGGGGAGAAACAAGATCCCAGTGCCGGCGCTTGCCGCAGCAATCTCCTCATCCATGGCCAGCTGCCACTCAGGATGATGCTCAGCATCCCGATAAGAAGTAGGCTCGGAGGCAACAGAAAGACCATATTGACTAGGAGAGTAACGGTTGGGGGCACGGCGGACGAGTAGAGGAAAGATCATCAGAGGAAGACGACGCTGGAGACGACGATGAAGAAGAGGGAATAGTAGAGGAAGATTCCGAAGAACGAGGAGAACTAGGAGAACTAGACGGAGCAGAGGAGAACGGTGTCGAAGAAGAGACAACAGGGGGAGGAGATCCGGAAGAAGACACAATAGGGGTAGAAGGAGGTGTGTCAGGAAAGAGAAGAAAAGAGATATCTTCCATCGGGTAAGTACCAGCGGTGGGACGAGGATAGAAAGGACGCGTCTCATCAAAAATAACATCACGAGAGATACGCATCCGACGACCAACAGGGTCCCAACAGCGATAGCCCTTATGCTCATCATCAGATCCAAGAAAGACACACTCAACAGATCGAGGTCGGTTTGGTGCGTTCATGAGGAGCAAGGAGAACAAAGCAAACACAACCAAACAGCGGCATGGAGTAATCCGAGACTGTCAAGATAGGCGCCAAGAGGGATACCACCGCAAGGCAGAAGGCTGAATATTGATGAGGTAAGCCGACGTAGCGACAGCCTCAGCCTATAAATGCGGCGGGAGAGAAGAAGCAATCATCATAGCACGAGTGGTCTCAAGAAGATGGCGATGCTTACGCTCAGCAACGCCATTCTAGGCATGTGCGCCAGGACAGGAGAACTGAGCAAGGGTGCCCTACTCAGCAAGAACACCTCGCAACATCTGGGAGATATACTCACCAGCAGAATCAACACGAAAAACACGGATGGGGGTAGAATACTGAGTACGGACCATGGCCGCAAAACGTTGATATTTGAAAAGCACTTCACTGCGAGAGCGCATAAAATACAACCAAGTATACCGAGAAAAATCATCGATGAATAAAATATAGTAGCGATGGCCCCCTTTCGAAGCGAAAGGAGCCGGACCCCAAACATCGGAATGAACTAAATCAAAAGGTCGCTGAGATACAGACGCGCTAGTAGGATAGGGAAGCTGAATCTGTTTACCCAACCTACAACCCCGACAATGCAAAGACCCATCTCCGAGACACCGAAGACCACGATGAACTAATGACGACAAAGAGTCACAGAGGTGACCAAGACGATGATGCCACTGCTGAAAAGAGCTGGTAGTAGAGGCAACAACCAAGAAGAACTGGCAGATGAAGTGGCGTGAAGGAACACGGCCGCCTAACTCCCAAAGTCCCGAAGAGTCACGGCCGCGAGGGCCGGCCCAACTGTGGCCTCGTGCGACGGTCTGGATAACACAAGAATCAACATCAAGAATGACGCGACAACCAGTCGAAAGATGGCTAGCAGAGAACAGATTCATCTTAAGAAGAGGGACATGAGAAATATCAGAACAAAAAAGAAGAAGTAGAAAGAGTGCCCGACTAGAAACAGGAAGAGAGGTACCATCACCGTAAAAACACACGGACATGAGAAGGGAGAGAACGAAGAGCGGATGTAAAAGAAGACTCAGAGGTCATATGAAAAGAAGCTCCGTAATCCGGATACCACGAGACGCACCGTAGAAGGTGGTGGTCGACGCTCAAGAGTGAGTTAGTCATAGAACCGGCTGCCGTCGAAGAAGAGCCCAGAGCAAGCGCATCGAAGACTCGATAATGTCCCGATCCGAGAGAGCAAGCTGAAGATCCGAAGGAGCCGGCCGCCCACGAGCCTGGTGTTGCCGACGAAATCGGTCCGTGTATAACAGTGGCCCAAGTGGCCATCCTGCAAGAAGAAAAGGATTTAAGAGAACCACGGCGACTCGACCACGAGCTCACGACTCGATCCCGAGGTCAGCCTGTCGACACCACGATCTGGAGGAGGGGGAATCGGCGCAAGACAGGGACTGGCGAGTCGAGGGAGCAGACGCAGAGGAGCACCACGAGTAGCAAGCATGAAACCGCAATAAGACCAGCAATGCGAGACGGGTCTCCTCACCAAGCTCGACAACACCTCGAGCGGAACACACCACGAGCATTCAGTTGAGCACGCCGGCTCAAACTCTGGCGAAGACGAGACAGAAACTCATAGATGCGGTGAAACTCAGATCCGAAAGCGCACAACTGGGCAAGACGAGCATGTGCCATGCAAGCAAGACGAAGAGAATCAAGGCGACGCCAGATAGCAAAGACTGAGTATAGAACTCATCAATAGTGGAATCACCTCAGAAGAGCATGCTGGCGAACCACGGACATGTAAAGAGCATCCCAGACGGCCGATAAGCCGACGAAGATGAGCCCACCGATGAGGGGAGACTCATGAACTCAGCAACCGAAAGCGTAACACTGAGGTAAGAACAAGAAAGACGAGCATCCTCATCAACCCACCGAGTGTAGCAATGAGAGCATGTCGATAGGCCTCGAGATCGTAAGAGTACCGCTTGAACTTGGTCATAAGCAAGAACAACACTATCATCAAGACTCGAGAAGCATCCTTGGCCTCTGAGAAGCATCGGCACCAAGAACAATCGGCGTCGGGAATAGGAGGCACGGAGCAGGGCACAATGGACAGGGGACCTCGCCGACAGCACACCAAAGATTTAAGACCGCGCATGTGAACGCGCATAAAGGCAGCGAAATCAGGGTAATTCGCGCCATCAAAGACCACCGAGCAGCGAGGAATCGCAACATAACCCGATGAAGAAGACATCTCTCTTTTTTTTTGTCAGATCAGATCTAGACCCAGATCTAATTGAGACGAACGAGACAGACGAAAATCAGCCGGCGGCAGGCCAGGCGGGATGGCAGAGAGAGCAGCAGCACGGGAGCACGCGTGCAGTCAGAGGGTGCAGGGAGCCCGCGAGGCAGAGAACGGGCAGAACGCGGGCGGTCAGGGAGGTCGGTCCCGCGCGTGGCAGAGAACGCGTCAGAGAACGCACACGTCAGGGAACAGGGAGGTCGGTCCCGCGCGTGGGCGGATGGAGGCCCGTCCCGCGCGACGTGGAGGGCGGGAGACAGGCACGGAGTCCCGCGCGACGTGGAGGGCGGAAGGCAGGAGCACGCGGTCGCTGCGGAGGACCGTGGCGCGACGCGGGAGGGGCAGGAGCGTTCCAGCGTGGAAACCCGTGGAGGGCGCGAGCCGGAGGACCGACGAGGACCAGCAAGCGACGGCCGGGCAGATCAAAGCGTGGAGGAGGCGACGACGACGGATGCGCCAGGCGGAACTGACGGGGCGAGCTGGCGGCAAGATGTCGAGGATCGGTGGGCACACAAACCCTAAAACCGCTCTGATACCATGTTAGGAATAGACAAAGTTATATTCCTCTGAGGGCAAAGGCAATATATATATAGTATGCATACATGGCAATATATCTAAGCCCTAACATATGGGGGAAATACAATATACAGATATATACATCTAACAAGTACTAATTAGTAACGGATTTGCTACTTCTCAGGCGTCTGAGAACTTCTTAAGTCTCAGTCGCCTCTTTCACCGTTTGATTTACCTCGTGATTCGTGCTATACATGAGTTGCAACTTGGATGTAACTGAGAATTGAATGAGTTGCAACTAGGTTGTAACTGAGAAATAGTACAAATCTTATAAGTTGTAGGTCGCAACTGAGAATTAGCACAAATATTAGGATGACATCAGCAACTTAGACATAACTAATTCTCAGGCGCCTAAGATCTAGGCACTCCCAATTACCAATTAGTAATAGTCTCAGTGCATCTTGGAAGTTCTTTCTTACTAGCTAAGTCCCTCGTGGAAGCTAAGCAGGTACTGAAATATAGTATACTAGAAGAATGATTAATAAGTAGAACTATATAGACTCCCCAGGATAGGTAGCTCGATCGGGAGCAGTTGCAGGATCGGCAGTGAGCTGCGGCGCCGTCGATCTGCGCCTGCAGCAGCTCCACGCCATTAATTGTGGCCGTGGACGTGGAGCCTAGTCGAGGTGGGCCATGTCGAGGAGCTCCTGGTGGCGATTCTTGCACACCATGTAGACGACCGGCTGCGCGACCAGCGTGGCGACGAGCAGCGCGCACAGGGCCAGGAACATCGCCGCCCCCGCGGCCAGCTGGAACGCGAGCCCGAGGCGCAGCGCGTCGTGCACCACCAGCGCCTGGAACGCCTTGAGCACGGCGACGACGCAGCCGTCGAGCGCGGCCAAGACGCACGCGGCCGCGCAGAACTTCCCGGCGAGGAGCTCCCGGCTCCTGCGCAGGGCGCCGAAGAGCTCGGCGTCCTCGAGCGTCGAGACCACGAAGGCCAGGTGGCAGACCGGGGCGGCGTGCGCGGCGCTGGCCCATCCCAGCAGCCACAGCGGCAGCATGATCTTGCCGTCGACCCGGAACGAGGAGGAGGCGACGGCGAGTGGGGAGAAGACGGCGGCGAAGGGGACCGCCGCCACGAGGAGGAAGGTGCGGCCGAGCCGCGTGAGCGGGACGACGGGGAGGGCCTCGTTGAGGACGCGGTCGGCGGCGCGGAGGTCGCCGCCCGTGCGGTAGAGGGAGGCGACGCAGAGCGCGTAGGCGGCGGTGCAGAGGAGCGCGAGCAGGATGCAGACGGTGTCGAGGAGGGCGAGGGCGGCGGCTTCGGGGTCGAGACCGCGGGCGACGCTGGAGTAAAGGGTGCAGGAGAAGGCGGCGTCGGCGAGCAAGAGCGCGGAGAGCAACGGTGGACCCGAGTTGGCGAAGTCGGGGAGGATGACGCGCAGGAGCACGCGGCTGGTCTCGCGGCAGATGCCGGCGAGCCCGAGATCCCGCTGCTCCCACTCCATTCTTGGAACACGTACGTACGGTGGTGGCTGTGGCCTGTGGAGAGAGAGATGGACTATGACTGAGGCAAGAAATCACGAGCGCACACAGAGGAAAAGAGACATGGCTTTGGCAATGCTCGCTGACAGGTCTTTATTTCTTCCTTTGAGCATTTTTGGCAACTTAAGCTGGCACGGTGCTACTGAAAAGTAAAGTGTTCATCATATGGTTGCTCAAGGACAATGTTGATAGAAGAGGGTGGCATGGCATGGGTCAGCATCCTATGATCTTTTCTGTGGCCTCTAATTTACTAGTAACAAAATTTCTGGCTGCCTCAGACACTTGCTAGTGCGCATAGAGCTACACGCTGTTAGAAATAATGGGGCCAATCCATTTAGGCCCATAAGTATTTCAGATTTTCCCTAAATGTGGCAGCCCATATGTGTTTGGGCCCATGTTTGTGGTAGCTCACATGGGAGTGGAGTGGAAGCTAAAGTTTAGTCCCACATGGAAAGTTGGAGGAGAGTTGCACCACCTTATAAGGTGGAGTGTTGCACCACTTTGTAAGTGAGTGGCAATAAGAGAGATACACACGCGCGCTCCTCCTCCGACGACGACGCCGCACGCCGCGCTCTCCGGATCGTGGTATCAGATGGCCAACCCGAGCGTAACGTGGACTCGGCCACGTTCGCCTCCGTTAGGGTTTCGAGTCGCCTATATAAAGTCATGCGCTATCGCCACAACACCACGTAAAACCAATCTAGGGTTTTGCCATCCTCTACTTATGGCGAATCACCGTAGTCTACTCCATCCCGCTTGTCGGCGTGCACCGGACGGGAGAGCAGTCTCCGGAACCACTCGTCCTTGTGATCCTGTGCGGAGAGGCGAATAAGGTTTTGGGAAGCGCTCTGCGACTCGAGTTCTCCATCACGTGGTCTTCCATCCAAGTCGGCGGTCGCCACCGCCGTCTTCATCGCCATCTGCTGCGATCACTCTTCCCCAAAGTTTCTACTACGATAACCGAACGGTACGTGCTACGTGATCCTGTTTGGTTATTCATCATGTTCTGCGAGTACATGTTAAGCTACTGTTTGTTTCCGATCATCATGTTATTTAGTACATCTAGTATGTTCGAGTTACATGAGCTAGTAGCTGGTTTTGTCATGATTTATATTCTGGAATTAATCGTGGAAATTATGCCTAATAATCCAACACACGCCTCATCATCCAAAAAGAAATGCACTCAATTTGTAAAAATAGTCTTAAAGCTTAACTACATCTTACTATTATTCTACCCACAAAATCATTATTTCTAGGTATAAAAAGTACTTGAAAATATATACAACTATATATGCCCATAACATGTACTTACGTTTACGTAACAAGTTTCATTAAAAAAGACGGTGTATTTTGGGTTACACAAAAAGGCAAATTTTGGGATAAAATAAGAGTTTTTAGTCATTTACACAACAAAAAAATTGTATTTTAAAAGCAGGCTTAATATATTTTGTGCCAAAATTTTGCACAGGTTCAGAACATGTGTATATATTCACGGATTTGTTTTGAATAATTTTCTATCTTTAAACTACCATTTTCATTTTTTCTTCAAAACCCAAGCAGTGAGCTCGGCTACAACAAATCCAAAAAAAATTATATTATACTATTCATGGACTCATGCACAAATATAATCTCAAGCATGCATGTCTCATAATAATAAAAATGCAGATCAATAACATGAAATATTTCCATATGACTGCGATCAATGATGGTGTTTACGTCTTTAGATTATTCTTTGAAGGATAGATTGCCAGGTTTTCAGCGGAACTTGGTACTGGTTTATGGACCTCCTCATAATAAAAAAAAAGAGGCTTTTCTCATTGATTTTGTGCAAGTTTTAAACTATAGTGATCTACCTTTCCTGATTGGTGGTGATTTTAATACCATTAGAAGGGCTAATGAAACTAATAAAAGTAAAGAGTTTCTAAATGGTCATTTTTGTTTAATTCAATTTCTGATCATTGGAGTTTAGGGATGTTGATATTGCTAGAAGGTGCTTTACTTGGTCTAATAACCAGAAGACCCTTTGTTTGAGAAATTGGACATATTTTTGGTGAGTCCTGAATGGGAGAGTAAGTATCCTCTTGCTTTCATTAAAAACCTCCCTAGATTTGGGTATGATCATGTTCCTTTGGTATTTTATTTTGGGTTGATAAAACCAAAAATTATTGCATCTTTTAAGTTTGAGCTCTGTTGGTTTCTTAGACCTCACCTGGTGGAGGTGGTTAGCAAAGTTTGGTTCTCGGCTTTTAGAGGTAGAAGTTTGATTGATTTTTGGTAGAATAGAACTAGGAAGCTTAGCAGTGTCTTGAAAGGTTGGGATTATAACTGGGAAGGTGGTACTAGGAGGAATAAGAAGAGGAGTTTAGAGAAGGTGGCGCGGTCGGACTCTTCAGAGCGTCATGGCCTATGACACGGCCACCGACTCTAGCCCCCGCCTGCGCTACCCTCAAGTCCAGCCCACTCGTACTCAGCCTTCAAGGTTCAACTTCTGGCGACCCGGCAACGGCGGCAGCGGCCGTGGCGAAATCACGGCGAAGTGGCGAGTATTACAGGTGTAGGCAGGAGCATGACATCGCGGGGATCCATCTCCTTGGGCTCTTCGCGCACTTCCTCCTCCGGAAGCGGCATGGACTGCCTAGGTCCCGTCGTAGTAGCCAGCAAAGGGGGAAGTCGTGATACGTCGGAAACGTATCTATAATTTTTGATGTTCCATGCTTGTTCAGTATCTACTTTGCTTTGCTTTGTCTACACTTTGAGGTGTTTTTATATGTTTTTTGGTACTAACTTATTAATAAGATTCCATAGTGCCAGTTGCTTGTTTTTTTCTGTTTTTGGTTCCAGAAAGGTAGAAAATCAATATTCTGGGACAAAAGAGAAAGTCAATATTTTACTGTGGAGAACACGGAGCCAGAAGACGAGACGGAGGAGGACCTCGAGGGGGCCAACCCCTAGCCGCGCGGGTGGGCTCATCTCGCGCCTGGGGGTGCAGCCGCCTCGGGCACCCCCTCGGCCTCCCTCTTTGCCTATAAGAAGCCCCCGTTGCCTAAACCCTAAGTATCCAATCAATATTTCATGAAATCGTCTATCCCTGCTGCCACCATCGTCCCTAGATCAGGAGGATCTGAAGCTCTTCCCGGCATCCTGCCGGAGGGGATATCATCCCGGTGGCCTTCTTCTTCATCATGCCAGCCTCCGGTATGAAGCGTGAGTAGTTCCACCTTGGTCTACGGGTCCATGTAGTAGCTATATGGTTATATCTCCTCCTTTGTGCTTTCATGTATAGATCTTGTGAGCTCCGTTCATGATCAAGATCTCATCTATTTGTAATCATGCATGTTGTGTTTGTGAGGATCCGATGGATATTGAGATTACTATGTCAGATTGATTAATGGTTTTGTCTTATTGATTCTATCATGTCTGTGTTATTTGTGATCTTTCATGCTTTCCGTTGTTAGTAGCTATCTTGGCCAAGTAGTTGCTAGTGACTCTAAGAGGGGGTATTTATGTTCGATAGTGGGTTCATGCCTCTACTTAATCAAGAGAAGTGACATAAATCTCTATGGTTGTAGATGTGCTGTTGCCACTAGGGAGAAAACAACGCTCTCTTGTTCATGGAACAAGTGGATTGTTTACCTTACACACTTTGTTTAAAGCAGTTGTTTGTTGCTTGCAACTTAATACTGGAGGGGGTTCGGATGATAATCCAAAGGTGTACTTCTAGTCATAGATGAAGTTGGATAGCGGTCTATGTATCTTGTTGTATTGCCCAATCGAATCTCATATGATCATGATGTCTAGTATTGCATTGTTATGCCTTTCTTAGTCATGTCAATTGTCCTGCTGTAATTTCTTACCCAGCATGCCATGTTTGTTTATCTAAGGAGAACACCTCTAGTGAACTATGGATTCCGGTCTAATCTTTACCATTGATACATCTTCCACTGTTACTGTTTACTTTCTACAAACCACTATTACCTTCCACACCATACAGTTAACCCTTTGTTACAGCAACCGGTGAGATTGACAACCTCACTGTTCGTTGGGGCAAATTCTTGAGTTTGTATTGTGAAGGTCTCCAAGTTGCTTGCAACACCTTTGAGACGTTTCCTTTCTCCTACTGGTTTGATAACCTCGGTTTCTTACTGAGGGAAGACTTGATGCTGTGCTCTTCACACCTTGCTCTTGGGGTTTCCCGACGAAGCGCTCTCAGGTGCCATCAAGCCGCACCTGGCCGGAGAAGAACAACAATGACAAAGGGAAAAGCTAGATGCGGTGGAGAGGAAAGAAGGCAAGAACCAGAGAGCGGCGACGCAAAAAAGGAGAGAAAGGGGGAAAATGAAGTGGCAATGGGGGTTTCCTCCCCCCATGCATCTAATTAAGGGCGCAGTAATAATCGCGGTAGTGGGATCAGTTTGCATGCACATGCCACGTTGTGGCCGTGTATGCGGGCAACTGTTGGGTCATATCTCGCCACGTGTGCAACAACCGCACCCCATGCCGCATCGCATCAGTCAACATGCGGCCCGAGGCGCTACGCGATGTGACTGCCACAGTGCCGGATGTCACTGCACCGCAGTCACTGTGCACCGTGTCAGGATTTGAGAAGAAATTGTGGAAAAGTATGATGATTACACGGCTCCCATGATTAATATAATATAAATCCAAGGGAAACTCGGCGAAGATCGAGCTAAAACCCGACATAAGGAGATAGAACCAAACTCAGCAAAGATCGAGCCAAAAACAATGTTGGATCAAAATAGTTGGGCCGACTTAATATATGTTGGATAAAAGGGAAGTTCCAAATTCAATAAAAGAACCTGCTAAGGCCTATCATTCGGGACAACTAGACCTCACCAGCTTCGGGGACTAATGTCGGCGGACTAACCCTCGGTAGGGTCATAGGAGGTGAAAGTTAAGATTAACCCGGATTGGCCTTAGACGAGTCAGTCCGACATAGGACGAGTCAATAAAGGTCAAGTTAATCGTGGCAATGCTCAGCCGACATATAATGTATGCTGACACCGACAACATGTGTTTTTCTTATCCACAGGTACACCAAGGCCGAATCATAAAAGGAGTGGTCGGGTAAAGAAGGGAGAGAAGCTCCTTCCTTTGTATGCTACAGGCTAGCGCATGACCATAGTATAGCTGGATCAAAGCAGAACGATGAGTTGAGTGCCGCCGGGTGACATTTAAAGGCTCCGGGTGACACTTAAAGTAAAGAGTCATGCATAAAGCAAGGAGTGAAGCAATAACTGGTGCCAACGTACTGGACGATCGTTGGCACCGAAGCTTTGCTGACTGGGTCCAGGACCAAGGACCGCCTCAGAATCTGCCCGTGGTAATGACAAAGCCCAAATAAACCCTAGGATCCATACTGTAACCAAGATGCTCCCATCTCCTATATAAAGAGGGGCAGAGATAGGGTTAGAGAGAGGGGCAACTAGAGCCACAGGGCTATCACTTCTTCTTCTTCCTCTAGCATATAGTAGCTACTTGCCAAACAGCTCAAGGAGCACTTGTAATCAAGAACATGGAAGAGTAATATATGAAGTTCAATAGAAGTTCATCTGTTCTAGGGTTCATCGCTACTCTTTGTGTGCGGTTACACCACACACTCCCTCCACAGATTCCTCTTGCGTCCGTACGGCCCCAACTTAAGCCTACCCATGGCATCTGCTGTGAATCCACCACGACACCTCGCGTCACTGTCACATCACCTTGGGCATGCCTTGTTGCCTCCATAAGAGCTAGAGTGCGTAGCACCTGCGGCATCACACATGACTTGGCGCCTCCACTAAGACGTCCTGCATAGAAACTGCCAGCAACATGCATGACTTGGCGCATCCGCAAGTAGTTGGCGAGCGTAGCACCTGATGAGTCGGATCGAAGCTGATCTAGAGGTGGAGGGTACGTCCTATACCGCAGCTGGCCTCGTAAGGCCATCACCATTTCTAAACATGACCACGGAGGCCATTGCCATCAAAGAACCATGATCGGCGCCCCAAAATCCAAACTCCTTATATTGACGCCTACGAGCAAAAAGCGCCAGATTTCGCCACTTGATCAGATTGTAGGCTTAGCCACCGCAGCCACCAACATCTTGCCGCAAGCCGCTTCATATCGTGCTCTGTAGGATCATCGGCCCAAAGAACTTGGTCACCACGACCTCGACACCGGCGCCATGGCCAACTCCGGCCGATAGACCTCACGTAGCAGCGGCAGCCCGACCACCCCAGACGAATCCCGGGGCTGCCGCCTCAGCGTCCGTGCTCTGCCATACACATCCGGTGTCCAGGGGCAGATCGCCTTGTTCAAGCGGGGAGACCCCGCCGCGAACAACTAGGGAGATGAGGACCTGCTGTCTGTCATCCACTGGGCGTTGCTTTGTCCACTGGCTTCCTCTTGCAGCAGCGGGGGTTGGAGGAGAGGAGGAGCGGGGGCAGGGGTTGCTAGGGTTTCACCCGAGCCACCTCCTAGGAGTAACGCAGGAGAGCCTCTAAAATTTGGGTTTGAGAGTTTTTGCTTTTGAAATTTTATTATCCAGTTACTGTCGTTGTACACGTTACACAACCTGTCGTAGTAATTTTTTTCTTCCTAATAACAGTTCAAATATAGTAATGGAAGTTTCTGTTGTTGTGTTCAGACTTTAGGGGCGAGGATTTTGCCTGAAAAAGTTACTGTACTAGGTGCTTGAATGTCCCGTAATCGACTCAGATCAGATGGAGTTTAGTAATAATAAGACTAGTATAATAATATACTAATATGTACAAACTCTATTGCCAGTAGGTAACTTTAATCGGCTCAAATCTTCTTGGAAACTAGTACTCTTTCGGTCCATCATACTTATTTATAGATCATAGGAAGTATTAACTTGGTAAGTACGGTAGGAAAGAAACCTTAATAGTCAAGTAGTACTAGGTAGTAGGAGAACTGGCTGCCGGGGACTGGCCTGGGCACTCCGAAGTTGCAGGGATCTGCGGCGTATTCACCGACTGCAGCTCCAAGCCCGAAGTTGCAGGGATCTGCGGCGCCGTATCCACCGACTGCAGCTCCACGCCGTTGTCGCCGTCGACGACGACGAGCTGCTGGTACTCCCCAACATAGTTGAGGTGAACCTTGTCGACGACCTCGTGGTGGTGGTTCTTGCACACCAGGTACACCACCGGCTGCGCCACCAGCATCACAACCACCACCGCCCACAGAACCACGGCCATGGCCACCACCGCGGCCACCTTGAACCAGAGACCCAAGCCAAGCGCGTCGTCAAGCACCAGCACAGGGAAGAATATCTGCGACGCCACGCAGCAGACATCGAGTGGGACGAACACGGCCGCCGCCTGCCATAATTTGCCGGCGAGGAGCGCGCGGCTCTTGCGCACGGCGCCGACGAAGACGGCGCCGTCGAGCATCGCCACCACGCAAGCAATATGCGACACCACGGAGACGTAAGCCGCGCTGGCGAGGCACACGGCACCGCCGATTACCTGCAGCGGCAGGTCGACGACCTCGTGGGAACGGTGTAGCTGCACGAGCAGGACCGAGGCCATGGCGGAGAAGACGGTGTAGGACATGGCAAGGGGGAACATGCGGACGAGCCGATCTAGGGGCGCACGGGGGATGTCCCGGAGGATGCGGTCGGTGGCGTCGGGGTCGCCGTCGGTGCAGTAGAGGGAGGCGACGCGGAACACGCCGACGGCGGTGCAGGCGGACGAAAGCACGTGGATGACGCATATAAAGGCGGGCTCGGAGAGAATCAAGGCGGCCAGGGAGAGGACGAAACGGACACCGTCGCCGGCGACGAGGCCGGAGACGATGGCGCTGCAGGCGGTGACGTGGGCGAGCAAGGACGCGGAGAGAAAGGCGGCGACCGGGACGGCTTCGGAGTTAGGGAGGATAATGGCGCCGGGGGCCACACGGTAGATCTCGCGGCAGATGCCGGTGAACCCGAGGCCACCGAGATCCTGCTGCTCCGGCTCCCACTCCATTGATCGATCCAGCACGGTATATGGTGGTTAATTTGGAAAGGAAATCGCTCGAGTAATCAAGGCACACTGAACTCACTGTTAACAACCGTGATTATACATGTCTTGTATGACACGATAGGCTCGCTATAGATTGGCTAGGTCAGTTGATATCTTAACAGATCTCGTTCTTATCCGTGTATATGTAACAAACTCTGGTCTGGTCACTTTGCTATTTGTCAACCAACGGTTTGAAGATGACCATCTTCTCACCTTTGGATCGAACCATACTCCCTCCTTTCCAAATTAGAACGTGTACTCCGTATTAGTTTTGGTTAAAGTCAAAATTAATAAACTCTGACTAAATATTTAGAAAATAGTATGAAACATCTATAACACCAACTCAATGTTATTAGAATCATCATTAACTATATTTTAATATTATATGCATTTGACATTAGAAAACTAGCATAATATTGAATATGTTTAAAGTGACTCAAAAGCTTTTGAGGCAATTCATGATTAGCATACAATCCGATTCCATGACCATGGAATGGTTATCTAACTTTACAAAACAATAATAGGGCATGTGCGGATTAAATTGAACTGCTCTTTTTCTAGAACCAAGGGATGAGCACCATGAGAAGGCAAAGAATTGCAATGTTAGCGCAAACTGTACAATATTGATCCCTGGTCGGTGTTCTTGCATCCTCGGTTCCGCTATATCAATCAAGCGGAGGTAGTATTTAACATGATCTATCTTTCAACTGGAGGAAGCTTTCATGGAAGTGAACTTGTACGCATGTGCGTGTCATAACATTTATAGAAAATTAATTCCATTGTTAACTTACTATGTCAGCAAAACTCATTCACCTAATGTACTTTACTTTAGGAAATCTAAATTTATTGCCATAAAGGAAAAATTGGAAGATAAAGTTACGCAGGCATATAACTTCAAAGGTGTAATTATAAAGTTATAATCAGTAATTAGTTCGTAATACAATGATGTGAAGTTCCATAACGGTGGCGTTTAATCATCTCGAGATAATGTACAAGGGCCAAATGATTAGTCTTTTCTTAGAAGTCCAACTCTTAAGGGAAACGGTTAATCCAAACAGAGTCTCAAGTAAAAATTGGAGGCAAACTGCTAAGTGGGACTTTGTCTTTCTATCACCAAATTTGACCCCGAGGGGTTTAACAAACGATACTAATTAAGTGTATTGGTATGTCTATAATGAAAGTTGTGACAATAATTTTCAGCAGTGCCATCATATCAAGTGATATGTAATAGGTCGACACACTTTTACCTATGGTATATACATCATTGGGTGTAATTTACTTAAATGTATCATGTTTAGCTGCAAAGAAAAAAGGAAATTGTGGTGTAGTTTCTAGTATCCACTTGAAATTGGCAAAACGACAGTGATATCCATAACATTATGACTAAGTACCTTTGTGGTCAGATTTTTTATGAGGTTCTCAAGTTTTTCGCATGTTTCATCACGAAGTTCATTGCCTAGAAATTTCAAAAAGAATTAAGAAAATAGTAAGCATATAGTATCTCAATCTTGTACAATTATTTGATCTAATACAGTATCCAGACCAACCTATACCAATGAGGTTGTTACATGTTCTTGTCAGGAATATGCAACTTGTATTCCTCTGGGGGCCAAAGGCCACAATATATAGTACAGGTACAGGGCAAATATGCAGGGAGCCCCCTAACATATGGGGGAAATACAATATAGATATATACATCTAACACCCCCTCAAACTCATGGTGGATCCACAACACCGAGTTTGGAGAGTAAGAAAGCGTCTTACGCCCTGTTGTGCCTTCGTGAAGAAATCCGCCAATCAGAATCAAGGCACATACCAGCGCAACAACTGAGCTCGCACTGAAAGCACGTGTATAGAAAGCATCAACACCAATATGCTTGGTAAGCTCATGCTTGACCGGATCACGTGCAACACTAATAGCACCTGTCGCCGACAAAACCAGACTGGTGTGGTAATGGAGACCCCAAAATCCGCAAGTAACCACCGTAACCGGTCACCTCAGCGATCAACAAGGCCATAGCACGCAACTCAGCCTCAACACTCGAACGGGAAACCGCTGTCTGTTTCTTCGTCTTCCAAGCAATGAGCGAACCACCAAGAAACACACAGTAAGCAGAAAGGGAACGACGATCCGAAGGATCACTCGCCCATGTAGCGTCCGAATAGCACTGGAGCTGGAGGGAGCTGGAACGAGGAAAGAAAAGGCGACGAGTGATCGTACCACGAAGATAACGAAGAACACGGAGAAGATGACTATAGTGAACAGTGGTGGGAGCAGAAACAAACTGACTCAGAATATGAACAGGATAAGAGATGTCAGGACGAGTGACAGCAAGATAAACAAGACTCCCAACAAGATGACGATAACGCGTCGGATCAGAAAGAGGATCACCATCAGTGGGTTGAAGCTTAACATTAAGCTCCATAGGGGTCTCAACAGTGCGCTCATCCCCAAGAGCAGCACGAGCAAGAAGATCCTGAATATACTTTTCCTGAGAGATATAAAAGCCATCAGAAGTGGAGGAGACCTCAATCCCAAGAAAGTATCGAAGAGGACCAAGATCAGTCATAAGAAACTGATCACGAAGACGAGCCTTAACAAAGGCGATATACTCAGGATCATCACCAGTAATGATCATATCATCAACATAGAGAAGAAGGAGAGGCGTCCACGAGGAGAAGTGTGAACAAACAGCACTGGATCATGAGCACTAGGGAGAAACCAGCAGAGTCACTACAAGCAAAGCGCCAAACCAAGCACGAGGAGCCTGCTTGAGGCCATAAAGAGAACGTCAAGACGACAAACCATCCCTCGAATGAATACCCAGGAGGAGGCTGCATATAAACCTCCTCACTCAACTCACCATTGAGAAAGGCATTATGAACATCAAGTCGGGACATGCACAGTGACGCAATGGCAACAAAGAAGAAGAGTACGCAAAGTGGTCATATGAGCCATGTGAGCAAAGGTCTCATCATAGTCACGACCATGCTCCGCTGAAAACCACGAGCCACAAGACGCGCTTTATAGCGCCAAGAGATCCATCGAGCGAGTCTTAATCTTATAGACCCACTTACATGTGATAGGACGAACACCGGGAGGGGAGAAACAAGTTCTCAGTGCAAGGCCAAGCGCAGCAATCTCCTCACCATGGCCACTGCTATTCAGATGATGCTCAAGATCCCGATAAGAAGTCGGCCTGGAGGCAACAGAAAGACCATACGACTAGGAGAGTAACGGGGCACGACGGCGAACATGACGAGTAGATGGAAGATCATCGAGGAAGACGCACAGAGACGACGATGAAGAAGTGGGAATAGTAGAGGAAGACTGGAGAACGAGGAGAACTAGGAGAACTAGATGGAGCAGAGGAGGCGGCCAAGAAGAGAAAAACAGAGGGAGGATCTCAAGAAGACACAATAGGTGTAGAAGGAGGTGTATCGGAAAGAGAAGAAACGAGAGATCTTCCACGGTAAGTGCCAGTGTGGACGAGGATAGAAAGGACGTCTCATCAAAAGTAACATCACGAGAGATACGCATCCGACGACCAGGGTCCCAACAGCGATAGCCCTTATGCTCATCATCAGATTCAAGGAAGACACACTCAACAGATCGAGCGGCTTTTGGTGCGTTCCGAGGAGCAAGGAGAACATAGCAAACACAACCAAACAAGCGAAGCATGGAGTAGTCTGGAGACTGTCCAGATAGGCGCTCATGAGGGATACCACCCTGCAAGGCAGCAGAAGGCTGAATATTGATGAGATAAGCAGACGTAGCGACAGCCTCCCGTAAATGCGGGAGAGAAGAAGCAATCATCATAGCGCCGAGTGGTCTCAAGAAGATGGCGATGCTTACGCCAAGAACACCATTCGGGCATGTGCGCCAGACAAGAGAATCGAGCAAGGGTGCCCCGCCAAGAAGAACACCTCGCAACATCCGGGAGATATACTCACCAAGAATCAGCATGAAAAACACGAATGGGGGTAGAATCTCGAGTACGGACCATGGCCGCAAAACGCTGATATATGGAGAGCACTTCACCACGAGAGCGCATGAAATACAACCAAGTGTACCGAGAAAATCATCGATGAATAAAATATAGTAGCGATGGCCCCTTCGCTTAAAGGAGCCGGACCCCAAACATCGGAATGAACTAAATCAAAAGGTCTGTGAGATACGACGCGCTTAGTAGGATAGGGAAGTCAATCTGTTTACCCAACCCATGTACCGACAATGTAAAGACCCATCTCCTGAGACAGACCCCAGAAGACCACGATGAACTAAGGACGACAGGCGGGAGTCACAAAGGTGACCAAGACGATGATGCCACTGCTGAAAAGAGCTGGTAGCAGAAGCGACAACCGAAGAAGAACTGGCAGATGAAGTGGCAGCGGAAGGAACACGAAGCCAGTCTAACTCCCAAAGTCCTGAAGAGTCACGGCTGCGAGGGCCAGCTCCAACCAGGGCCTGCGTGCGACGGTCCTGGACAACACAAGAATCAGCATCAAGAATGACGCGACAACCAGAGTCAGTAAGCTGGCTAGCAGAGAACAGATTCATCTTAAGAAGAGGGACATGAGAAATATCAGGAACATAAAAAGAAGAAGTAGAAAGGGTGCCCCGACTAGAAACGGGAAGAGAGGTACCATCAGCCGTAAAAACACGGACAGGAGAAGGGAGAGAACGAAGAGTAGACAGAAAAGAAGACTCAGAAGTCATATGAAAGGAAGCTCCAGAATCCAGATACCACGGGGACGTACCTGACTGTGTAGAAGATGGTGGTCGCGTAGGGCCGGAAGAATCAGTCACAGAACCGGCAGTGCCCGTCGAGGAAGAGCCTGTAGCAGCAAGCAGACCACGAAGACTCCTGATAATGTCCTGATCAGAGAGAGCAACTGCTGAAGACCCGGAAGGAGCCGACTGCCCACGAGTCTGGTGCTGACGAACCGGGTCCCGTGTAACAGTGGCCCAAGTGTGACCATCCTATTGCGTAAGCGTTGACGAGAGAACCACGGTGACCACGACCACGAGCCTCTTGATGCCGACTCGACCGAGGTCAGTCGGTGACCACGACCACGACTGGAGGTGGGTAGTATCGGCGGCGCACAGGGACCGCTGCCGAAGTCGAGGAGCGGCAAAGGAGCACCACGAGTAGCAAGCGCAGATGGAACCGTGAAGAAGAGCACCACGAAGACGGGTCTCCTCAGCTCAAGCTCGACAACACCTCGAGAGCGAACACGACCACGAGCATTCACCGAGCACGGGGCTCAAACTCTTGGCGGCCGAGACAAAACTCATAGATGCGGTGAAACTCCAAGTCCGAGCGACAATCTGGCAAAGACGAGCATGTGCCACAAACAAAGAAGACGGAGAGAATCAAGTCGACGCCAGATAGCAGCACTGAGTATAGAACTCATCAATAGTAGAATCACCTATGGAGAGCATGCTCTGGCGAACCCACAGACAGGAAAGATCATCCCAGACGGCCGATAAGCGGCGAAGATGGGCCCATCGAGCACAAGAGGGAGACTCATGAACTCAGAACATCGGGGCAAAATCTGAGGTGAGAACAGCAGAAGACGAGCATCCTCATCAACCCACCGTGTAAGCGGTGAGAGCGTGTCGATAGGCCTCGAGATCAAGAGTATCGCTTGAACTTGGTCATAGCAAAGACAGACTATCATCACTCGAGCGGATCCTTGGCCTCCCGAGAAGCATCGGCACCGAGAACAATCGGCCGGCGGAATAGGAGCCACGGAACAGGGGCACGGCGGAGGAGACCTCGCCGGAGCACACCCAAAGACGGAGACCGCGCGATGTGAACGCCAAGATAAAGGCAGCAAATCGGGTAATGGCCCATCAAAAACCACCGGGCAGCGAGGAATCGCAACATAGCCCGATGAAGAAGACATATCTCTCTCTCTCTCTTGTCTCTTTTTTTTTTAACTCTCAGCTTCAGATGCAATCTAGAACCGAGGCCAAGCCGGGCCGGACCGGACGAGGCAGACGCGGAAGCAAAGATACCGCAGCGAGCAGTAGCGAGACAACCTGGAGGCCAGGGAGACCGGTCGGCACCAGGCGTCAGGCGCGGGCGGGAGTCCTTCAGGCGTCCGACGCAGGAGGTGGGCGGTCCCGTCGAGTTCCCAGCGCGCCAGCGCGCAGAGGTGGAGTACGGCCAGCGCCAGCGCCAGCGTCGGCGGGAGATGGGTCGGCGCCAGCGCGGCCAGGGTGGTCGTGGAGGCTGCGTCGGGAGGAACGTCCCTGGCGCGTGCAGTCCCGCGTCCAGCCCCGCGTGGAGTCCCGCAAGCAGAGATCAACCGGAAGCCTGATCGAATCTGAGATCGAATCTGAGATCGAACTGTGGAGAATCGATCCGATGGAGAATCGATCGATGGATGCGGAGACCAACGCCAACCATGTCAAGCGTCGGCGATGGCGAGGACGGTGGCGGTGCAGCAAGGCGAAGTAGCGAGTAGAGACTAACCTAGCTCGATACCATGTCGAGAATATGCAACTTGTATTCCTATGGGGCCAAAGGCCACAATATATAAATGTGCAGGCAAATATGCAGGGAGCCCCCTAACATATGGGGGAAATACAATATACAGATATATACATCTAACAGTTCTAAGGACTGAGGCACTGTCTCGTGAAAAATTCTTAAGCCACGGATAAACTTAGCTTGCAGCCAAAACAAACAAATTTGTGGAAGTGCAAGAGCTATATTTTATGCATGTTGATTTTTTTTTGTGGAAAAGCTTTTTGATCAACGACACTATACTATAATTCAAATAGACTAAAAACTGTGAGATGATACCTTAGAAAATAAAACTATCTTTCAGCCAAAGTACAGTGAAATATACACATTCTTATATCTCCAAATGCGATAAGAGGCACTACGGGAGAGCAGTTCTTTGCTGTGTTCCCACACAACAAAGGCGCCTCGGAACACGCAAAGGCTTTGTCGTGTAAACACACAACAAAAGTCACACGGCAGCAGTAGCCACGACAAAGAGCCTTTGCCATGTGTCTTTGTGCGGAACACGGCAAAGGCTTTGCCATGTGTTTTCGGCGTGAACCGCAAAGTAAAGTAGTTCATCGTTCGTCCATTAACGGAGCCAACAAATCTTTGCCGTGAACTATCTTTGCAGTGTGCAATTTGTCTTTGCCATGTAGCTTTTCTTTGTCGTGTGCCTATCCTTTGTCGTGTACAATCTCTTTGCCGTGTGCCTTGTTATTTGTCGTGTGGTTGTTCTTTGCCGTGTGCATGTTTGTTGCCGTGTGTGTGCTCTTTGCCGTGTGCCAGTCAGGGGGGACACACGGCAACATGCCCTCCTTTTCCATGTGTCTGCGACAGATTGCACACGGCAAAGGCCTTGTGACAACCCCAACAGCACATAGGTGGGCTACACGTGGATCCTTTGCCGTGTGAATACACACAGCAAAGTCACCATTTGGCACTTTGCCGTGTGTATACACACACGGCAGAGGAGCCCTGTTTTTTCAATTTTTTTCATGTTTTCATTCAATTCCTGCAATTCAAAACATAGAATATATATATGATCATACAGATCACCAACAACAATAATATAATCATCACCAACAATAATAAGATTATCACCAACACCAAAATGCATCACCAACACCAAAATATCACAAGTATGATCATAATATCGTCACAAACACTACCAAGTATCACATCATCACCACGAAAGCAAAAAAGTTCACAAGTATGACGACAATCACTAAGTGCATAACCAACAAGTTACAAGACCTAAACTACACAAATATTAAAAGTTTATTTTGCCACCCACAAGACCATCACCGTCGAGTGATCCACAAGCTCATGCTCCATCCCGAGATCCTACAAGTTCAAGACAAGTACATCAATATGACAAGTAAAATCATTAATATGTACAAGTTTCTAGACAAGTAGATAGCAATGGCAATTACATGGGATTTTGGAGTCTCGTGGCAAATTACATCAATATGACAAGTAAAATCACGAATATCTACAAGTCCCATGGCAAGGCTAAAATTTCTATAAGTGTCATGGCAAGGCTAAAATTTCTACAAGTGTCATAGCATGGCTAAAATTTTGACAATGGCATAGGATTATCTACAAGTGTCATGGAATTGCTAAATTTTCTATAAGTATCATGGTAAGGCTAAATTTCCTACAAGTGTCATGGAATTGCTAAATTTTCTATAAGTATCATGGCAAGGCTAAAATTTCTACAAGTGTTTATAGCATGGCTAAAATTTCTACAAGTGCGATGGCATGGCTAAATTTGACAAGCATAAGAAAACAAACCGAGGACTCGATTCAGCCTTTGAACGACCGCCAATTATTGACGGTGAAAGTCGGCGGCGCCTGGTTGTTTGATCCACCCGCGGACCCACCAGGCGGCGACATCACATTGTCCATCTGTAGCAAGTGAAATTGTGCGCATTATACAATAAGGCAAGATTGAAAATTACGAGCATTGGACAATAAGACACTTAATCACTTACCCACGAGAAGGCAAAAGGAGAAGTAGGATGAGTCCCTGGTTGAGAATTGATGAGCATTTGTTGTGTTATCCACCGCATCATCTGCCCCTGTTGCTCCAGCATCCCCTGCCGATGGGCCATCTGCTGCTCCAGCTGTTGCTGCCGCTGATCGGCCTTTGTCATCTATCTATCAGCCATCTCCTCCTACGTCGTGTCGCCACGATGTGATGAACATTGCAACACAAAACATGTAGTAAAACATAGATGACCGTTGAAGAATATACCCGTAACTGGTCGAGAGCTACAACCGAAGGCCGTGGGCGGGTCTCTATAGCAGGCTGGTCGCTCGTCCTACCACGCCGGACCTGGCGCATAAATGGAACGGTCCTAGGGTCGACGGACCCGTGACCGATCCATAGGCGACCATTCTTCTGGCCTTCTCCCGCAAGCACGGCGACCTCGAGGTCGGTCTCAGGGTTGGAATCTTCACCATGCACATCCTTGTACTTCTCAGGGTACTTCGTACTCCGGAGCTTGGCTCCCTCGTTCATCCATAGGCTCATGTTCCTAGGCTCGTCCAATGCGTGTATTCTTCCAAACGGCAAACACGGACGGCTCTTCACCTGTCTTTATTTTCTGCACAAGAGAGCACGAAGTTAAGTGAAGGGGAATCCAAAGGTCGAAGTAAAGAATAACATTACAAGCAAGAACAAATAAAGCATTTTCTCGCCTTTTTGCCTCGGAAGAGGCGAGGGATGCTTGGCGGTGTGATCCACCCCATATCCTCTCGCTTCTTTACATCGGCGTGTTTCGGAGGTATTGGGCATGTGTCCACCACGCTATCATCGCCGTGAAGCACCACTCGTCATTACCCACGAACTGAGGAGGGTTCTACATTCACAGGACGCACGTATTAGTACAATAGAAAATAAAATAAGGTCAAGAAATCAATAAAATAAAAATGCAACCTGCAGGTACTGCCACGGCTCGAAGAGCATCTCCCGGGCTTGGCTCTTGTTCATCCAAATCTTGCGATACGCATGCCTCATAGTGCATGTCTTGCACCTTAGTCTTGGCAAGCTCGTGAACGATCGCCAAGCACTCCCTTTTGCGCGCCCTGTCCATGTCGAAGAACTTTTACAAGTATACACATAGGAAAAAAATGGGGGTCAAAGCCACGAGTGCAAGTATATTTAATCCTCAAGGCGATTGAGTTATTACAAGAAACAAACTTACCTGGAACAAAACATGAATCTTCTCCATGATGTCGGTGTACTTTTTCTCGGATCTTCGACATAGTGGTAATGCTTCCAAGTTCAAGCCACAACCTTCGAACCATTTCAGAGAGTGACAATCCCAGGAAAATACTTTCTAAACAGGGCTCCAAGGATGCTTGAGTAGCCACGATATGGCTTGATTCCATCCTGATATAGAAAGGCATTGCACAATGAAAAGACAAGATCAGTATGTGATGAAAATTCCAATGTATGGGTTAAGGTCAAATCATGTACCTCAACCCAGCGGGCACGAGTACCTTGTCCGCATAGGGATAAGGTATGCCGGGGAGTCTCGAAACCCCACGCCGATATGGATCCTTGGCCCGTGGCGTCAGGCTCGAGTCGGCAGTCGTGTACTCCTCAAGGTACAACGTCTCATCCTCCGGAGGCGTCCACCTCAAGGATGTGTCAAGCTCGTAGGGTAAAGACCCCAACCCCTCATCATCCTCATGCTGCTGCTGCTCCTCCTCGTCCTCCTCATCGTCAGAATCCGAGTGCATCCCCTCATCCTCCTGACGAACTGGCTCCTCCTCCTCGTCTTCCCCCTCCTGCTCTTGCTCCTGCTCGTCCTCCTCGAAGACCGGAGGGGGACTAGGAGTCCTCGCACGCCTCCCACGCCCCCGCCGCTGTGAAGTGCGCGGTGGAGCACTAGCACTAGCAGGTTGTTTCCCCTGGTATCTTTCGAACCACCAGTCACAAGTTTAGCCAAGCTTTTCAGCTTTCTTGTAACACCCTTTCCTCCCGGCATCTTTAGGAATATACTTGTTTGCGAACATAAGTTTATATTTGTGAATGGAGAGAGTACATGAGTGTACACAAGTGTGTCACCATGTTTTGGTTCAGGTTTTCAGTTGAACAAACGTGTTTCCTCACTGATCGGTCATGGATGATTCTTTTTAAAAAGTTAAGTGTTGACACGTGCTATGAGAGAGC
Source organism: Avena longiglumis (assembly GCA_030063025.1). Taxonomy (NCBI): domain Eukaryota; kingdom Viridiplantae; phylum Streptophyta; class Magnoliopsida; order Poales; family Poaceae; genus Avena; species Avena longiglumis. The sequence continues at coordinate 137,314,798 of CP125974.1, read as the reverse complement.
GATCAAACTTTTTTAAAAGGAGAGATATACCAATCGGGTTTTCTTTGCATGTCCATCAAGTCCAGGAGTCCCGGGGTTAAAAAAGGGAGTTCGGCCTTTTTCTCCTATCGAACTGTGCTCCTATAGCACATACCTTTTTAAGACATGACAGTCTATTCAAATAGTCCTATTGGATTTTTTTTCTATCTACGGTATACTTTTCAAAATTGAACGTGTCAGTCGGCATGTGTCAAACAGATTATACTGTTATGTAACTACTAATCTATTATTAAATTTTGACCGTAAATTGTAGATCCAACTGTTATAGTAATTTAGATGATGTGGAACAACGTTAAGCCTTGAAAACATCCTTATATTCTTCTTTGCCGGCAGTATTGGCAAAGTGCCAACATTGTTTTTTGCCGGCAGTATTGCAAAGTAACCACATTTGTTTGGGAGGCAGTTTTCTGAAATGCCTTTGATTGAAAATTCAAGCAGTTTTCAAGACTGCCTCCAAATTAAAATGGTTATTATGGAAGAAAATGAACCACGAGGTGTGAAACATTATCACAAGGTCCAATAGCTTCCCCAAGAGGCTCCAGAATCAAGACAAAATATCACCATACAATTTCAGATAGTAATATAAGAGTCCGCCAGAAGATCCAACTGTAAACCTGCATTTACGCAATGCATCCAGTTCCGTATGTTGCCCATGTAAGTTGTTGTACACGCATGTTGCTTCCGACACAAGAACTAAGAAATAGTCTCATTAAAAGTTGTAACCATTAGAAGTCTTACAAATAGACAGTGAATGTCGCACATAAGAGAGGAATATTTGTAGCCTTTTTCCACCGCACAATGATGGAAAGATATTTTTACAAGGAGTTTATGCTACTCCTTCCGACCCATATTAGTTGACTTCAATTTAGATGTATCTAGACATGTTTTTATGATAGATACATCCAAATTGGAATCAACTAATATGGGTCGGAGGGAGTACCACAATCTATTTTCTATGCAAAGAAGGATTTGCTATACATGCATAGATTTAGAGGAGGTTGTGCTACCATAATTTTATTTTCACGAGTGTCCAAAAAACAGGTTCGTACTTGAGGCCAGGTCAAGAAATAAAGTTTTCGCGAATGTGGGTGAATGTCCTAGTCACCTATCGACTACCCTAATGGTTTCCTTGTCACAAAAAGTACTAGCCATCCAGGGTCAAATTCAAACTCAAACACACATCTAACAGATTTTCTTTGTTACGGAGCACTTGAAAGGGGAACTAATTAAGATATTGAGTTGGATCAGGCAACGACTGTAACTCTTCTCATATTATATATGTTTAATACCATGGAGAATGATGGGTAAATGCACAAGCAAGTCACACTACAGTGATTATCCAGAAATGCGAGATGAAATTGCATCTTTTTTCGCAAAGGACTTTGGGGCACAAAAACTCCATTTTAAGCAGCAGGACGTGTGTTTATGAGAAAGCTATTGTGAATTTGCAACACATATATACGAGTGACAAGGATCAAGTAAGTATCATACAACCGTACAAGTTGGCAGTGCTAGTATAAAGCTAATGCCAAACCAAGCAATACTGCAACTTTGAGGACATGAGAGACGGAAGGAAACACCATGTTGAGCAAAGAAATCATGTAGGGCTGTTATAAGAAACTCACCACCATTATCACATTGCAGGCATTTGATAGTAGTATGAAATTGTGTAACAATATATTGAAAGAAACGCTGAATAGTGCCACAAGTATCAGATTTATTTCGTAAGGGAAAAGTCCATGAATAATGAGTGTAATCATCCAACACAACAAAATAGTATGCATAACCAGAAAAACTACAAATGGGTGAAGTCCACAAGTCGCAATGGACAAGCTGGAAGGCAGCGGAAGTTTTGGAGGTGGAGGTGGGAAAGGGAAGGCGAGGTTGTCGCCCAAGCTGACAAGCCTCGCACAGTGGAGAGCGGCGAGTGGAGCTATTATTACATGCTTGAAGAAAATCTAATGGTAAATGAGCTAGAGATGATGGGCTTGGATGCCCAAGACGCTGATGCAAAAGGTCGCCAGTAGCAGTGGTAAGAGCCACATGTGGAGTTGTCTTGGACCCGAAGAAGGGGTAGAGATCGCCATCACTATTGGAACGAAGAAGAAGGGTCTTGGTAGCTATGTCCTTCACGGAAAACCAAAGAGGTCAAATTCGATGGAAACATAATTATCACGAGTGAATTGGCGTACTAAAATTAATTTTTTTACTATATGAGGGGAGACAAGAACATTTTGTAAGTACAAGGGAAAAGAGGAGATTTGGACGGATCCTACAGCTAGAATAGGAATGCGAGACCCATCAGCAATAATAATATGTCGAGAATCATGACCTAAAGGGGGATGAGTTGAGGTCAAGTTACCCGTCTTACCAGTGACATGCGATGAGGCCCCAGAGTCCATGATCCACTCAGGTGGCGGGAACGGTGTGTTGGAGGCAGCAAGGTTCACCATGGCACCGTTATCGAAGGAGGAACCCGGCATTGGGTACGGCGACACCTATGCGGAAGGCATGGAGTATGGCGAGGCAGGAGGCGGGTGGTGGGGCAGACCACCAGCGTACGACACCGCGTATGTCTGGTGAGCCAGGCCAGGTCGCGCGCCGAGTATGCCGGACGCATTCGGGGGAACCTAGGGTGCACGCGTCGGTGGTAGTGGAGCCCCCATAGGAGCGAATATTCCGTACCACGGGGTCGGGGACCCGCTAGGGGTGCCGCGACCGCTAGTGTGGTCGCCGTTGCCACGGCCGCCGGGCTGCTAGTGACCGCGCCCGCGTCTGCCGCTGCCACTCTGTTGGTGATGGAGCCACCGGACTGCTGGCCATAGATAAAGCCGGGATGGGATTCTTGCCCCGTACTGGCTGACCGGGGATGCGGCGCCACCATTGGCGCTATGTCTGCGGTCGCCGCTCTGAAGTGTCGGCCGAACGCTGCTACGAGGCAACATCGATTTCAGCGAGGAGGAGGCAGGAGCAGGCGTCAGAGGAGGGCAGGGGCACGGTGTTCTTGATGATCTCGATCTAAAGTTTGTACGCCCCGCCTAGGCCGTCAAGGAACTGGAGGGTGAGGTCATTATTATTCACTGGCCGCCCAAGGGCGCAGATCATATGCGATCCCTTGCATCTTGGCGACGTGGAGATCGACATGCCCGCCGGCAAGGACCGAACGCCTTGCTCGTGAAGAGATACCACGAGGATTGATTTTCGAGGAAGAAGCGGTGACCCAAGATACCATCGCATGTGTAGTACACTATAGTCGTTGGCATGACATTCACGTAACACCGTGGTAAATATCACGCCCCTCAAAGTGGTACAATGTAAACATTATGGGTCCAAATTACAAACATACACACATTATTATTACAAAGCGGAAGTTCAAGACTTCCAAAGATTCAACTTACAAACCAAAATGTAAGTTTTTCAATGGAAGTTTCAAATTTAAAACTTAAACTCCAAGTTGATCTCAGCAACTTGTTTCTATATATTGTTCATGATGCTCGGCTCAAGTGGTTACTAGAACTATAGTAATTATTCGGACTCCTCGAACTCTCCTCCGTGACGATGTCGTAGTCTTCTCCTTCTACGGCTTCATACAAGTTGGGCTCTTCATAGAAGACCTCCTCTTGACTCTGGACGATACATTGGAGTATCTTCGGGTTCTCGAGTCTAAGCAAGGATTCAAAGGAAAGGATGAGTAACATCGTTACTAAGAAATTTATTATATGCAAGGTAAGAAGTTTGATGCTCTATCTACCACCTCGGACTATCAGTCGTTGGTACTATGCAATTTTTGGAAATCTTTCTTCAAAGGTTGATTTTATTATGAAAATCTATGACCACCGCCTTTGAGTCGACGAACTTTCATGAAGTTTCTTTCCTGCCGCGTTTGTAGCTCCTTTTCGGAACAGGGAGTAACAAGTTACAGTTCTTACACTCTGTAGAGGTGCGTTACTTTTCCCATAAGAGATCAACTCCTTGTTGCACAACCGGGCGTACTTTCCTGTCCACAATTCCATGATGTGGGGCCCAGTAGTTGGTCCAAGCCAATCACTGCCCTCTCCGCAATCTCATATGTCTGCACGATCCTTCGGCTAGCTCACCTTCGTTAAGCCCCCTTTCGGGCAGGCTAAAACCCTGATGAGTTTCCGAAGACTCTATGACCTAGTGATGCCCGGATTAGTACCATTTACATGGACTATTTCCCTAAACACCATTCATAGATAATCTAGACACCAAAAGTGTGGGGCGTAAGGGTGCCCACCCATATGTTGGATCCATATAAGGAATCACAATGTCACGTTAAGGTCGTCTTGCCTCCATACAAGAGGAAAAGGATACAGCTGATTTCTCCGTCCCATTCCAAATCTCATGGTTAACGCGTAATATACAGCGCTAAATCACTGATGTCATGGGTTATCAATTCCTAATTGTTTATTATTAGTGCAAGTAGAACTAAGTTTTATTGCTTCAATATATCATCACTTAGGATGATATCTTAGATTTAGTATCTTGAGAAAATAATGTTTTCCTTTTCTAGAATATAGATGATAACACACAATTAAAATACTTTGATAAAGACTCTTCAAAGGACATGAGCAAGTGATGAACTTGTTTTGTGATGGCAAGGTAGTGAAGTCCGATGCTTGCACTGGACCTTGAGCTTCTATGTCTACAAAAACATCATTATTTCCCGGTAAGGACAATATTTATGATTATGCAAAGTAATGTAATGCATCATTTAATTTGATATGCATTCTCCCCATTATTATAAAAATTCTTTTTAATAATAAAGTTTTTATAAACATTACCTTATTAATATTTATAATATATATTGCATTTACTTTATTTCCCTTTTATTTGACTTTTATTATTTTAATAATTCTTTTAAGAATTATCATTTAAATATTAAAAATTGTTATTAAGTATTTTTCATAGATACTATAATATTAATATATAATGAAAGTGATTTTTATTTATTTTTATCATCTTTCAATAATTTTGTAAATTTCCATAAGGAATATATAAATTACAAAATTCTTAATAAAATTTATATGTCTAAAATTTTATATCTCAATTTATTTGGATAGTTTGGATTTTTGTGAATGCAAAAATATTTTATTTATAATTTTTGGACTTTTATTTTATTTTCTAGAGTTTTATTGAGTTTAGGGGCATTTTGGTCTTTTACTATTTATTAAAACATATTCTAAACGACTTAGGCTGGCCATTTGGGCTTATTGTGCCCCTGTGGCTCAATAGGGACACATCAAGGGTTTTCGCCCACCCATCACTCATTCACCCTCCTCTCTCGATCTCACCTTTTCTTCTTCTCTCCGACCCGTGGTCGTGATGATGTCGCCGGCGATTAGCGCTGGTGGATCGCCCCGCCGCTGTGGTGTGGTGAGGTTATCGACCCCGCACGTCCATCTGGTCTCCGATTTGATTCTGGTTTTACCCTGTCAGTTAGCCCTTCCGAACCCTAGGGTTTGGGAAAAGTGTTGCTTCGCACGCCACTCTCCCTTGGAGGTGTGGTGCCCGTGTCTTCTTTGTGGTTAGTGCTGGCTTGTAGCCCCTCTGGGTGCTCCCCTGCCGCCCGTCGGGCCAACTGCTTCCTCTTTAACTCGTACGAGGACCCCGTGAGTTATGTCTTCGTGATCCTAGTTCATCTTCTCACCTTGGGTTCCTTTGTGTGTATTTAGTGGCGCTTATAGTTTGTGCTTGTATTGCCATTAGGGTTCATCTCCGTACTTGTAAGATGCTCCTATGATCTGTTTGTGTTGTTTAATGGGGATTTGGGGTGCTACACCTCATTGTTAGTGTTCACCACCATTTGATTGTGTGATGCTACCGTTGATTTGTGATTAAGGTTGGATTAAATGCTAGGGTTGCATATTATTGCCTCGGCCGGTACCGTGAATTGATGTGTTTATCTATTGTTAGTATCTTGATGCTGGCAATGATCTAGTTAGTGAGAATTTACTGACTTAGTTATTGTTGGCTTGCCAGATGATGCTTTTTCTGAATTTTATTCAGTAGAATCTAATGATTCTTTGATCATGAATAAATAATTAGGATATGATCCCTGTATCTAATTCTAGGGAGATGATTTGGTAGATGATTTGTGAAGGTTGGACTATTTGATTGTCTTTGTGATAAGGTCAGTGCTTATGAAACCTTCTTAAGATGGTATATAAGTAGATCTTGTTACTGACTGGGCTTCAAGTCATTTCTGGGACTTGATGGATGTTGATAGATAAGTTGGGAAACTTATTGTTTGACCTAGCCAATGATGTTGGTCTGAGACACTAGGAACTAAGCTTCTATGTTGCTGTCATTTTCAAAATTGGTTAAGACATCAACTTATTACTAGATCTTAGATCCTAGTTGGTTAATATATATGGTTTTGTTTGTGGCTTATAAAATCTGAGGTGCTACTCCTTCTTGGAGATGTGCCCAGATTTTGTAAGAACAAATGATAGAATATAGAAGTTGCCTTTGGTATCACCAATTCTATGAGGCTGGTCTGAGAATTTGGTGTTTTGAAAAGAGTTTGATCTTGATCTTTATGTTTAAAACCTCTAGGATAGCTTCACCCCACTTGGGTGATTATTGAGTGGTTGCCTTATGCATCAACATATGTACTTTGCTTGGATAAGATAAATAGATCACATGGTTGTTTATGATGCTAACCACAAAAACTATGTTGGTGATGGCTTGATGTGATGGTGGTGTTGCTGGTCTGATCCAGTCCTTCTCCCCTTGACGTTGTTCTTGTCTTCCTTAATGTGTGTGCTTGGCCTTGAGAAACTCTGCTCCTCCTAGATCCTGTAAGCTTGGCCTTGTTATTCACCTGATCCTTCCCCTCCTTATGTCACCATCAGGTGATATGTGGCTTGATCTGATGTGAGATGGTGTGGCTGGTTTATTTGGCTCTGGCTAAGCTAGATGTTCTTGTGTGTCGGCAAAGGAAGATATGCACTAGTGCCTCTCGGCTGTCGAGAAGTTTTGTGTTGTTGGGTGTTGCTAAGGTCGACATCACATACCATGCAATTTGGTGTGTGTCCTGCATGTGTGCTTGCTGTGCACTTGTGGATATGCTCTGAATTTGAGAGTGACTGTTATCTGGTTACTTTTACCTGGCTGGTGAAACTTTCCCCTCCTTGCTGTTATTTGATTTATGGCTTAAAAGTATGAAGGATACATTATTTCATATTGGTGAAATTTGCCCCTTTTTATAAAATTACTCAATGATGAATCTTGATCAGTGCACTTCACTGACAAGTCTGAGACTAATTTAATTTTAACCTTAACCTTCTTTGTTTTTTATTTATGTTTGTTTTGCAGGTACCAGACTTGGGAATTTGAGATTTTAGTTTAGGCTTATTTGTAGAATAGTCATATGTAATCTTCTTTATTCATTTGTAATTTTAGTTCTATTCTTTTGTAATCTTTATTTTAGTATTTTGTAATAAATATTATACTATGATCAATAAAGAAACATTATTCTTTATTTATTTATTATTGTAAGGATTGTGAATGATTTCCATAAGTTACATTTTTTTGTAACTTATTTATTTAATGAAAATATAAAATGGAGATTCTTATTTTTAATTACCTTCTTTATATAAAATTTAAGTTATTATTGGTTAACTCTTAATTGAATCAAATATTCAAACATTATTCAAATTATTTTGAACCACAATTCAAACACTCAAGTTTCTAAATTCAAATTCCATTTCCCAAAACACATAAATTCACAAAGATCATATCAAAGTCTATAACAATCATCCTCCAAGACTAAACCTATTCTCAAAGCATGAAAGAAACCTTGATCACTTTAGGTTTTATTTGGCTAAAAATTTACCCACATTTTCACGGATGAATGCATGCAACATTTCAAATTCCTAAATCTACTCTTCGTTAGTTCCTAAATGTTGGGATGTTACGATTTCCCTTAAATTAAACTTCATCCCAAGTTTGTTAAGATGTACCGAATAGTTTTGGATAGGATTTTCTTAAATCCTCCTATTTCTCCCAAGTATCTTCCCTTTACGGTGATGTTCCCACTTTGCGATTACTTGATTGCTCTATTCCTTAACCTTATCCAGCTTTTCTTCCAAAACTTTATGTCTTTTCAATATAGGTCAAGTGCTTGTAGTTCTATCTCCGTGTGTGATTGCATCATCCGAACTTTCAAACATTTACGGTTGTGACACATGAAAAACATTATGCACTTGAGCCAACTGATGGTAACTCTAAAGCATAAGCTATAGTTCTTCGACTCAATATCTTGAATGGTCCGATGTATCTTGGACTCAATTTTCCTTTAACTCCTAACCTTTTCACCCCTTTCATTGGAATTACTTTCAAATATACCATATCTCCCACTGGATGCCATGATCTTCAACTTTGATCAGATAACTTTTCCGCTTACTGGGCTATTTTCACTATCCTCGATCTTATCAATGATATCTTGTCTTTCCTTGATATAATCGCGCAAATTCTTTGTCGCTTCTAGGATCATACCAACATATTGGTGATCTACACTTCCTTCCATACGTAACTTGGTATGAAGTCGCTTTGACTACTCGATAGCTATTATTATAGGAAAATTCTACCAATGGTAGATGATCTTCGATGTACCTCCAAAATCTAGTGCACAAGCTCTTAACATGTCTTCTAGATTTGATTTGTTCTTTCAATTTGACTTCCTATCTCGTGATGATATGATGTGTCGAATTCTAACTTTGAACCAAGTGCTTCATGCAATTGCTTCCAAAATGTCAAGTAAACACCGATCCCCTATCGATTTATCTATTTGGGTACTCCATGCTTACTTACTATCTCTTTGACGAAACTTCTACTAACTTCTAGGCATTATATTTCGATTTACGAATAAAATGTGCACTCTTAGTGAGTCTGCTCATAATTACCCATATCATATCCTTCCGCTTAGGTGTCATGGGAAATCATGTGATGAAGTCTATACCTATTTATTCCCACTTCCATTCGGAATTTCCAAAGGTTGTAATGGTCCTGGACTTTGATGTTCACTTTCACCCTTTGGCAAGTATGGCACTTAGATACATATTTAGCAATATCTTTTTTTATGTTATTCCACCAGAATAGTTCTTTCAAATCCATATAAATTTTAGTACTTCATGGATGTATAGAATAAGGTGTTTCATGTGCTTCTCGAGTATGACATTTCTAATCTCACACATCGAACACAAAGACGGTCTTGAAACCATAATGACTCATAATCTCCAAGGCGAAAAACGGATTTTGACCTTAAGATATCCTCCTAATTTCCTCAAAGAATAAAAGGATTTTCCTTGATGTCTAAAAATTTCTTGCTTAAGATTACTGTCCTGCTCTGCAACTACCTACATAGTAGCTAGTCCTCCAAGAACCTCTGTTCTGATGAATTGAAGCTCTAATCTTTCCAAATCCATTTGTAACTCTTTTGGTAGCTCCCGATTACTAGGCTGAATATCTGCACTCTTTCTGCTTAAAGCATCAGCTACAACATTTGCTTTCCCTGAAGTATAGTTGATTGTTAAATCATAATCTTTGATTAGTTCCAACCAACGCTTCTGTCTCATATTCAACTCTTTTTGAGTGAAGAAATATTTGAGACTTTTATGGTCAGTATAACTCAACATCTGGCTCCATAAAGAAAATGCATCCATCCTTTCAGCGCAAAAACTACCGCTGCTAACTCTAAATCATGAGTTGGATAGTTGACTTCATGTGGTTTCAGTTGTCTTGAACCATTAGCAATGACTTTCCGATCTTGCATTAATACACAACCTAAACCTTCTTTAGATGCATCACAATATACCGTGAAGTCCTTCCCTGTTTCAGGAACTGCTAAGATTGGAGCTGTGGTTAATCTGGTTTTCAACTCCTGAAAACTTGCTTCACACTTCTCATCCCAATTGAATGGTGTATTCTTTCTTAGCAATTTGTTCATTGGTACAACTATTTTGGAGAAACCTTCAATGAATCTTTGGTAATAACCATCCATTCCTAAGAAACCTCGAATTTGCTTCACATTGGTCGGTGCAGTCCACTCTAATACTGACTGAACTTTAGATGGATTAACAGCAATTCCATCCTTGCTGATCACATGACCGAGGAATTCTACCTCATCTAGCCAAAATTCACACTTACTGAACTTAGCATAAATTTTATGTTCTCTTAGTGTCTGCAATGCTATTCTCAAATGATCAGCATGCTCTTCCTTATCCTTGGAATATATCAGAATATCATCAATAAAAACTATGACGAACTTATCCAGATATGGCATGAAGATTTTGTTCATCAAATTCATGAATATTGCAGGTGCATTGGTCAAACCAAATGGTACTACCAGATACTCATGGTCTCCATATCTTGAGACAAATGCTGTCTTAGGAACATCTTTCGGTTTGATTTTTATTTGATGGTATCCAGATCTTAGGTCGATCTTGGAAAATACTCCCGCTCCTTTCACTTGATCAAATAGATCTTGGATCCTTGGTAAAGGATACTTATTCTTGATAGTAACGTTGTTCAGATTTCTATAATCTCCACACATCCTTCTTCCACCATCTCTCTTATCCACAAAGATTACTGGTGTTCCCCATGGAGATACACTTTCCTGATTAAATCCCTTTCTGGCTAACTCATCAATTTGCTCTTTGAGTTCTTTTAACTCTTTGGGTCCCATCTTATATGGTGCTTGAGCTATTGGTGTTGTACCAGGAATTTGGTCAATAGTGAACTCTATCTCCCGGTTTGGTGGCATTCCCGGTAGCTCTGCTGGAAAAACATCTTGAAATTCACTTACTATAGGAATATCTTCCAATTTGACCTCTTTCATCGAGTTCAACTGCAGATCCACCATAATATGACTGTGCTTATCTGCTTGGTAAACTATCCTTGCTCCACTTGGAGTTTTGATTGATACGGTTTTCTCCTCACAATTTTATCTGAGGTCCGTGTTCCATCATCCAATCCATCCTCAAAGACTACCGCAATTCCTTCAAAGGAATCACATAAAGGTTCATAAATATGTACAACCACGCATCGAAATAACTTGATCTTGTTTGATGTATGCATAATCACATTTCCCTACCATAACTACGGTCATAAGGTTTTCTAATGTTGCCCTTCTAATCCCGAACTTATCACGTAATTCTTCAAAATGAATGAAGTAGTTGCACCAAAGATTAAATAGAACTTTGCCGGATTGGTAAGGATATTGAGCGCATTCATCGTGATGTTCAATTATCCACCTCCTCGAGGGTTGCACAATTCAGCTTCTCGGTAGGTCTGTTCCTCTTACCATTGTTGTTCTTGCCAGTATTTCCTCCTTTATTGGGTTGTCCATTACCTCCACTGGCTTGCCTTCCATCTCGAGCCGGCCAACCACCTTGTGGTTTGCTTGGACAATTGGGCTTGATGTGACCTCTCTGACCACAAGCGTGACATACAATTACTGGTTTCGGGCAATCCCTGCTTATATGCCCTGGGAGTTTGCAATTGTGGCATATAATATTCTTTGCATTTGGATTTGCACTTCGATTGGGATTGTTGTTGTTATAGGGCCTATTCCTTGGTTTGAATTCCAGATTGGGTTTGGGCTTGCTTGCTTGTATCCTCTTGGTTTCCTTCTTAGCTCTCTTCCTTCTATCTTCTTGGAAATTCTTGTAGTCATCTTCAAAGGTAATAGCTGCATCTAGCAACTGCTGATAAGTTTGCTTATTAGCCAACCTCAACTGCATCCTCACAACTGGATTTAATCCATGCAGGAAACGCTTCTTCCTCTTTTCCTCCGTGTTAACCTCTTCCTCAGCATAATGAGATAGTTGACTAAACTTCCGGATATACTTCATAACACTAGTATATCCCTGCTGTAGCTCTTCAAATTCTCTTTGCTTTAGTTCCATAACACTCTCCGGAACATGATATTCACGGAATCTTTGTTTAAACTCTTCCTGTATACTCCTTCCCGGTTGCGTGATGGCCAACTGATTTTCCCACCAAGATGATGCGGTTCCTTAGAAGATGAGTTGTATACCTCAATTTCTCCTCATCATTGCAACCTCATGCCTTCACCTTTCTTTCAGATCTTCTAGCCAATCTTCTCGCATCCATTGGTTCAAAGTGATGCAAAAGGTAACGGCCTTGCATTCGGAAATCGATAGACTCACCTCCACCCTCAGTGCCTCTAATTTGCCCGCCCCAAAGAACTCCTCCATGAACTTGTTCGGTTCTCTTGCATCATTTGCATATATGCATAAAATTCTGCTCCATTAACGGCCTCATTGGTGGTGGTGGTGGTGGTAATGCTCCCTAATTAGATGCATCTGCATCGGCCTTCTCCTTGGCCTCTCGTTCCATCCGCTGCTGCTCAGTTTCTCTTTCTACACCCGTATCCATGACCCTCTAGTCCAGCAACATAAAGCGAATACTCATAATTACATCATGCACATGTGTTCTGAGCTCGACTTTACGCACAGAACCAGTCACACAATGAAGATCCAAAGAAAATCCAAATATGCATTTCACATATTATACATAATATCATAATAATACAAGGTTCTTACAACATATACCATATAGGTATAATCACAACACTACCTTATTTATCTAATTATCTTATTTCTTTGGAGTACAATACACGGTACTTAATATCGCTAACTAGTTGCCTCCTTCTAATAGTAACTACACTCATCATACAAGCCTGATGACCAACCGTGATGACGTGTTGTTCGTCGCACGCTTATGTAAACAAATGGCCTTCCGTATGAACATACTCAGATCAAGTGTCGACTTGATTCATTACTCAACCTGAGTGTATTGAATCCCTCCAGCTCAGCTGAAAAGTCTTCAGAAACATATTCAACATTATCTCCCACTTGCATCTCCTGAGCTTCATTACTTGAGTTGTCAATGTGATACGCAGATCCTGCTGCTTCCCAGGTGCTCTTTTGGTCAAGATAGTTAAACACCGGATAATGTATATTCCTTGGGTTTTGAGAAAATGTTGATGATTCAAACACTCTCTCCTATGGATCTTCTTCTTCATCCTGATTATCTATAGACATGGCATTTCTACTACTATTACTAGGGTTAATTTACACCCATCCATCTAGATTGTCCAACATTTCGCCGTAATCCATCTGTGGACATTTGATGTTCATGAGATCCTTCATATGATCCCCTTCTCCAACCATCGAATTCTCGATAGGAAGTTCTCGAAGTTAGAACCATCCTCTCAACCTCGTGGTACTGCATATCTCATATCCAAAGTAGGATCGTATAGGTTCAGGTCTTGGTGAATAAGGATATGGTATAAAAGATTCAGGATCTATAGGTATATCCTTAAAGATAGGTGTTGCACTACTTGCTTCCCTCACTAACCGGAATGCTAACGGCTTCCTCCATTTCGGATCAGTTAGATCCTCTAACATGTCATTCTTATCTTCAACAATCACTTGATGTGTCTTGTAAAAAGACGCAACGAGTGTCTTGCACCTATCCATAAACTTGGAAGCTAACTTAGGATGCTTCTTAACCAAAGTAAGATGATTCGCATAGGCTCAGTCTATAGAATCATGAGGTATCACCGAAAATGTGCTACCTTCTAACTCCTTGGATTTATGCTCTGGACATTAGCTATCGCTTCCACAACAAAGAACATGATATGCTGCTAAATGACTCCTACCTTCTCCTATAGGTAGATCGTGATATAATCCAAGCTCCTCTGGGAGTTGGATACTCACACGATACTTGGATAACATCTGGCCATCAAGGTAAGTGATAGTGTTCACTGGAATTCTAGTTGGACAACTAAAGATCTTTAAAAGTTGATGAAGTTGGTCTGTGAATGATCCTTGATAATCATCAAGAGTCTCCTCTTTCCTTACCAAAGTCTGCTTTTGAAACTTTGGTGCCATAGATCTGTATATATCGTAAAAATAGTTTTGATTAGTAACCAATAATATATTGCATCATAATAAAGAATTATCGTGACTAAAACATATAACGGAATATTCTCATTTGAATACCCATCATATTACTTTTAGAGAATTCTTCATCGCATACACTCCTGTGTAATACCCTTTACTAGGTTTCCAACCTAAGGTCAAAGCAATTTGCTCGATACCAATCGGTGACCCAAAGATACCACTGCATGTGTAGTACACTATAGTCGTTGGCATGACATTCACAGAACACCGTTCCGTAAATATCACGTCCCTCAGAGTGGTACAACAGAAACATTGCGGGTCCAAATTACAAACATACACACATTACTATTATAACAATACTGGAAGTTCAAGACTTCCAAAAGATTCAACTTATAAACCAAAATATAAGTGTTTCAGCGGAAGTTTCAAATTTTAAACTTAAACCCAAGTTGAGCTCAAGAATTTGTTTCTATATATTGTTCATGATGCTCCAAGTGGTTACTAGAACTATAGTAATTATTCGACTCTCGAACTCTCCTCCGTAGACGATGTCGTAGTCCTCCCCTTCTACGGCTCCATACAAGTTGGGATCTTCATAGAAGACCTCCTCTTGACTCTCGGACGCATACATTGGAGTATCTTCTGGGTTCTCAGAGTCTAAGCAAGGATTCAAAGGAAAGGATGAGTAATGTTATCAAAGAAATTCATTATATGCAAGGTAGGAAGTTTGATGCTCTATCTACCACCTTGGACTATCCGTCGTTGGTACTATGCAATTTTTGTAAATATTTCTTCAAATATTGATTTTATTATGAAAATCTATGACCACCAGTATTCACAGGTTGACCAGAACTTTCATGGAGTTCCTTTCCTGCCGCGTTCGTAGCTCCTTCCTAACAGGAGTAACAAGTTACGCTTACACTCAGAGGTGCTACATTTTCACATGAGAGATCAACTCCTTGTTGCACAACCGGCATTTTCCGCCCACAATTCCATGATGTGGGGCCCAGAGTTGGTCCAAGCCAATCATCGCCTCTCCACGACCTCATATGTCTACACGATCCTTCGACTAGCTCACCTTCGTTAAGCCCCCTTTCGGGCAGGCTAAAACCCTGATGAGTTTCCGAAGACTCTATGACCTAGTGATGCCCGGATTAGTACCATTTACATGGATTATCTCCCTAAACACCATTCATAGATAATCTAGACACCAAAAGTGTGGGGCGTAAGGGTGCCCACCCATATGTTGGATCCACACAAAGTGTGGGGCAGGGTCAAAATCATCACCCCGAAGGGTTTTCAGCCCACCCAGCCCACTCATTCACTGCCTCCTCTCTCACCTTTCTTCTTCTTCTCTCCCGACCCCATGGTCAGCGATGATGTCGCCGACGATTTGCGCCGCCATGGATCGTCCTGGTCGCCGCCGTGGTGCGGGGTGAGGTTATCGACCACGCACGTCCATCTGGTCCAGCCGACGGATTGGGTTCTACCTGGTCGCTAGCCCTTCCCGAACCCTAGGGTTTGGGAATAGTGCTGCTGTCGCTGCCGCGCACTCTCCCTTGGTGAGGTGTGGTGCATGTGTACTGCTGTGGCCGCCACCGTGGCTAGTGCCAGTTGTAGCCCCCTCTGGGGTGCTCCCTGTGCCGCCACGGGCCCGTCGGCCAATCTGCTTCCTCTTCAACTCGTCAGCGAGGACCCTGGTGAGTTATGTCTTCGTGATCCTAGTTCATATTCTCACCTTGGATTCCTTTGTGTGTATCTAGTGGATGCTTATAGTTTGTGCTTGTATTGCCATTAGGGTTCATCTCCGTACTTGTAAGATGCTCCTATGATCCGTTTGTGCTATTTAATGGGATTTGGGGTGCTCTACACATCATTGTTAGTGGTCACCACCATTTGATTGTGTGATGATATTGTTGATTTGTGATTAAGGTTGGATTAAATGCTAGGGTTGTATATTATTGCCTCCGGCCGGTACCGTGAATTTATGTGTTTATCTATTGTTAGTACTTTGATGGTAATGATCTAGTCAAGTGAGAATTTCATCGACTTAGTTATTGTTGGTTGCCGATGATGCTTGTTCAATTTTATTCAAGAGAATCTAATGATTCTTTGATCATGAAAAATAATTAGGATATGATCCTGTGATCTAATTCCGTGGAGATGATTTGGTAGATGATTTGTGAAGGTTGGACTATTTGATTGTCTTTGTGATAAGGTCAGTGCTTATGAAACCTTCTTAAGATGGTACATAAGTAGATCTTGTTACTGACTGGGCTTAAAATCATTTCTGGGAGTTGATGGATGTTGATAGATAAGTTGGGAAACTTATTGTTTGACCTAGTCAATGATGCTGGTCTGAGGCTCTAGGAACTAAGCTTCTGTGTTGCTGTCATTTTCAAAATTGGTTAAGACATCAATCGCTTACAGATCTTAGATCCTAGTTGGTTAATATATATGGTTTTGTTTGGTCTTATAAAACTGAGGTGCTACTCCTTCTTGGAGATGTGCCCATTTTGTTGTAACAAATGATATAATATAGAGGTTGTTTTTGGTATCACCAATTGCTACGATGGTCCGAGAATTTGGTGTTTTGAAAAGAGTTTGATCTTGATCTTTATGTTTAAAACCTCTAGGATAGCTTCACCCCACTTGGGCGTATTATTGAGAGGTTGCCTTATGCATCAAAGATATATACTTTGCTTGGATAAGATAAATAGATCACATGGTTGTTTATGATGCTCACCACAAAACTATGTTGGTGATGGCTTGATGTCCGGTGGTGTTGTTGGTCCGATCCACCCTTCTCCCTTGATGTTGTTCTTGTGTTCCTTAATGCTTGTGCTTGGCCTTGAGGAACTTTGCTCCTAGCTCCGTGAGCTTGGCCTTGTTATTCACCGATCCTTCCTCCTTATGTCACCATCGTGATATGTGGCTTGATCCGATGTGAGATGGTGTGGCTGGTTTATTTGGCTCGGATAAGCTAGTCGTTCTTGTGTGTGTGTGAGCAGGAAGAGATGCACTAGTGCCTCTCCACTACCGTGGCCGAGCGCTTTGTGTTGTCATAAGGTGTCGACAAAGACACACCATGCAATTTTATTTGTGTCCTGCCTGTGTGCTTGCTATGCACTTGTGGAATGTGGATATGCTCTGAATTTGAGAGTGATTATCCGTTACTTTTACCTAGTGGTGAAACTTGCCCCTCCTTGCTATTATTTGATTTATGGCTTAAAAGTATGAAGGATACATTCTTTTATATTGGTGAAATTTGCCCTTTTTTATAAAATTACTCAATGATGAATCTTGATCAGTGCACTTCACTGACAAGTCTGAGAGTAATTCCATTTTAACCTTAACCTTCTTTGTTTTTTTATTTATGTTTGTTTTGCAGGTACCAAACTTGGGAATTCAAGATTTTAGTTTAGGCTTATTTGTAGAATAGTCATATGTAATCTTCTTTATTCATTTGTAATTTTAGTTCTATTCTTTTGTAATCTTTATTTTAGTATTTTGTAATAAAGATTATACTATGATCAATAAAGAAACATTATTCTCTATTTATTTATTATTGTAAGGATTGTGAATGATTTCCATAAGTTACATTTTTGTAACTTATTTATTTAATGAAAATATAAAATGGAGATTCTTATTTTTAATTACCTTCTTTATATAAAATTTGAGTTATTATTGGTTAACTCTTAATTGAATCAAATATTCAAACATTATTCAAAATTCTTTTGAACCACAATTCAAACACTCAAGTTTCTAAATTCAAATTCCATTTCCCAAAACACATAAATCCACAAAGATCATATCAAAGTCTATAACAATCATCCTTCAAGACTAAACCTATTCTCAAAGCATGAAAGAAACCTTGATCACTTTAGGTTTTTATTTGGCTAAAATTTACCCACATTTTCACGGATGAATGCATGCAACATTTCAAATTCCTAAATCTACCCTTCGTTAGTTCCTAAATGTTGGGATTTTTACGGTAAAGGCGGGTCCATGTGGTACGCTAGGTGTTAATGGTGCTCGATCATCAGAGAGCTTCGTTGGGAAACCCTAAGAGGAAGGTGTGATGAGTACATCAATAAGTTTTCCATCGGTAGGAAACCAAGGTTATCGAACCAAGGGAGGAAGGAACGACTCCAAAGATGTTGCCAAGAATTTGAAACCTCGCACAACACAAACTCAAGACTTTGTTCCAACGTAATGTGAGGTTGTCAATCTCACCGGTTTGTCAAAACAAAGGATTAAACGATGGTGAAAGGTAATGGTGGCTTGCGTAAAGTAAACAGAAGATGTATCAATGGTAAAGATTGACCAGGGTCCACGCTCACTAAAGGTGTTCTCCTTCGATAAACAACATAACATGATGTGTAAACAAATTACATTAGGGCAATTGATGTGATGTAGCAAGGCATAACAATGAAATACTAGACATTCATGATCCTATGAGATTTGATTGACATCACAATAATATACATGACCGCCATCCAACCGCATCTATGACTAGTAATCCACCTTCAGGTTATCATCCGAACCCCCTCCAATATTAAGTTGCAAGCAACGAATAACTGCTTTAAGCAAAGTGTGTAAAGTAAACAATACAATTGTTCCATGAACAAAAGATCGTTGCTTTCTCCCTAGTAGCAACAACACATCTACAACCTTAGAGATTTCTGTCGCTTCCCCATATTCAATAGAGGCATGAACCCACTATCGAGCATAAATACTCCCTCTTGGAGTCACTAGCATCTACTTGTCCAAGATAGTTACTAGAAACAGAGAGCATGCAAGATCCATCGTATAGAATCAATAAGATAGAATCAATAAGATAGAATCATTAACCAATCTGACATAGTAATCTCAATGTCCATCGGATCCCTGCAAACACAGCATGCATGATTATAAATAGATGATCTTGATCATGAACGGAGCTCACAAGATATAAACATGGTAGCACAAAGGAGGAGAAACAACCATCTAGCTATTGTATGGACCCATAGTCCAAGGTGGAACTACTCGCGCATCATACCAGAGGCTAGCATGGTGATGAAGAAGGCCCCCGGGATGATCCCCCCCCTCCGGCAGGGTATCGGGAAGAGCTTCAGATCCCCCCCCCCCCGATCTAGGAATGATGGTGGCGGCGGCTACAAACTGTTTCGTGGAGATCCGATCGGGTCCTGGGGTTTTGTTATCGTGGGCTTTATAGACGGGGGACCGAGGCCCCTCAGCACGGGACAGGCCCGCGTCAGGATATGAGCCTCGTGGCCCTCCTCCGCCTCGCCTTCCGCCCGTGTTCTCCTTGGTGAAATCGACTTTGGCTTTTGTCCCGGCCAATTCGAGAATATTCATTTTCCGCTTTTCGAACAAAAACAATAGAAATGCATAACCGACACTTTGACATCTTGTTGAGAGGTTAAGCCCAGAAAATGTATAAAAATACCGCAAAGTATAGACAAAGCAAAGCAAAGTGGATACTAAACAAGCATGGAACATCAAAAATTATAGATACGTTTACGACGTATCACCAGGCCATCGGATCCCTGAACGAGGCGGTAGAGGTCGGTGAGGGTGGCCATGAACCACAAACTTATGTGGATGTCGACGGTGCGCCAAGTATCATCAGGCTCGCGCGGATCAGTTCCTTCGGTGACATGATCCATGGTGGTGTACATGGTGAGGAGAAAGGTCAGAATTTGACGCCACTTGGGAAGTTGGCACCGCAGAGTTGACTTGGAATTTGACATAGGTTTCATGTTGATGCCAAGGAGTGGATGGGCAGCAGGAAGAAGGTGGGCTGGAGGAAAAGGCAGAGGTCACGCCGAGGTGGAGATCATCTAAGAGATTGGGAGAATCCCTCAAATTGAGGGTCGGCATTTTGGGAGTGATGGTTGCACGAGGCATAGGAGATCTCTGTTGGAGCGGGGTTTGTGGGCCGAGTCTAGGGATTGGTTGCGGCGCTGCATTGTTAGGAAGCCGCATGGTGGCGGAGAGGGGAAGAAGAGGTTGCCATGAGTGCAATGGCTCGATACCAAGAAGAATTGTAAAGATGCAACTGATTGTATTACTTCTAAAACAGAATTACAAGTATAGAGTACCAAGAGGCCACGACGGGCTTGGGATCCTATAATCTAGGAGTGCCGCTAGACTAGGGTGGAAGCTAACGCCATCGAGAAACGTGACAGCCAACATTACATACAAATATTGTTCAACACTGTGGTGCTCGAGCGCGTGATGGTGGCACGCTCATTCTCGACTACACCCTCGCACTCGCTGTCGCTGGATTCAGACGAGCCATCTTCGGCCATGCAGGAATTCAGTGTGACATCCTCTTTTCTTCCTCCTTCTTCATCTTTAAGGCCTCCTTCTTCAGATTTATGGATGATCAAATAGTAAAGTGTTAAGGTATTTGTATTTTAGGACAAACACTAATTTTTATGGGAAGAAAATATGCCATTCTTATATCTATTTATCGGTTTTCAGCACCCAATCCATTCATGGATCTTCTTTCTTGCAGGTTGAAGGTTCACGATTGTGAGATATACTGGTTCTTGGACTAATGGTCAACTTTGTTAGCAGCGACTATAAGATTTTTCTCTAAAAAAAAGCGACTTTATAAGATTTCACTACCGATCTATCCATTTGCAATAGTAATTTCATGGATCTGAAAATAGAGATTATATCTTATCTATGCAGTATTGTTGAAATATTCTTTGATCAACCTATTGCCTCACTGCAGATGTTACATCTGATCTCAGAATACACGTAATGCCTATTTCTTCGGAAGCCATTGGTCTGGAAATACACAGTGGGCACATAACCGAAGAACGTCCAATGTGTATGATCATCTATTGTCAGGCCTCTTGGATCTAACATAGATAAAAAATATTATTTGAACAGAGCAAATAATAATTATTTTATCTTCTTTCCTTTTCCATAAGTATGCAAGCACTGCATATCATAGTTAAAAAAAAATTAACGGACATCTTATATAAAATTATGTACTATGTTGAATGTTTGTCAGGAGACATTATTCTAATCTTATGTGGACGTTCATACAAGTTTTACTTAAAGTGGCTTATACAACTGTTTCTCCAAGTATCAAAACATTGGATTTTTAAAATCAAATGTTCCGCAACAACGAAGCGGGGCATCATCTAGTTTTCAGTAAGGCGTGTTGCTATGTGTTGATATACTGAATATCAAACTACCAAGATTACATCCAAAGACTTGGGCAGCGGATATCTTGTGTGAGTCGTGGTGGTCATAGGAGGAGAGAGCTAAGGTGATCACAGTTATGTGGTCCATCTGGTCATCCAGAAACAAATGGGCGCACGGAGAGAAGGGATTCGATCCATTGGTTCGATACAGACTGTTCATGACACATTGATGGAGCTTGAGCTCCCACCGAAAACTGTCGCGGACAATGGTGAGAGGCCGATGTGTACTTGGCACGGTCCAAGTGGAGATTCAATTAAAGTCAATATTGATGGCACTATCAATGGACAAGACATGGTAGCAGGGAGTGGAGGAGTGGCAAAGCATACCCTGGGATTGTTGACCCTCTGATCTCCGAAGCACTGGCACTGCATGGTGCAGCAGTGTTTGCTCGAGCACGCTCTTTCAGTCGCATCTCGGTTGAGACTGATTGCTCGGAGCTGGTTAGACTATGAGATAATAAAAGGACCAACCGTTCGGTGATTGCTCCTATCCTTGAAGAAGTTAGTATTTTAAGTCTAAATTTTCAGGCTTTCTCTATTTCTTTTGCTCATCGTTCAGCAAACAATTCTGCTCATGTGTGTGCACGCTATGCTTGTTTGCACAACAGTTCAGAGGAGTGGTCTGGGGCGAGTCCAGTTTTCCTTCAAAACAGCCTTCGAGCTGATTGTAATGGTGTGATTTAATAAAGTCTGATGTGTTCTAAAAAAAAAAGTGCGAAACAGTCGAAACTGCGTGGTGGTAACTGGTCACAGATTTCACCCTCAAATGCCTTCTCGAAATGGTCTTATGAAGATCGACCACTCCGCCATCTGTGTATTTCGAAAAAAATAACCCTGCAGTTAAATAGTACAGTATGTGCTCAAAACTGAAGCCAGACAATCAGAGAGCACTGGACCTGAAGTCTTGATTACCAGACATGCCATGACATGAATCTATAGTGAACATCAGCTCATTAAGCTCAGACAATATACATCAGCTCGTCAAAGGCGTGATTATCTACTCGTACAACATAACATATTATTGTGCAGTAGTAGCAGACTAGCAGCACACGTCTGTAAGCACAGCTTGAACCAGGTCTAGGTGACCATCATCAGTTACATTATATGCCCAGTCCGCCAGCTCCGAAGAAGCCTTCCACTATGGTGCCGACATCGTCCCAAGCCTACACCAATGCAGATGGGACTATCCTTCTCCAGAGAGCCTCGCTCAAGCGGACATTCGGGCCTAGCCGCATTTCAAGCATTTGCATCCGACGACAGCGCCATCAGTGCAACCTCCTTCTCAAACTCCCCAGGACAGCAAGGAGCCCGACTTCCTGCATTTCCCACCCATGCAGACCTCAATTCTGTTCAGGACTGGTTTTCGGCAAGAGCGATGCTGCTGCTGGTGGTGGTGCACTGCATGGCATTTGCTGGCCCTGGAGAGATCTGAGCATCCGTGCCACAGAGCCTGGAATTCGAGGCACTATCATGGGGTGAACTGTGCTTCCAGGTTGCGCTTGAGGTGCGTGATGGTGGCACAGCGGCTCATTCTGACTACTTCTCCTCACACTCGCTGTCGCTAGATTCCGACGAGCATGAGGAGCTATTCGCCCATGCAGGAATTCAGTGTGACATCCTCTTTTCTTCCTCCTTCATCTTTAAGGCCTTCTTTATGTGCTTTCTTTTGTTCCTTCTCCCTCTTCTTCATGGCCTTCATCGCAGCCTTTGTCAAAATCCGCTGCCTGTACGGTCACCATTCCTTGCTCCATTCCAGGCACCGACACGGTGGCAACACAGCTCGTTTTCATGGACTGCTCGTCCTCACAGTCGGTTTCACTTGAATCGGAGGAGTCATCTCCACACTTCATTGCAGCTTTTCGCTTCCTTCTGCTGCTTCTTCAGGGCTTTCATCATAGCCTTCTCCTCTTTCTGCTTATTCTTTCGCCGTCCTCTGCATCCTTCATCTGACTCAACTCCTGCATCAGCAGCTCGGTGGCTTCCTGTGATCATTGCTCCATAAAAATCAGGGCTCAATTTGATCGTAATTCACATAATAAGTACAGTACAAAACTATCAGCTAGCTAATTTACCACCAAATTCATGTTCAATCAAAGCATTTGTGCTCAGCTGTTCCAAAGCATTTTCTAGAATTACCAAGAAACTGAAATTCAAATCGTTGTGTCTAGCAATTCAGCTCCTGGCGGTAATTGAGCAGTCTTTATGATCAAATCAAACATTGCGTCACCACCATTCAAATTCTTACGCAGCAACTAATCCCAACAAATCGGTAGCTACTGCTTCGCGCATCCATACTTGGCAACCCTAATAGGAAGCATAGATGGGGAACAGAACCAGAAAATCGATAGGTGGGGAGGGAGGGACAGGCTTACTGAGAGGATCTTCTCCTTGGCCGCGTCGCCGGCGACGAGGCCCATGGCCCGGAGCTTGAAAGGTCCCTCGCCGCCGCCTCCACGGCCTTCAGCGGAACCGCCTGTAGCCCCTGAGGTGCGCCACGTCGGCGAATCCCCCGCAGCCGCGGCCGACGCAGGACACCCTGGTCGGCGCCCGCCTCCTCCTCTCCCTCGGAACCACCGGGGATGCCGACGCCAGAGATCGCCCGAGGGCAGCTGCGCCGGTGAGCTCCATGGTGCGTTACCGGCCGGGAGATCCCTTCCTCCGTTCCCCTTCTCCCGTTCCCAAATCCGCCTTCGTGCTAGGACGATTCTCACGGCTCGTTGCTCGTAATTACACTTATACCCTTCGGGGATAGGAGGTAGGAAGCGCCTCGTGGCCTCGTGGTAGCCTGGTAGGGGCGCGGCGGTGGTAATTCTAGCAAATCCGCTTGATACTACCACGGTGTAAAATTTGGGAGCTTTTAGCATTATAAAACCGTCACTTTTCAGCCAAATATTCGAAAATCTACCACCGTTCATAAATTTTGTAAATGTGATCATTTTTCAGCAAATTGTTTGCAATGTACACTGAAACCAATTTTAAACGATACACATAATTTCCACTTGGATCCACCCTCGGTCGATGTGGCGATGCAAGACAACGCGTTGTCTGCAGTTTTGCAAATAGGCCATCGAGTTTTATCGTAAAATTACGCCATGGTCCCTGGTGTCCTGCAGTTTTTAGAAAACCTCCTATTCATTTTTCAAAATGTTCATAACTTTGAATACAAATTCAAATTGAAAATATTTTAATACAAAAGTGCTTAGTGTCTAAATTTCAATATAAATTTGACTCGCTATTTCAAATAATTAAAATATGCACAAAATTGCTTCTATTAGTACCGCAAACTTTGGAAATTCACAACTTAAATTAAACAATTCCAAATAATATAAATAATATACCTAAATTTACTAAAAAATCCAAGGAATCCATTTCTAACATCCATCATTCATGATCCACATTGTTCCTCTAAGTATTACAAAAAAGGTGCAAACACGTTTGTTGCAGTGGGTGGATTTGTCTCGCGATAGATCTGTTTCAAGTCGCAATCAAACTGTTTTGTTCCGAGTAGTGGCTACCGATGTATGCAAATTTTCAAATGTCAATGTAACACCCCAATGTTAGCTAATATTATATTAGGGTTTGTTTGTGCATCATCCCTTAAAATGCATGTAAAGAAATTAAATGCAAAACTCTAATCCTTTTCCCTCTCTTTGAAACACATTCAAATGGTTTCATATTTTGAAAAGTATCAAAATGTATTGAGTCCAAATTGCCTAAAGGGGTCCCTTTTCCTTACATGTTTTATATATTTTGAAAACTTTCTCTCGTATTTCTTGAAATACTCTAAAACAGATTTGAGATGGTTTACAAATGGAAAAGAGAAAATAGAAAAATGAAAATTGTTTAGCCGGGGAAAAATGAATAGCCGAGAAGCCACAATGTGATTGAGCCAGACGAGTTTTCTCCCTCCCTCTCAGCTTATTAAGCGCCTTATGCAGGTAAGCCCGTGAGGGGCTCACCGCCTTAAGATCGCTTTCAGCCTCTTATCCCGCTGCCTATAAAATCGTCTTATCCGAGCGTGCAGTGGGTTGCTGTCGCCGACGCGCGATCCCCACCGGCCGCATCCGACTGGCTCACGAAGCTCAGGGTTTTGGATAAGAACAATGGGGCACGTCTTCGCCTCATCTATTCCTCTCTCTCCCAGAGCCTCCCTCTCGCGGGTTCCTCTGCTGCCTCGAACCCGCAGCTCAGGCCCGTCGTCCCGTCACATCATGTTTCCGCCGGCAGCTCTGAGCCTCGTGGTAGCCTTTGGAAGCCGACACCGCTCGTCTGTCGATTGACCCGGCCAAAGGCGCGAGGTCCGATCGCCGCAATCGGACCCTCGCCCCTCGACGCCGTCAACGCTGCTCGCCATAGTGATTTCGGCCTCGGCAGCTACTCCTCACCCTCCATCGTCAGCTCAGGGTGAGCCAACGGTCCCTCTCGACCTCACTCCATCTTCGTCTCCCTCTGCCAGTGATCGCTCGCCATCGCTTGCTGAAGTTTCCTCCGCCGCGCGGGCTTCGCTGCGTAGCTCGCCCGTGACTATTCCAGAGCGGCATCACCTGCTGCCTCAGCAAAGACGGCATCATTCGAACAAGACCACCTGCCCATCGCTATTTCTAGCCGCTTAGTCGCCGCCGTCCCAGTGCCCTCCTGCATGAAGTCTCCGCTGTGGCACAAAGGTGGCACTCAAGCAAGGGCCCAGTCCCACCTGCTAGCCTTGTGGCTAGATGTCCCCTGTGGGTGTAAAGTCAGGTTAGGCTACGCCACCATGCAGCATTAATAATATTAGGCTTTATTAATTTCAAAAATGACCAAAACTTGTAAAATTTATATCTAATTATTTATAAGCTCTAAAAATATGTATAATATATCAAAATGTTCAAAAAAAATGATATCTACCTATCTAAGTTATAACTACGCATTGTTCAACAACTTCCATGACAAGTTTAAATAGAAGAACATAGTAAACTTCATAGTGTGCTCTGCAGAGTTCTTCCCACCAGAGTTTATACCCCTAACCCCTGGACAAATGGTCGAGCATGCTTTAGAGTTTGTTTCAATACAAATTAATCTCTGTTGGCATCATCTAATGACTCCTTGATGGCGAAAACTCGATGGGCGATGTGGAGTCTTGTTGGGAACCCAAAGAGCAAGGTGTGAAGAATGCTGACAAGTATTCCCTCGATTGAGACCGAGGTTATCAAACCCGGTATGAGGAAGGAAGCGTCATACGTGTGTTGCAAGCAACACGGAGACAACACAAACTCAAGACTTTGCCCCAACGAATCGGTGAGGTTGTCAAGCTCACGGTTTCTTTAACAAAGGATTAAGCAACGATGATGTGGAAGGTAATGGTTTGCGTAACTCACAAGTAAAGTGGAAGATGTATCAATGGTAAAGATTGGACCGGGTCCATAGTTCACTAGAGGTGCTCTACTTAGATAAACAACATGGCATGAAGGGTAAACAAATTATAGCGGGGCAATTGACAGGAACCGAGCAAGGCATAACAATGCAATTACTAGCTAGAAAGATCCTATGAGGTTGATTGAGATTATACATGATAGTAATACAAAGCATCTATGCCTAGAAGTCCACCTTTAGGTTATCATCTGAACCCCTCAAGTATTAAGTTGCAAACAACGCTTTAAGAAAAGTGTGTAAGGTGTCACATGTTCCATGAACAAGAGACCATTGTTTTCTCCCTAGTAGCAACATCACATCTACAACCAAAGAGATTTCATCACTTCCTTGAAACTAGAGGCATGAATCCACTATCGAGCATAAATACTCCCTCTTGGAGTCACTAGCAACTACTTGGCCAAGATAACCACTAGAAACGGAGAGCATGCAAGATCACAAACAACACGACATGATAGAATCATAAAGATAAAACCATTAATCAAACCAACATAATAATCTCAATATCCATAGGATCCCAAAACACAACATGCATGATTACAAATAGATTAGATCTTGATCATGAAGAGCTCACAAGATCTATACATGAAAGCACAAAGGAGGAGATACAACCATCTAGCTACTATATGGACCCATAGTCCAAGGTGGAACTACTCATGAATCATGAGAGAAGGCCTCGGATGATCTCCCCTCCCGGGATGCCGAGAAGAACTTCGGATCCCCAATCTAGGGACGATGGTGGCCAGCTGACTCTGGATTTATTGGCACCGAGTTTCATTAGGGGGTGAAGGGATGAGTGAGGAGGCGACAGGTCGCAAACCCTACCCAGTGCGGTCCACCCGACCGCTGGGTGGTCCCCCCGGCTCCTCCGCTCTCTCGACTTCTTGTTCCCCATGGAAAGTTATTGACTTTTGCATTTGTCCCATCCAATTCCGAGAATATTTCTTTACTAACTTTTCTGAAACCAAAACAGCGACAGCATCGACACTTGTTGCAACTTGTTAATAGGGAAAACATGTAAAAAGCACCTCAAAGTGTAGACATGTAAAGGAAAGTAGATACAAA
>CP125974.1:137160032-137287001 GCA_030063025.1 Avena longiglumis | reverse complement strand
CCGTTCGGTTACGTATTGCTTAGAGGGAGTTCGGATGATAACCTGAAGGTGGATTATTAGTCATAGACGCAGTTGGATTACGGTCTATGTATTATGTTGTAATGCCCAATCAAATCTCGTGGGAGTCAAGATGTCTAGTATATGCATTGTTATGCTTTCTCAATCTGTTAATTGCCCCGCTATAATTTGTTCACCCAACATGCTATCTATCTTAAGGAGAACACCTCTAGTGAACTGTGGACCCCGGTCTATTCCTTTATCATTGATATTCCATCTACCGTTTACTGTTTACTTTCTACAAGCAATTGCTATCTTCCACACTATATGTTTAATCCTTTGTTTTCAGCAAATCGTTGAGATTGAAAACCTCACTGTAAGTTGGGGAAAAGTTTTGTGGTTATGTTGTGCAGGTTCCAAGTTGTTAGCAACACCTTGTAAGTTGTTTCCTTACTCCAACTGGTTCGATAACCTTGGTTTCATAACTGAGGGAAAACTTGCTGCTGTGCTCATCGCACCTTGCTCTTGGGGTCTCCCAGCTCTACGCCAACCGAGCCACATCAAGATTTTATGGCGCCTGCTGGGAGATAAGGACAACTTCAATCTCTTCCTCCTCGTCATCACTTTTAGGGAGAAAGAAGATTCTTGCAAGGAGTCTCTCACAACTAATCTCTTTACTTTGTTTTGTTTTGCTTAGTTTATTTTTGCTTTGTTTTCTTGTTTATTTTATCAAAATACAAAAAAATAGTTTTGTTTGGTTTTGCTTTCATATAAAAACACACACAAAATTAGTTCTTCCTTTAGTTGTTACCTTATTCTTAGTTCACTATGTTGATCCCTAAGTTCACCTCGAAGACCTTTCAATAGGCGTGGCTCTATAATGGGAAAGATAATATTGAATAATTCTTTAATCATGTTAGCAAGCATGAGGATATTGAGGATAGATCCCAGCGTAACTTGCTCCAAATTATGAAATTGCCGCTGCTTCTTCGGTTCACATGTTGGAGGCTAGGTTTGTTAAACTTAACCCCATGATGCAAGTAATGTTCTTAAACTTAAAGATATTGAGTATACTGAAAACAGATATTTTATTCTAGAAACTTTGCTTAAATAATTCAATGATGTTGCTAAAGAAGCTAGAAAGGACTTTGATCGTTTTCATATGCTAGGCTCATGTGTAGATGTCATGGGTACACTAGGAAAGATGGACAAAACCGAACCCAAGAGTGTTGAGAGAGGATCCTCTAGAACTTATTTGGATGAGATACCATGACTTGTTGAAGAAATTTCTGGTATTGATCTTAATGCTTCTTCATTCGAAAATACTTGATTCTTGCTTCATATGCCTAACTTAAAGTCATTAAACAAAAGTACTAATTGGGAGATAACCCAAATTTCAGTAAGTTTTTCTTTTGTTGAGCCTTGGAAGTTATTACTTATGTAATAACCTCTCATTATCCTTTTGTGTGGTTTTTGTGCCAAGAATAACCTCTAATGAGAGAGAAGTAAGATTTGGGGAAGTTGTTGTCTCAAAACAGACTTTTTTTGCTTCACTGTAAAGACTTGTGAAAAATCCCAGTACGTCGGATTGAAATTTTCTGAGCATATGCCCTAGGTTATTATCTAACTTTCGTTAGTTCAACACTTTTCTATTTGAGCAATAGAAGGTCTTCGAAAAAATCGGTTTTTACCTGCTGGTCTGTTTTGACAGATTTCTTCCATTATTTGCATTTGCCTCTTATCGGTTTCTTTTTGAGTTCTCTTTGATCACTTGAGCTTTTAAAAGGAATTGCTACAGTAGCTTGTGTTTTAATGAAAGTTTTACTTGTGTTGAAACTAAACCCAAAGGCTTATTATCTTGAATATACTAATGTTGCTAATGAAGATTGTGTGAAGTTTTATATGAAGGAAATTTTCAAGTCTAGGGGAAGAATAATGTGATGAGATGAAGAATGGAAAAAATCTCAAGATTGGGGATTCCACCCGTGTCACCCCAAGAAATATTTAAGAGGTCATCCTCTTCATCAATAAAAATCTCAGTTTTCTTTCAAAACACTTTATGTTTATTGCTTCATGCACTTTGTGTTGTTCTTGGAGCGTCTTTGTTTTGTTTTTAGTTTTATTTTGTTTGGTTTTCTTGAATAAATTAGTTGGACCCCAAATTCATATTTTGTTTCAAATAAGTTGTGATGTTGGAAAAGAGTAGAAAGCTTTATGCTTAAGTGGTACAAAGGAGCTTGTTTTGACTGTGGATTAGACTTTATCATTTCATGCTATATGTTGCTTTGACCTTATACTTAGTGATTATTGTTGTAGCATGAATTGTTCAAAACAATTGAGATTTCTTAATGTGCCTTGAAAGAATCATGTTGTTTTATCATTCAAAAGCATAATATTGTGGTATTATCCTTCGATGCTTTGTTTGGGTTAACTTGGCACATGCTTCCACCTTTTTAAGAATATGAACCAGTCACCTTAGCCTCTATGATCATTTAGTTTTTGACTTGTGATACCACTTTATGCTTTGGTTAATAATATTTTGTCACTTTGCATGATTATGGCCATTATTGCTCTCTTAGTTGGTCGCTCCCAGTCTTTTGCTAGCCTCCACTTGTACTGAGTAAGCTCTACTCGTGCATACAACTCCCAAGAAACCAAGTTATTCCAAAGAGTCCACTATAAATTCCTATGCATGGTGTGTTACACCATTCCAAGTATATTCATGTTTTTATCTATCTTCCAAATTAAACTTGTTACATGAAAAATTAGTGATTAAAGTTCGATAAACTTGATGGCACACTTTATTTCTTGCACGTAACAAACTTGAACCATTATGTCATCTATGTTGTTATATGCTTGCATTTATAAGATGGGAATTAGCAGAACCATGTTGTCATGGGGAACACTTGTAAATATTATCCAGTTGATATCATGATCTTTTATTTATGGATGTCGGCGGTGTGAAATAAAAGGGGATCTTGTAAGTTCATGGAGTATTATATATGTCACAGAGAAACGCCTGATGGCTAGCCTAAGCCATGCCTAATCATGGTGGAAACTTGCAGCATAACCATAGTGAGCAATCTATGAAGCATCTTCAGAAAAAAATATAGAAAAAAGAGAGGCACCATGCTCATGGTAAATAAAAATATCGCTGAGATGCTCACTGTCTATTGCCCTGTCATTTTGATATAGAATAGCTCTTGTGTCATGGGGCAAGGGGTACCCTGTTGGCGGTTCTCTATGATACACATATACTTACAATAAAAAGAACTTGCTTGTGACTAAAGTTGAGTAGCATGAGGAACCCTCGACTCAAGGGACATGAGATTGCCAACTTATGATTTGTCAAGCATATACTTCATATTTGTTTCACTTTAACCTTAATCACTTTAATATGATTATGATAGGGGAAATGAGAGCTGAAAGCTAAAAAGTACTGATACGTCGTAAATGTATCTATAATTTTTGATGCTCCATGCTTGTTTTGTATCGACTTTCTTATATTGTGTCTACACTTTGAGGTATTTTTATACATTTTCTGGGACTAACCTATTAACAAGATGCCGCAGTTCCAGTTGCCTATTTTTTGTTGTTTTTGTTTTCAGAAAAGCTAGTAAGGAAATATTCTCGGAATTGAAAGCCCAGGTTGATATTTTACCAGAAGGAACAGGGAGTCCGGAGGGCAGCCGAAGGGGAGCCACGAGGCGGCCACACCTGGTGGCGACGCAGCCTAAGGGGGGCACGCCAACCCTAGGTGGGCCCTAAGGCGCCACTAATGCGCCAGATCACTATAGAGCTTGGGACACCCCAAGAGGAAGGTATGATGAGCACATCAGCAAGTTTTCCCTTAGTAAGAAACTAAGGTTATCGAGCTAGTGGGAGGAAGGAAACGACTCAAAGGTGTTGCTAGCAACTTGGAAACCTACACAACATAAACTCAAAACTTTGCCCCAACGAACAATGAGGTTGTCACTCTCACCGGCTTGCTAAAAAAACAGGACTAACTGTATGGTGTGGAAGGTAATGGTGGTTTGCATAAATTAAACAGGAATAGTGGAAGATGTATCAATGGTAAATATTGGACCGGGGTCCATAGTTCACTAGAGGTGTTCTCCTTAAGATAAACAACATAACATGCTGGGTAAACAAATTACAGCGAGGCAATTGACAGGACAGACCAAGGCATAACAATGCAATACTAGACATTCATGATCCTATGAGATTTGATTGGACAATACAACAAGATACATAAACCGCCATCCAACTGCATCTATGACTAGTAATCCACCTTCAGGTTATCATCCGAACCCCCTCCAGTATTAAGTTGCAAGAAACAAATAACTGCTTTTAGAAAAGTGTGTAAGGTAAACAATCCACTTATTCCATGAACAAGAGATCGTTGTTTTATCCATAGTAGCAACAAAACATCTACAATCTTAGAGATTTTTGTCACTTCCCTAGATTAAATAGAGGCATGAACCCACTATCAAGCATAAATACTCCCTCTTGGAGTCACTAGCA
The DNA here is from genome assembly GCA_030063025.1 of Avena longiglumis. NCBI lineage: Eukaryota > Viridiplantae > Streptophyta > Magnoliopsida > Poales > Poaceae > Avena > Avena longiglumis. The sequence goes on along the minus strand of CP125974.1, from coordinate 137,282,480 downwards.
TCTACTTGGCCAAGATAGCTACTAGAAACGGAGAGCATGCAAGATCACAAACAACACGTATATGATAGAATCAATAAGATAGAATCATTAACCAATCTGACATAGTAATCTCAATATCCATCGGATCCCTGCAAACACAAAATGCATGATTACAAATAGATGATCTTGATCATGAACGGAGCTTGCAAGTTCTAAACATGGTAGCACAAAGGAGGAGAAACAACCATCTAGCTACTACATGGACCTCAGTCCAAGGTGGAACTACTCACACATCATACCGTAGGACATGGTGATGAAGAAGGCCTTCGGATGTTCTCTCCTCCGGGGTGCCGGAAGAGCTTCGCACCCGATCTAGGGACGATGGTGGAGACGCCATGCATCTGTTTTGTAGAATATTGATCTGTACTTAGGGTTTAGGTATCTGAGGCTTCTTATAGGCAAAGAGGGAGGGGTGCCCGAGGCGGCACTCTCAAAGGCGTGGCCGTGGCAGCCTGTGGGTGTGACCCTCGAGGCCCTCCTCCGTCTCGCCTTCTAGCTTCGTGTTCTACCAGAAAATATTGACTTTGGCTTTTGTCCCATCCAATTCCGAGAATATTGATTTTCCGCCTTTTCTCGAACCAAAAATGAAGAAAGCAGTAACCGCACTATGGCATCTTGTTAATAGGTTAGTCCCGCAGAAAAATACCTCAAAGTGTAGACAAAGCAAAGCAAAGTAGATACTAAACAAGCATGGAACATCAAAATTATAAATACATTTACCGTATCACCCAATCCCTTGCCCCTTCGCCTATAAAAGCACCCGATATAGAAACCCTAAGCACCCGATCAGATATCCACGAAACAGTCCGTAGCTGCCGCCATCTCCATCCCTAGACCGGGGGGATCCGAAGCTCTTCCCGACACCCTTCCGGAGGGGAGAGATCATCCCGGAGGCCTTATTCATCACCATGCCAGCCTCCGGAGTGATGCGTGAGTAGTTCACTCTAGGACTATGGGTCCATACAGTAGCTAGATTGTTGTTTCTCCTCCTTTGTGCTATCATGTTTAGATCTTGTGAGCTCCATTCGTGATCAATATCATCTATTTGTAATTATACATGTTGTGTTTGCGGGGATCCGATGGATATTGAGATACTATGTCAGATTGATTATTGATTCTATCATGTCTATGTTATTTGTGATCTTGCATGCCCTCCGTTGTTAGTAGCTATCTTGGTCAAGTAGATGCTTGCAACTCCAAGAGGGAGTATTTATGCTCGATAGTAGGTTCATAACCTAGTAATATGGGGAAGTGACATAAATCTCTAAGGATGTAGATGTGTTGTTGCTACTAGGGATAAAACAACAATCCTTTGTCTAAGGGCAATTGTATTATTTACTTTACACACATTTCTTAATGCAATTATCTTTTGCTTACAACTTAATACTGGAAGGGATTCAGATGATATCCTGAAGGTGGATTATTAGTCATAGATACAGTTGGATTATGGTCTATGTATTATGTTGTAATTGAAGGGTTTAGCGGCATAGTAAATCAAAATTTTCTACGGATGCGAACAGAGGGAAAGCCAAGATCTAATCTAGGAGATGCAATCAACGAGAGATTGGATTAGATCTTCATACCCTTGAAGATTCACAATGAACGCTCGCCGTAACGTGGGTGATGTAGTCGATTTCGCTTCCTCCTCGCGATCCGATCCGATCTAGCACCACAAGTGGCGGTGCCTCCGTGAGATGCACACGCAAGACTGACGATCCTCCTTCCTCGGACCAGCTAGTATGGTGGAGAGATAGATTGGATCTACAACACGACGGCGTGGTGTATATGGTGGAGAATTCTCACGCAGGCTTCGCCACAAACAAATGGGAGGGAGAGAGAAGGTAGCAAGGTCGCTAGGGCTTGGAGGAAGGTGTGTGGGGAGGCACCACCTCTATATATAGAGGCGGCCAGCCCTGCCCCTCCTCCAAGCCTATCTCCAGCTTAAACAATTTAAACTCCCTTATCTAGAAATCCTATCTCTAGTTTAAACGATTTAAACTCTCCTTATCTAGATATCTCATCTCTAGTTTAAACGAGTTTAAACTTATCTAGGATCGGCTGGCCCTGGGCCTTGTGCCCTGGCCCAATGTGGCCAGGACACTCCTCATAGGCCCATGCCCTCCCGAAGGTGGGGCCACGTTGGTCCCTTCCGAAGGTTCTAGAAGCTTCTGATAATACCGATTAACCTAACAATTCAACTCCAAAACTGCATTGCCTTATATGAATCTTATTCTCCGGACCATTCGAACCTCTCGTGATATCCCTGATACCATCCAAGACTCCAACAAAAATTCATAAACCAATTATCCAATCTATCCTAGCCGAGATACGTTATGTGTGACCGCGTTCGAGAATATGCGCATGATCTTCTATCAATAATCAATAGCGGGTCTGGGCACCCATATTGACTCCCACACATTCATCGATGATCATATCGGATGAACCACGATGCCAGATTCAATCAATCCCATATATATATTCCCTTCGTCTCGCGATATTTTACTTGCCCGAGATTCGATCGCTTGCATGCCATACCTAGTTCAATCTCGCTCACAGAAGTACTTTACTCGTTCAGTAATCCGATATCACTTTGTGATTAACTCAACCACATGCTTGCAAGCGGTGTTGATATCGACCGAGTGGGCCCAAGTATCTCTCCGACTTGGGAGGGACAAATTCCATCTCGATACATACAACCCAACAGATACTTTCCGATCACCGAGAGACACCTTTATGATCACCCTCTCATAGGATGACGCTTGATGACCTCAAAGCTTTCTTCCACTGTGGAGTTGTATTATCTCATGGTCTAAGGAATACAATATTTGACATAGGAAAAGCTTCGCAAAGACGAACACGATGACACGATCTAATTGCTTTGCTTTGTTTGGGTCTATCCACCATATCATTCTCCCAATGACATGATCTCATTATCAATTGACAACTCATGTCTATGGTTAGGAAACTTTAACCATCATTGATCAATGAGCTAGTCCATAGAGGCGTACTAGGGACATGGTGTTGTTTACAAACCACACAAGTATTAAAGTTTCCGCTAATACAATTCTAGCATGGAATATAAACTTTATCATGAACAAGAATTATAATAATAACATCTTTATTATTGCCTCTAGGCATAATTCCAACAGCCTCCCACTTGCACTAGAGTCATTAATCTAGTTTACATCGGCAACAATCTCACACCCATGGCAATCGAGGTGTTGATCATGTTTTACACGTGGAAGAGGTTTAGTCAAGGATCTGCGACATTAAGATCCGTATGTGCTTTGCTAATCTTCGATCTCCATCGCTATATAATCTCGGATTATATGAAACTTGCGGTTGATATGCTTGGTCTTTGGATGATATCTTGGTTCCTTAGAGTGCTATGGCGCAAGTGTTGTCACACAATATCTCCAAAGGTCCAATGCACTTGGAACCACGCCAAGCTCATCGATGAAGTTTCGATCCAAACTCATTCACTTGACGCTTCTCGCAAGCAGCCATGTATTCCGCTTCCATCAGAGATCCCGCGATCACGCTTTGCTTGCATCTTCTCCAAATTTCGCCCTCCATTCAAAATATAAACGTATCCCTCCCGAGATTTGGAATCATCCTTGTCGGTGTCAAACTAGCGCCGACGTAACCTTTACGACAAGTCGCTCATCACCCCCATAGACTAAGAACATTTCTTTAGTTCTATTTAGGTACTTTAGGATGTTCTTCACGGCTGTCCAAAGGTTCCACTCGGATCACTTTGATATCTCGCCACAAACTAAGAGCATTGGACACATCCGTCTAGTACACAAGATGGCATACATGATGGAACCTATGGCCGAGGCATAAGGCACTTTTCATAGCTTCCTATCATTTACCGTAGAATGACACCGAGCCTTGCTCAATATCTTACCCGACAACATAGGCACCGAACCTTTCTTTGCCTTATCCATTCGAACCTTTTCGTAACTTTGTCTAGGTATGTACTGCTCAAAGCTATCGTGCGCCTTTGTCTATCTCTATAGATTTTGATGCCCAATATATAAACAGCTTCACCTAGGTCTTTCATTGAAAAACACTTGTTCAAATAACTCTTCACATCGTTAAGCATGTTGATGTCATTTCCAATAATCAATATGTCATCCACATATAGTACCAGAAACGTCACCGAGCTCCCACTCACTTTCTTGTAGATACAAGCTTCGTAGCAATTTGGAACAAATCCAAAACTCTTCATCACTTGATCAAAACGAAGGTTCCAACTCCGAGATGCTTGCTTCAGTCCATAAATGGAACGCTGAAGTTTGCCTACTTTACTAGCATCCTTAGGATCGACAAAACCTTCGGGTTGCATCATATACAACTCTTCATCAATGTTGCCATTGAGGAAAGCAGTCTTGACATCCATCTGCCATATTTCATAATCATGAAACACAGCAATTGCTAATAAAACTGAATGGACTTAAACATCGCCACGGAGAGAAAGTCTCATCGTAGTCAACACCTTGAACTTGTCGAAAACCTTTCGCGACAAGCCGTGCTTTATAGACGGTAACATTACCATCCGCTGCATTTATTTCTTCTTGAAGATCCATTTGCACTCAACGGCCTTTCTGGCGCTAGGAGGATCCACCAAAGTCCATACTTGGTTTTCTCTCATGGATCCCAATTGGATTTCATGGCTTCCACCATTTCTCGTAGTCTGGGCTCATCATCGCTTCCTCATAGTTCGTAGGTTCACCGCCTTCTACTAACAAGATAGTCAAGACAGGTTGCCGACCACTCAGAGGGGCACGCGACCTTGTCGACCGCGACGCTCAAAGAGCAAAGATCGTCCAAGCTTCATGATCCTTGTCATTAGCTTCCTCTATTGTTGGTGCAGCGCCCCGAACAATTTCAGGTGTTGCGCTACTCTCCAATTCAAGAGAAGGTTCAATAACCTCGCCAAGCTCTACTTTCCTCCCACTCACTTCTTTCAAAGAAACTCCTTCTCAAGAAAGGAACCGCTTTCATGACATAAACACTTTGCCTTCTGCTGTGATAGAAGGTATACCCAATAGTTTCCTTAGGGTATCCTATGAAGACGATTTCTCCGCTTGGGTTCGAGCTTGTCCGATCAACTTCTTGACGAAGCTTCAGATCCCCAAACTTTAAGAAACGACAACTTAGGTTTAGCACCAAACCACGCTCATACGGTGTCGCCTCAACGGATTTAGATGGAGCCCTATTTAAAGTGAATGCAGCGGTTTCTAATGCATAACCCCAAAATGATAACGCAAATCAAGAAGAGACATCATTGATCGGACCATATCTAATAGGGTTCGATTCCGTCGCATACACACCATTGCGTTGTGGTGTTCCGTATGGAGTTGTGAAACGATTCCACTTGCTTTAAGATGCGGAGAAAATCATAACTCAAATATTCACCTCCACGATCGGATCGTAGAAACTTAATCTTTCATACGATGGTTCTCCACTTCATTCCGAAATTCCTTGAACTTTTCAAATGTTTCAGATTTATGTTTCATTAAATAGATATACCCATATCTACTTAAGTCATCGGTAAAGTGAGGAAATAGCGATATCCACCGCCAATAAACACTCATCGGTCCGCATACATCGGTATGTATGATTTCCAACAAGTCCGTTGCTCGCCCATCATACCGAGAACGGGTTTTGATCATCTTGCCCATGAGGCATGGTTCGCATGTGTCAAATGATTCAAAATCAAGAGACTCCAAAAGTCCATCGTAATGGAGTTTCTTCATGCGCTTTACACCAATATGACCTAGACGACAGCTACACAAATAAGTAGTATTATCACTATCTACTTTGCATCTCTTAGCCTCAATGTTATGGATGTGTGTTTCATCCCTTTCGAGATTTAGAAGAAATAAACCATTCAAAAGAGGTGCATGACCATAAAAGATGTTACTCATATAAATAGAACAACCATTATTCTCCGATTTAAATGAATAACCGCCTTGCAATAAACATGATCCATAAATAATGTTCATGCTCAACGCAGTACATAATAACATTTATTAAGGTTTAAAACTAATCCCGAAGGTAAAACTAAGGAGAGCGTGCCGACGCCATCACATCAACTCTTGATCCGCTGCCAACGCCAAGATCGTCACCTCATCCTCGCAGTCGCTCTATTTCGTAGCTCCTGCTTTGAGTTACAAATATTAGCAACCGAACCGTATCAAATACCCAGCACTACAACGAGGGCTAGTAAGGAAAACATCAATAACATGTATATCAAATATACCTTGATGGTGCCACCTTCTTGTCCGCTATACTTGACAACAATGCCCAAAGGACTCCCTCGTCCTTGCAATAGAAGCACTCTGTCCGCTTAGGACCAGACTGAGCTTCTTCTCAAAGGGGCATCAAGGCTGTCAGCCTTCTTGAAGGGATTCTTTGCTCCCTTACCTTTCTTAAAGGAGGGCTTGTTGACCATCAACACATGATTATCCTTCTTGATGTCCACCTCGCAGCCTTTGCAAAGAGCTCGTGATCGACAAGGAACCAATCTGATTATGAGTCACTACAAAACTTTTGTAGCCGGAGGGAGTGATTGCATCCTGTCAATCTTGAGCTCCTCCGAATCGCATTCCAGCTTGCTCATATGCTGAGTGTAGCCCGACATCTTTATGGCGTGCTCACTAACGGAACTCCCTTCTTTCATCTTGCGCTAAAGAACTTCTCGAGATCTCATATCTCTCGTAACGGGCTTGAGTCTCAAACATGGTTTTCAGCTCCTCGAGAATCTCAAAGGGCCCGGATAGGTTTCAAAACGATTTTGAAGTCTTGCCCATAGCAAACAACATGGTGCTCTTAATCACACCATAATCATCTTTTATGCGATCGATAACAGCTTTCTCATCACCGGCAGCTTGCAGTAGGGGGTCACCTAACGCTTTACCAAGGACATAGTCCTTTGTCCGCTGCATGTAATGATTCTTAGATTGCGAATCAATTGGTGAAGTTAGACCCATTGTTTCTAAGCTTTTCCTTCTCAAAGAAAAACGCTAGTTGAAGTTGGATTTGGCCATGTGATCTACAAGATTTGCAAGTACAATTTAGACTATGTTCATGATAAATAGTTCAAATTAATCAAATTACTAGATGAACTCCCACCAAATTCAACATCCTCAAGTTGTTTAGTGAACACGATCCAAATTCACCACACCTAATCCGATCATCACGAGAAGAGATGTGGTTTCAATGGTGGACAACAAAGTGTCGATCATATCATTCATATGACTCATGCTTAACCTTTCTGTTCTTGTGTTCCGAGGCCATGTTTGTACATGCTAGGCTCGCAAGCTAGACCCAAGTATTTCAGCAGTAAAACTGGCTTGCACCTGCTGTATGTGAGCGAGAGTCTATAGAACCCGATCATCACGTGATGCTTGGACACGATTTAACTTTCGCAACGGTGCATACTTGGGGAGAACATGCTTTTATCTTGATCTTTATGAGGAATCATCTTATAATGCTACCGTCACATCTAAGCATAATAAGATACATAAAGGATAAACATCACATGCATATAACTTTATGTGACATGGTATAGCCAATCTTCACGCAATGATCTCCATCTTGTGCGCTCCAAGATGATCTCCATCACTCCACCATGATTGCCTCCACCACGAATAGCAACTACAACTATTGCTAACTACTTAGCGATAAAGTAAAGCTATTACATGATAAGAAGTTGACTCGCAGTCATACATAATTATAAAGACAACCATATGGCTCCCCGGTTGTGTACTCATCGACATGCAAGTCGTGAAACATTACAAAACATGATCATCGTGATACAATATACACATCACATCTTGGGCCATACCATATCACGTAAAACACCCCCTGAAAAACAAGTTAGACGCCTCTACTTTGTTGTTGCATGTTTTACGGGCTTATGGGAGTAGATGCTAAGAACGATTCTTACTACGGAAAGCCACAACGGTGATATTATGGTTGCCAAACTCGTGTTAATCCCATGACAACTATAGTGAGAGAAACCGACATCCACCAGACGCATGTGTGGTACAAGCCACACGCCAAGTGCGGAGCCGGTCTCGCGAACGACGCCGCGTAAGGTTGGCCTCGACCGCCTCAATCTCACTATCCCGCCATAAGAAGAACACAAACAAGAGGCTTGCAATAGAAAACATCAACGCTCAACAACCATGTTAAGGTTCTACTCGTGAAACACATCTACGCATAGATCTAGCTCGATACCACCGAGGGGTTTCCATGCATAGTAAATCAAAATTTTCTACGAATGCGAATGAGGGAAAGCCAAGATCTAATCTAGGAGATGCAATCAACGAGAGATATTGGATTAGATCTTCATACCCTTGAAGATTCAGACAGCTGAACGCCTGGCTAACGTGGGTGATGTAGTCGCATCGCTTCTCCTCGCGATCCGATCCGATCTAGCACCACAAGTGGTGGTGCCTCCGTGAGATGCACACGCAGCAAAGACTCGACGCCTCCTCCTTCCTCGGACCAGCGAGTATGGTGGAGAGATAGATTGATCTACAACACGACGGGCGATGTGTATATGGTGGAGAATTTCTGCAGGCTTCGCCACAAACAAATGGGAGGAGAGAGGAAGGTAGCAAGGTCGCTAGGGCTTGGAGGAAGGTGTGTAGGGGCGCACCACCCTCTATATATAGAGGGGGCGCCAGCCCTTGCCCCTCCTCCAAGCCTATCTCCGTTTAAACAATTTAAACTCCCTTATCTAGAAATCCTATCTCTAGTTTAAACGATTTAAACTCTCCCTTATCTAGAAATCCTATGTCTAGTTTAAACGAGTTTAAACTTATCTAGGATCGGGGCCCTATGGGCCTTGTGCCCCGGCCCAATGCGCCGTGACACTCCTCATAGGCCCATGCCCCTCCCGAAGGTGGGGCCACGTTGGTCCCTTCCGAAGGTTCTAGAAGCTTCCTAGATAATACCGATTAACCCGAACAATTCAACTCCAAAACTGCACGCCTTATATGAATCTTATTCTCCCACCATTCGAACCTCTCGTGATATCCCGGATCCCATCCGAGACTCGAATAAAATTCATAAACCAATTATCCAATCTATCCTAGCCGAGATACGTTATGTGTGACCCTACGGGTTCGAGAATATGCGCATATGATCTTCTATCAATAATCAACAACGGGTCCGGCACCCATATTGACTCCCACACATTCATCGATGATCATATCGGATGAACCACGATGCCGTGATTCAATCAATCCCATATATATATTCCTTCGCCTCGCGATATTTTACTTGCCCGAGATTCGATCGCTTGCAGGCCATACCTAGTTCAATCTCGCTCACAAGAAGTACTTTACTCGTCCGAATCCGATATCACTTTGTGATTAACTCCTTAACCACATGCTTGCAAGCGGTGTTGATATCGACACCGAGTGGGCCCAAGTATATCTCCGACTTGGGAGGACAAATTCCATCTCGATACATACAACCCAACAGATACTTTCCGATCACCGAGAGACACCTTTATGATCACCTCTCATAGGATGACGCTTGATGACCTCAAAGCTTTCTTCCGTGGAGTTGTATTATCTCATGGTCTAAGGAATACAATATTTGACATAGGAAAAGCTTCGCAAAGACGAACACGCTAACACGATCTAATTGCTTTGCTTTGTTTGGGTCTATCCACCATATCATTCTCCCAATGACATGATCTCATTATCAATTGACAACTCATGTCTATGGTTAGGAAACCTTAACCATCATTGATCAATGATCTAGTCCATAGAGGCGTACTAGGGACATGGTGTTGTTTACAAACCACACAAGTATTAAAGTTTCCGCTTAATACAATTCTAGCATGGAATATAAACTTTATCATGAACAAGAATTATAATAATAACATCTTTATTATTGCCTCTAGGGCATAATTCCAACAGTAATGCCCAATCAAGTATCGTAGGAGTCAAGATGTCTAGTATATGCATTATTATGCTTTCTCAATCTATCAATTGTCCCGTTGTAATTTGTTCACCCAACATGCTATCTATCTTAAGGAGAACACCTCTAGTGAATTGTGGACCCCAGTCTATTCATTTTTCATTGATATTCCATCTACTATTTACTGTTTACTTTCTACAAGCAATTGCTATCTTCCACACTATACGTTTAATCATTTATTTTCATCAAACCGGTGAGATTGACAACCTCACTATAAGTTTTTTTTGCGGGTAACCTCACTTTTCCCCAACCTCACTATAAGTTGGGGCAAAGTTCCATGGTTGTGTTGTGCAGGTTCAAGTTGTTAGCAACACCTTGAAAGTTGTTTTCTTACTCCTACTGGTTCGATAACCTTGGTTTCATAACTGAGGGAAAACTTGTCATTGCGTTTCGTCACACCTTGCTCTTGGGGTCTCAACAGTTTCTATGTCAACCAAGCCACATCACGGCCGAATTCGGATTCACATTTATCTATGTTATTATGTACCTATTCTATATTAAAACATGTATAGATACATATGAATCTAGAAAAATGTGAGTCAAATAATTCTAACTAAGAAAAAAAATATAATTCTTATTTGTTCATAAATTCAAAAGTGAAAAGTGTTGATGATGAAAATAATTATAAAATACTTCCAACTTCAAATCTATGAAACAATGCAAAGGGCATTTGCCTAAACATAGTGTTGTAATGCTCAACCTCACTAATATGTATCATTTGTTTTGAATGGTATTGTGGTGATGATTCTTTTTCGATAAAGGAATATATCAATATTGTGAAGATACCATTACGCTAAGCATCCACAACAACGCAATACCCTAAATGCATATGGATGCACATCGCCCAACAACTAAAAATAAGAAGGAAAGAAAGAAAGTTTCACTACGGTGATCTGCTTTTGTAGCAGCAATACAAACACCACCAAGCGTATAATCGAGTCCAAGTTCTTCAAAAGCGATGCGTCCATGAAGGAAACAAAGGACAAGCATTGTCATCGTCCGATTATGGATCATAGGTTTTCACTCTAAAAAGTCCGCGTTTCAAAACAATACATTCAACAAGCTCATTTATAGACACAATCAATTAAGACAAGACCTTGGATTTTCAACCTAAGTCCCCACTTGCCGATTCCGCTACTACGATTCACAAATCACCAAGCAAGTTTTTGATCGCCTCAAGACTCGAACCATCATTGGTAGTCCTAATACCCAAATTTCATGAAATTCTCTCACTTCACCATGGAACAAGAATACATGTCCCAACATGATGTCAACAGACAACTAAACATCTCCACCTTCCTCCTAAAATCAAACGGTAAAAAAGGTGTGCACGATCAATCTCATCCAATCCAAAGAATCTTGAGGCATGAAGCGCCTAATGGAGATCAAGTGAGCCTTCGAACTTGTCACCACCAAATCAATGAGGTCAGATCAAGTAGAACACCATCTTATCTCGAGAAGAACCCTAGGACTACCTCCATTATTCAACCACACCAGCAGGCCCACACGTCGCCGGTCCGAGCAACCAAAGAAAAGGTGGCCGTAGCGCAAGCACACCCATTGTACACCCATGGTTGGGCCAATTCAGATAGGGCTCTCAAGCCCAGACTCTACCAGCCGATGTGTGTCGGAGATGCATGTCGTAATATCGCCACTGTTACATGCCAGAGATGGCCGGAGTCGCGCTACCACCACCCACTATTCCGGCTACCAAGCCCTCGTCCCATGGATATGCCATGTATCCATGCACCACCGCCACAGCCCCACCTTTGGCCACATGGCCGTCACCACATGTGCCCTCTCCTCCCATCCAAACTTTGTCGTGAGGGAAGCCGCCACCACCGTCGGGATGGGCCATGACGCCGACCATGGAGAGCCGAGAGGGAGGGACTGACAGCGGGATTGGATCTCGGCTTTAGAGTTGCTCGGGCGGGAGCTACCCGAGAGGTATGACTAGGGAGCTCGAAAAAATAGCTAGAGAGAGAAAGTATACATGTCATATTTATTTCTCTTTGTTTAGTTCGGTGCTTTAGTTTTGAGCCTGCCCTTCATTTTTGTCCTGGATTCGGTAGTGCGCACCGCCGCTCCTAGCCACCTTTGTCCTGCCATCGTGTCATGGCCAGGGCCGCAACAATGTCCTTGTCCTATGCTCGCTCGTTCCTGCCCTTGGGCAAAGCTCCTGGACCGCGCCTAGACGAAGCTCCCATGCGACCGCGCCACAATCAACGTGCCTAGACAATGCTACTCCCCTGCCCAATCCCCCACTCCTGAAGGATGTCGCGAGGGAAATCACACTCATCTCGGGCGTGAAGGCTATGAACCGGTCGACCGCGGAGAGAACCAACTAAAGGGTTTGCAAGATATAAAAATGTCCTATGCTATGAACACCTAATTACGCCAATATCTAATCTAGTAGAGTGATCCAAAAAACTTAGCCGAAGACCAAAAGTTTTATGTAGTCAATCACTTGCCGATCTCAAGATCATATTGTAGAGCATCGCAAACTAGAGTGCATCCGTGTTTCGGCACACATCCGCTTGCCAACAACCTTCGTGTCTCGATCCAATGGAAAGCAATGAAGTAGCAGATTCACGAGAGAAACTACTTGAACATGATCTTTGCTAATCCGACGATAACATCATTATGCACCATGAAGATAGTTTTTTTTCGAAATGGAAGTTGAAACCCTTAGCATATGTACAAAAATGATGCACACAATCTTTTTATTAAATTTATCTAACAAAGCTTTATAAGATGAATACAAAGATCAACATGAAGGCACTATCATACCGCTACACCTACAAGATCGACGAAGGGGGGGGGGGTCCATGAATGGGGCAATGTGCCCTAACCACACACCTCATCTAAAACCAAAGGCCCCACCATGGTCGCCGCCTTCCTTTCATGACAAAGATCAATGCATCGACCAACGACAATATATATGTATTCCCAGATTTTGTTTACATTTTTCTAAAACTTATAAAAATATAATTTTTGAATTTTTAAAAATTCGGGAGCACCGGTGCCCTAGAGCTACAAGCCGTTCTCGATAAACTAGACATATACATCGATTGATGCACAGGCCGGACATCACTTTTTTGAATTTTGTTTCCATATTTTGTTTTAGTTACTCGTAGATGAATAATGGCACTTTGTACACATATAATATTTATCTACATAATATTCTCTTCGACCTAAATTACTTGAGTCAAATTTGTCTAAATTTAAAAATACTTAGACTTGTTTTAGTGTTAGATACATTTGAATCTAGACAAAATCAAATCAACTAATTTAGATCATAGAGAGTATACAACAACAAAAAAGAGAAACTGGCTTTCAGGATCATCTTTCCTACCTATACATTCGACATAAATACTCATAAATTATTCGTATTACACGATACTCCATTTCCGATAAGCCTCTTTCTTCTTCCATTTCCGAGAGGTGAAAGGAAAAATAAAGAGAGAATGAAATTCACTCCTCGAGGGAGAGCCGTTCGGCCGTATGTTCCCTCTGAAACCCTAATCCTCCCCTGCCTACTCTTCCCCCATCAAGCCGCCGCTCGCAGCGATGACGCCTCCCTTCCGCCCGTCCCCATCCACCGCTCCCCCCGCCCCCCGCGGCTGCGGCGGCGACCGCTGCGCCTCCGGCCGCGACGCCTGGCCCCTCCACCACGTCCGCCACGACGGCGTCTTCTGCCGCCTCTGCTCCTCCTGCGTCCTGCAGTACCACCCATCCGCCTTCTGCTCCGCTTGCCTCTTCCTCCTCCCCACCGCCGACGCCGCCCAGGAGCCCCTCCTCGACCCGGCCTTCTCCCCTCCAGGCCCCACCGCCCCCTGCTCCAGCTGCGGCGTCTCCGTCGCCCACCTCTCCTGCGTCCCCGACCCCGTCTCCTTCGTCTGCCCCCCGTGCGCCGCCGCCGCCGACAACAGGACCTTCTCCTACACGCCCGCCGCAATCGGCGGTCGCGTGCTGGACGAGCGCGCGGCGCGCGTCCTCCTCGTAGCTGCGCGGCTCGCGCACGAGTCCGTCGGGCGCGCCGCCGCCGCTGCCCGTGAGGATGCAGAGCGCTGCGTCAAGGAGGCGGCCATCGCGCGGAAGCGTTCACGGGAAATGCTTGACGCGGCCTTCCGGGCGCTCGAGGAGGAGGCCAGGGCCGCCAAGAAGAAGGAGGAGGATGACAGGGTAGCCAAGATCAAGAAAGAGGAGGAGGCCAAGAACAAGAAGGAGAAGCCTGCCTCTGCCAACCCGCCAAAGAAGAAAACCCCCAAGAGCAGCGAGGCCAACCGGGACAGGGACAAGATGCTCAAATTCAATGCCATGCAGCAGCCGGCGCTGGCATTCGCCGCAGCAGCAGCTGCCGCAGCCAGCTCAATGCCATTGTCGACTCCATCTCCCGCTCCCAGGGAGGACAAGAAGCCGATGAAACCGGAGGCACAAGGTGATTAACCCCTGAACTACTTCGAATGGACTGCTAATTGTTCTGTAAAATAATTGGTATGTGATTCTTGCAGTTTCAGTGGACAAAGTAGCGGATGATGATGCGAAGGTGCTGTTTGGGACCTTGCAATCATAACATTTTTGGGGGTATCACAATCACCGATCTGTTTGCTATACTTCCATGCCTTTGTTGTATCTAAGCGAACCGACAAGGAACTGTCGATTCCGTGGTAGTACAGGCTTGCTTGGATTTAATGAATCTCCATTTCAGAACCTCCAAAACGTAAATTCTAGTCTTGTCATGTTAGATGATCCTCTTATTTATGTAGCTGCTTCCCCTTATGTGGTCCTATTCGTTATTACTTCATTGGGTGGTAAATGGTAATTACTTGTTGTCGGTGTTCAAACTTGTAAATTGAGATAACATGGTGACAACTTCCTGTTTTGGAAACTGATGCCAGTTGAAGCATTGTTCTTCCGTTATTCAAATTTTTTCTGTCATTTCGGTTAACCTTGTTGAATGTGCAAGTTCTTTCGCAATATTCTATAAATGCATTAAGTTGCTTTAATCTTTTTTCCCATTCAGTACATAGTGGAAATCAAAGAATTAGTCTGGGTAGGCATGTTGAATATTGCATAGTACAGTTTCCTGAACATGGCTTGGTATGGTAGCAGGTTAAATGTGTGCCCTTTTCCCTTTGTAGATCATGTACAATAAAATTTTACATGTCTGGATGCCCTTGCACAACACATCCAAAACCCTTCTTTGAGGAATACATCCCAATCCTGTATTTGAGCTCACTTTCTCTTGGTTTCTCCTAGGCTAAATGGTTCATGAGATTTTTCATGCCTTGTGATCTAGCATGTCTACTTATCTACTTGTTGTTGCACGATTAGCTTCAATATGCCTAGATGTGCTAAAAAATGCCACCACATCATCAAATTCTACACGTGTGGTTATCACCTCATGATTCTCCCATGAGTACTCATGGCAGCATTAAACCAGCCACCAGGGTGAACAAATCCGGAAACAAAAGCAAGATTGAACAATGACAACTGATGGTTGAATAGTCCCAAATAGTGAACCACGTACACACAGATCATTGTGCTAAATCTCCATGTGCTTTGTGCAGAAGTCACATGATAGCATTGGTTGCTGGTTACCTGCCATGTTTTACTTCCAGATGCATTCAATACCTGAATCATGGTAATTCTGATGAAGTTTCGTCGAGAAGACAAATAAAACAAACCTCCCAAACAAAAATGGGGTTTCAGACAAGCAAAATAGACTTATGGTGCCATACTGTCATGTCCCTTACATCAGATCGGCTAATCTAACCTCAACAGAAGAACCATTCTCTCAATCGGTGGCTTGAGTGTTCTTAGTTTCAGAAGGGCTGTGTGACTGTGCCGCTGTAGCAGCTTCTTCTTGATCAGATGTTCCTCTAGACTTTCTTTTCTCGCAAACAGGACTGTCCCGACCACTGTCCTCATCAGTGGGAACTTCACTCGGCAGAGATCGTCTTGCAAGTGCAGCACCATTTTTTAGTGTTGGCTTCACAAGCATCTGATCCCCTAGGCTCACTGTCGCTGGTTGATTTGGGATCCTTGACAACCAATGTATTTGGACAACTGCCCTTGGTACGCTGAATGGCGCATCGAACTGTGTTCTCACTGAAACTGCCACCACAATCTCATGGTCACAAATCGTAGTCAATGGGTCGATCGGCAATGAACAATGTTGCCAGTGCCTGGTAATGTGGAAATTGCTCCAAGGATGGTGGTGTCGATCCCCTGTCACGGCAAACCCTAGCCCCTTTCCTAGCCTTTCTGCAGATCACTCTAGCACAATTGCCTTCGTTGACGATATCAGAATCTGGAATCTGCAGTTTTTCCGCTCACTCCTCTTGTAACGAGGAAAACTGTCCTTCCCAGAAAATCCATCCAACCAGTATTAAGAATGAACGTCTGTACCCAACTTGTGAACCAACCAGTCTGATCGCTGATAGATGCTCTCGTCAACCTCATTTAGCAACTGGGGTGGTCTTCAAAGCACTTGTCCATGCCCCTGGAACCAGTCATCGGTAGCAGATTAAACACTTGATTAAGAGAAGTCATCAAATAACCATTTAACATGTATAAACCAGAATTCCAGATATGACAAGTAAAAGAAGTCAATGCCTCCGCTCCATATTAACTGTCGCAGATTCGTCTAGATTCTCATGTGTTTATACACTAAAACATGTTTAGATACATGCGTATTTAGACAATTAATATGGAATTGAGGGAGTACAAGAAAAGGACATGGATCAACCAAGTTTCCTAAACCCAGAGCTTTGAAGTACTCGACAAAACCAGAGCAATCGACAAAATCTTCTAGGAAGGCTTGAAATAACCCCATGCTAGCATTTTCACTGCATGCTGATACTCTAATACTACTACCTTTGTTCTAAATATAAAGACATTTTGGGAGTTTACATATTCAAAGCGTATTTAGAAAAATTTGTGACCGTTAATATGGAATAACAGAGGGAGTACGAGAAGAGGACATGAATCAACCAAGTTTTCGAAACCGCAGAGCTTTCGAAGTAATCGACAAAACCTGAGCAATCGACAAAATCTTCCTCCTCGAAACAGGCATACGCCCAGCTTTATAAATAAAACAACATCCAAACATCATCCGGTACAAGCAAAACCAAGAGAGACCAAAGGTCATCGACAAAATCTTCCAGGCACCGTCGAACTGTTTGTTATAAAGCTGAGCATTTATGCATAAGACTATAAGAGGAACATCAGTCTCTAGTGGACTACAACATTTTTCTCATTAAGAACATATAAGCATTAAACCTTTGCAACTTGAAAGAACGGTAATTAAAGCTATCAGAACTGAAACAACCGCAGCAACATCTTAGGAGCAGAAATAATATACTCCTTCCATTTGGAAAAAGATATCACATATTTATCTAGATTTGCATTTATCCATACACTAAAACACGCCTAGATACTTACTTTAATTTCAGACGGACCCATATGACACTTTCAGTTAGATGCTTCATTCTCTCAACATTTCAGTATTGTATCCATCAAGTCAAAGCAAGCACAACATGCCAATTACTGTATCCATCGAGTTGAACACATCGCGATCTCTTTATTGTGGAAGATCAAGTGCTTTTTTTAGGTTAGTGCTTCTTGTTTATTCCAAACTATGTTTACTGTCGAATACTTTAGCCGTACATTTGACAGCATATGAGAGATATAAACATCAAAAGAGAAGACTATGTTAAATAAGACAACTCCTTTGATCTTTATATGATATTCTAAAGAACTTATTACAGCCAAGGTTTTGGCTCCTGAATTTCTTTTTTTCCCAAGGAAACACGGGATTCCCGGTTACCATGGCTATGGAGAAATTCTGAGTGATTACCGACCAAATTTAAAAACCAAAATTTGAATTCAATTTTTCAGGAATTGCGGTAATGTCAGTACCCGGTCGGTAACAAGAGAAATATCGAATTTCAATTCAAATAACCTCAATTTGTTTTTGCCCAGTAGGCCCATTTTTGGAGGGTGCTCGGGAAATCAAGTTACCGGCAATAACTGGATTTTAGCAGGTGAGGTGCTACCTCTGTGCCAGCAAGACGAGGCCCTGCAGACGTTGACAATGGGACCTAGCTCGCCCTGTCGCGTGGGAAACCAACACGAACCATTTCGGGGAGCCCAACATTTTGGAGTAGAATTCATGTAAAAAGGAACATTTTGGAGTAGAATTACCTGCCCAAGTCATTTAGCCGTCACTAATGATTTCTCAAGATCTAAACACTTGTTCATCGGTTTTTAATGGCGGACATGCGGGGTCGATCTGCTATAAGGAAGTCAATCACCGAAACACTTCCCTGTTCAACATACAAGTAATTAACTCCTCAAAATAAACTTTCACACTGCATTATAAATAAATTCGCACGGCCAAACCAATACAATATGATGAGGGACCGCTCTTACAATGTAGATCAAAGATAAAGAAAAAAGACACATGGGAGGAGCCGCACCCAAGACAACCAACCAAAGATGTAACTACGCATCCTTGTGAAACTACCGGACATCGTCGCCTCAGTCCTACCAAGTTATAGCCGGAAAGGGCCACCTGCAATCTCGCTCCACCGTGGAGAGCCTATCTTGCAAGCAGACAACAAGGATGAGGCCGGCGACAACAAAATCATGTGTAAATGATAGGAGGCCATCCAGTGGTGGAGCTAGACAGAGATTGATGTGTGTGCATGCACATAGCTCCGCCTATGAGGCCATCGATAGCACCTCACGCCGACAAAGGATTTGAGCATGTGCGCCAATGACAATGAGGCAAGACCAAAAGGATCAGCATCTCCACGACGACACCCCCAAGAGGTGACGATGCCACGTGCCGTCATCGAGCCCAAAACGGCCAAAGGCGTTCACCCGGAACTCTGGTGTGAGGGAGATAACACAACAACGCGAGAGGAGGGTCACGACAACGACATACATCTCCTAGTGCCGAAACACTGAACTTCCGCTCAAAAAAACATCCGATCTTGGATCCGCCACAGCCGAAGCACCGCCAACACCAGGACTTCCCGCGGCCGGCTCTTCACCACCCACATGGCCAAGGAGAAAAGCCACCACATCCGCAATGTCGCCCGCCGGAGAGCCTCCCACGCAGTCCACATTCCTGAGCCGCCGCCTGGACATCCACGATCTCGAACCCACAGAAATGCAGACACCACTGAACAGAATGCCGCATTTTCATTTCCAGCCTCTTGACGTATATATATGTGGCTGTGAGTAAGAAAGATCATCACGGACCGTCTGATGGCCCTCCTTGCTTCTGAAATTTCAGTGTGTGTCTCTGCTACATTAATTGTCGTCTCGCCAGGAATGCCAACATGGAGCAATCAAAGGCATATATAACTTGCAAGTCTCTACGGCTAGTCGTGGCACACACACACACACAGCAGATATAGTGAAATAGAACAAGCCATGGCAGACTGGTCTGCTCAACAAGATGGAAGTAGTTTTGTGGCGTTTTGCTCAAATTTGTCTGCCCACTCGTAATTCGTTGCTCGGCTGCAGATTCGTTCTCAACTCCCACACACTATGATTCTCTGAGGGATGAGACGGCGGATCACACCTTCCTGTAGTTACGGTCAATTCGCAGCTCAAGTTTGGATTAAGACTGGATTCGGTGTTCATCTGAACATAGAATCGTTCATCAGTTCCCGGCAATGGCTCCTTAAGTGCTTGCCCGATGGGTCTCATGTTCATGCCACCGTTTTTGCAGCCACATTTTGACATAATATTTGGGGAGGCTAGAAACAATGTAAGAATGGGGAAACGATGGTGCATCCCTCCTTGGTGCTTGGGGCGACAAATAATGTTCCATTTAGTCATCTATATTTCCTTTTATTATCATCGTGTTGCCAGAAGAAACATGATCTAAAGAAATCCGGCCTCTTCCTTAACGCTTTGGGTATTTCAAGAAAAGAGAGAATGAACATAAGCATACTACTAGTTAAACACAGAGTTTATCAAAACAAGTATGTCTCCATACGAGAGTAACTTGTTTTGTCAGCAACCAAGCTTCGCAGTAAATCAAGACTCTACTAGATTCCATTCAGAATTGCGAAGTTTTCTATGATGAATAGGTATACAAGATACCGGAAGGGGAGGGAACCATTCTCACAACCAAAAAAAAATTGTTTGTACTGTTGTTTCTCCTCTTTTACTTTTTCAAACAGAAAATTTTATTCTTATGAAAATAAATAATCTTTAAGCCCGACCGTTGCTCAAATTTACACAAGTTTATCTAGGAGATGATATTTCGTCAGAGAGTTGACAGTCCAGAATTGGCTGACGCCATGGCAGTTCGGCATGCACTTTCGTTTGCTCTTGAAGTCAGGTATGACAAGGTTCTCTTAGCGATCTGATTGCTCAAAACAATGGCAACACAACAATGACCTTAAGACCATAGCCCTAGATAAGCAAGGACCAGCGAAACTTCAAAATTCAGAACAGCTAGTCTCAAAACAATGGCAAATACAGGAATGACCTTGAGACCACAACCCTTAATAAACAAGGACCAGAGGAACTTCAGAATTCAGAACAGCAGGAATAATGCGCCGTGCACAGCCCAAAAAGTTTGTTGTCCTCTGCTGCTCGAGGGCTCTGTTCTGTGTGTTTATATGATGTGGTTCCGAGCTCCAGGAAGAGAGAGATCAGGGCTCAGGAAGAAAACGAAGCAATTGCATCCATCTCTTCTTGCAGCAGCGCTTCAATGAAGACGCCCAGGCTCTCCCCTCCATGACATCCTCAATGTGATGCGTGACCCGACACGATCGGTGACACGCCCTGTGGAAAGTTGTATGTTCTGATGCGCTCAGACCTGTCGCCACTTCCAATCTGCAAGCGAGTTAGGGCTTGGGGTTCTAATCACCACATTGATAATGTCGAGCTGATTAAATAGTGATGTACCTGCTCTGATCGGAGCTTCGATCGGTCAGTCTGGAGTCTATGCCTTTCCAGCTCATACAGTCTTGCCCGGAGAACTTTGAGAGCCTTGGCCTTGTTCTACAGAGAGTCAAATAACACATTAGGAGCAAACTTGTTTATCAACATGGATCCATAGACATGAGATGCTGACACAATTCACTGGAAGTGATGCATTTTTTTTAAAGTATGCTAATGACATCAAAGATACCAGCAGAAAAGCTAATAAAGATGAGTTAAAGTCCCAATGAATGTCATGGAAACAGATGAATGTAAATGTAGAACTGAGCCGTCTAAGCATACTTTTTTTTATTTTAAAGGGGAAACTACAGCAAATGCAGTATACTAGTGTGTGCGTATTGCAACCTGATGCTGCGATCTCTCGTCTTGTATTGCAACCACTGTTCCGGTTGGAACATGAGTTATCCTAACAGCACTATCAGTCGTATTGACAGACTGGCCTCCAGAGCCACCTGATCTGTAGGTATCAATTCTCAAATCTTCATTACGCAATTGGACATCAACCTGCACTTGCAGAAGCGAATTTTATAACTACTAGTCATGCCCAAAATTGCAGAGATGAAACGAAAATGACTTAAAATAAATAGGGAAATTGAAATGCTATATCCAATTCCAACCTCATCAGCCTGAGGAAGAACAGCAACTGATACAGCACTAGTGTGCACACGTCCAGATTTCTCGGTTACAGGGACTCGCTGCAATGAATTGGGTGAAGTCAAATAACTGAAAGAGCGAGTAGGACAATATGATGGCTGCCAGAAAAATGACTCATTATCATACCTGAACTCTATGAACACCACTCTCAAACTTAAGTTTCCCGTATGCCCCAGGACCTGAAATAGCCCCACTAGCTTCCTTTGTATCCACAGAAGCATGCAAGTTAGGAAGGGATATATTCTATATGTTAAATACAAAGATTTAAATAGCGGGCTATCTAGCGCTATATCTTCAGTACAGCAGATTCAGGGCACTCCTGCTAAGGCTATGCACATTTAATGCTGAATAGAACTGCCGCTAATAGCTTGCTAAATCGCACACACGCGCTAAATTGTGCCAAAAATAACTATATTTCTCCCGCCAGGCCTAAAAAAGTTCCCCGCTCAGAAACTGATTTGAATTTGAAAGTTGAACCTAGTTATGTAATATGCACTTATGCACTCATTTTATTGCTACAATCATCATCCTTGTTCAGTACACATTTGTATCAGTGAATCATTGGATTTCTGGCCATATTTTTCAGACGATATGAATATATGATGCCCGATTTTCCTAGAAGTTTCCTTGTTTTGGGGACAACCGCTAAATGACTTAGCGCCACTATAGGTTACTAAAGCTTTCTTATCGGCTTGAAAATGCCGCTGCTAAGAAGTATAGCCCGCTATTAAACTTTGGTAAAATATCTTGTACTTTATAAAATAGCAACATTTATCTATAAGTGCTACAATAGGGAAATGCCAACAAAGTTGTACCTTGTATCCTTTTACAGCAGACTCCATTATGTCAATAGCATCGAACTTCCACCCATTCTTTTGGGAATACTTCTCATACCTATAACATAGAAGAATCAAGTTAGTTAATATGATAGACAGGGGATCACAGACATATGCAGCGGTGGAACATAAACATCCACCCGACATTCTGAATATATCCATAGCAAACAAGGAAGCCTCTTCTCCTCCAGTTCCTGCAACAGTATATTCATCATCAACCACTACTGGCCCGGTGAAAACCAAATCAGACACAAGCAGACACCTATAAGGACAGATTATGTTGATGGATGAACAGGGAAGGTCTGCCGTACCTGCTCGCACCTCCAATATACAGTCCCTCTCATCAGCTTCATCTTTCGGAAGCAACGTTCTGAACAACGCATGCTGCAGTCGCTTCTCCTCCTCAACAGCCTCAAGGAGCTCCTCGGCTGCCATTTCAAGCATGTCTTTCTCTTCCCCAGAGTTTGTCACCAACGATTTCAAACCCTCTATTTCCTACAAACAATGAACAGCCTACTCACAACCTTTTATACCATAGGCCAAACATCATACCATCACCATGTAATGGGATTATCACCTTTTGCTTTGACCGCAATTCCTTGATCAATTCCACGGTGCTCTCCATCTTGTGGAACTCCTTGTTAGCCCTCGAGTACTCCTCGGGCGAGGCGGCTGGCTGACTTCATTAACAACACACGCCCAAATCAAATCAAGATGACCGCACTACTTAGCGACGAGCGAAAGTGTGCGAGGAGCATAAAGAGGAGGTCTTGCATCCGAAATTACCTGGTTGATTTGCTCCTGGAGGAATGCGCTCCTCTGCTCTATCAGTTTCATTCTCTGCTCCATGATCTGCACCAGGTTTGACGGCAGTTGCTGGCTCATGTCTGGTACAGGACGGGGAAAGGGTAAATTATTGCTTGAATGAAATACTGAAAATGAACAAGATTTCTATCGCCTTCCCCACACGAGAAAGGTTTCTCCTTTTGGAGCGGCGCAAATTCGTACACAAAACCGGAGCTAAATAGAGAAGAGAGGACGCGGGAGGTGCTCACCGGCAGTGGAGTAGGAGCGGGGAGTAGAAGGGCACCTCCATGCCGCCGGACGAGGTGCACCTGCCGCATGGGGGAAGTGGCGGACCCGCCGGAGCGCGGCGAAGGCGACGCCGCCGCATCGCCGTAGCTGCTGCTGCATCGCGGTGGTGGAACCTAATGCTGCCTGCCTGCCCTTTCTTTCTGGGCCTGCTGGTCCTTCCGGGGTTTAGGCGTTCTGAATCCGCCTTCTACAAAGTGTTTACATAGTTCTTATAGTCCGCCTCTCGCACGATTTTGTGACTCTGTCTTTCCGCTTTCTAGGTGGAGTTACGTAATCATTCTCTCCACACAGGCAAAACCCCTCTCGTTACTTGTTAGAGTATCTCTAGCAGTGTATGTAAAATACGAAGTCGAATCGCGGGTTCGACTGGAGACTCTATAATTTTTTGAGCGAACATGCTTTGAGTGGATATGTTGGTTTATAGGGATTGTTGATATGTGTGTCCGACTCACCCGACGGATCAGGGTCAGTTAATGTCTTCGATAAAAACAACACAATCTACTTCAGACTCGAGTACCCGGACGACGCCAATTAACGAGGTTTGATCTCATCAATGCTCATTGTTATGGACTTGGGTTTTGGAGAAGAAGGGGAAACTGGAGATCGCATAACAGCTAACAGGCAAGCAACACAGGGACACGGTGTTTATCCAGGTTCAGCTCCCCGGAGGGAAAATCCTACTCTTGCTTGTCTATTCTTGATTAACGGCGAGGCCGAAAGTTACATGCGGCGCAGATACAATCTAGCGTGAGGTGTGTGCTAGGTTATGAGAGTTGTCCCCCTCGTCGTGCCCTCCTAATCTTTATATAGATAGGCTAAGTCCTGGGTAGGTCGAGTCGGTAACAGATTAAGGTTAACCCCTTTGAAATTCTATCTACACTTAGCCGTGTCCTCTAAAAAGTCAAATTTTCTCCGGTCTTGGGCCACCCAAAGTCTTCTTAGGCTTTGCGTTTGCAGTAGGACTTCGTGTGGGCCTTCACTGAGCTGGACCAGGCAGGCTAACGTCAGGTACCCGTAAGGCATATCCATGTCACGTGGTCCGTAATCGTCTGAGTACGGGATGCCGAATTCGCGATTCCTCGCTTCGCGAGAGGGGATGCCGAGCAGTCCCCAAAAACCGAAACCCCAAAGCAGAATATTCGCATATTCTGTTTTGCGGTTTCGGTTTTTTGGGACTGCTCGGCGGGGTGAACTAGAAACAAAATTGTAAACATATTTCGACAATTTTGACAGTTTAGACAACAAAAGTGACAGGAGTTCTAATAGTTTGTAGGACGATAAATCACATAAAATCTAACAAAAAAACACACGGAAAACAACATACGCATGTCGAGCTCAAGCCCCAGCATTGTCATCGATGGGCTCTCCGGTGGCAGCACCCCTCGCCGTAGCCGAAGAAGAACCATGCATCAAATAGGTAGCATCCTCCATGATCATCATTGTTTCCTTGGACTTAACCATTTCATCAATCTTCGATGCCATGTTTGAAGCTTCTCTCTCAATCTTGATCCACTCTTTTGCATTCTTGGCTCCTCCCGGCCTCCCTTCATTTCTTCCTCCCTGATCATCACTATCATCCAATTGAAGCAAAGCTCCTTTTTTTGGTTGTGTTTCTTAATCCCTCAACTTCTACTTCTCCATATGTTCAAGAAACTTCCAACAATGTTGGAGCACAAATGGATTTCCTTTGAAGGCCGCCATGATCTTGTACTTTTCCATTGCTAGGATTTCCTACAAGTTAATTTAATGTATGTTAGATCATGTATATATAGCCTTGATCACAACATAACCCAAAATAAATGCAAGTTAGATGCACTCACATATTGATCAATGCTCACACCACATGGAGGATTTGCCCGGATTTGCTCGAGTGCTCCACTCCATCGGCTACAAGTAGCTTTGATCACATCCCACCGACCTTGTAGTGAACGATAGGTGCGGGTCATCGGGTTTGCTACACGAGGCATGAGCTTAAAACATCTATCTTCAATTCTAATCCAATAACGCTTCCCGGTTTGGTCATTGCCATGGACAGCATCGAGTGACACATCCGACCATGCCCGGAACAAGCAAGTGTCCTCGATCTCGGTGTAGTTCACGGTCCTCCTCTTCTTTTCTTTCGCCTCGTCATAGGCGGCTTTGATCAACCTCTTATAATGCATCTTCTTCATCATCCTCTTCCAATGCATCCTCTTTGCCATCCTCCACCTCATCATCATCTCCATCCAAATCATATGCAGCGAGTGGTGGCTCGGTGATGCACACCTCGCTATCGTTGAGTAATTCCAGGAATGAGACTGGGGTAGATCCCTCTTCGTACCTTGGTGGCAATTGACCGAACACGTTGTGTGCGCCAACCGCGGGGGCTTCCGGTGAGGTGATTCCGGCCAACGGAGGGGCATGCTGTGAAGGAATGGGGCGGGGCTTATTCTTCTTAGCGCCACCCTCCGTCGCCTTCTTTGGACCACTAGGCTTCTTCCGTGGTGCGGCCACCTTCTTGGGCTAAGCGACGGGTTTCGGGGCGGAGAAAGACGTGGCGTGAGGACCGCCGGTCATGGAATCAGCGGCCAGTGATACGACCTGCCCGGCCGTGCGCTTCCTTTTCTTGATGGCCGATGCGGCGGCGGCCGACGAGTCCGCGTGGACTGCCGGAGCGACGGAGAACGACTGCCGCGGGTGCGGAACCTCAGCAGCTACCGGTGGGTTCCATGGCGTAGATTCCATGCGGCGGCGAGGGCGGGAGCAGCAAGGGAGGTAAATCGACGGCGGCGGCGAAGCGGAAGCGGGAAGGGAAGTGGAGAAAAGCTCTGTCCCGCCCAAAAAGAAGAGGAGTGCAGGTTGGCCTTGGTTGACCCGAGGAAACCGAGATATGCTCGGGTCGGAGGGGGATATTTGGCGCTTCTCATAAAACTTTTTTCGGATCGGATGTGTTTACGAGAACTGATCGGCGCGTGATTTTTCTAGGACACCGATAAACGGCGATTATTTTACGGTTTTGAGGTGTTTTGTGGGCACTGCTAGAGATGCTCTTATGCACCCTTTTTTGCGGGTACTCGTTAGGCACCCTTGGATGAACAAACTTACATTGTTTGTCATACACATGATTATCCGGTCTTGTAAAAGATGATGTTTTAAATGTTAACACTGTGTTCAAACACAACTTTAACAATTATAATAACTTTTTAGAAATTTCATTTTGAAACAATTTTCACGAGTATGATTTTTAGGTACCCAACCTAAGTTTTCTTAAAACTCAATTGCAGATCAACATGCTAAATGTTATTCCCCTTCTCTATAATGTCAGCATTTCGAAGACCATCTCAAAGGGAAAAGCAGCTAACAACCATATTTTTCTAGGGGAGGTACACATTTACAAGAGGAGACCGTAACAAATCTTTGTGACCCGATTAAATGCTCTAACGTTGATGCAAGTGTCCAATTCCTCAGGGAGGCGCACTCCAATCTCCTCTTGATCAATTCTACCGTCGGCGAGAGGGGAACGATCCACAATGCTTTCTGTCTTCCTTCTTCTTCTTCTTCTTACACCACTAGCTAGTTTTCATATTACACCACCTGGTTTAGTTAATTTGACCTGTTAGCAAAACTCAAAAAGTGTTATACAAAGAGTAATCGGCGTGGGTCATTCTATCACATCACAAACCAATCTACATTCTAAATTAATTGAAACTCTTACTTTTTCCCAAGTCAACTTTGTGTACGTTTGATAAAAAAAATCTATCGGCATATACAATGCTAAATAAGTTTCATTATATTGATAAGAAATATGTACATATGGTACTCCATCCAATCTAAGTTAATTGACTTATCGAATGCATCTAGACAGTGGCGGAGCCGCATACAAACTATGTCAATTGACTACACAATTTTTTTGGTAATACAAGCTAAAAATGCAAAATATAAATGAAAATCATAAAAATACATGTATTTGACTACACAATTTTAAAATGACTACACAGAGTTACTGCATCTAAACATGTTTTAGTGCTAGATGCATCTAAATCTAAACAAATTCGAGTTAATTAATTTGGTGTTAGGTTGATCTCCCGTGTTGGGCCCAATGGCGACACCTTGGACTCGCGCTACTGATCGAGGGCGCCAACGTAATCGTTGGTGGACCGTCGCCTTCAATAAATAGAGGTGGGGCGGGGCACGAGCAAGGTTCGTCGTGCCCACTCTCCCCACCGAAAACCCTAGACCCTAATCACCGATCCGGCTTTGCGCTGTAGCGGCCGGAATCACCCCTGACCGCCGCCACCACTCCGACGAGCCCAATGGCATGCTTGTCGTCGACCCCGAAGGCCGATGGTAAGGCTCTATCTCTCATACTCCCTAGATCGACCCCTAGAGATCCTAGTAAATTCCATCAATGGTATCAGAGCCAACTAGGATGGTTCATCTAGTCGAGGCAGAAGAAATCCAAAAGAAAAGAAAGAAGCAAAAGGCTAGGGTTCTTTCCAGAAGCGCCGTCGCAAGGCCGCGCCATTCCTCTCGATCCCGACGCATCGGCAAGCCGAGGTCGGGAAGAAGAACATGATCCCATCTGGGATAAAGAAATGAAAAACCCCAAGCCCAGATACTTTTCCCCAGATCTAGAATCGATCTAAAGATCGAAAGAAACCAAAGAAAGAAAACCCAAATCCAACTGGAAAGACCACCCCCTCCCCCGCATCAGATCTACAACCCTAGCTCAAACCCCACAGAAAATCCCTAATTCTCCCTCCAGATCCGATAGAAAACAACACGAAAGAATAAAAAAGGGGGTCGCCGGACGTGGGCCGACACAGGGAGCCACCGCATGGGCCATTTGGCGGCGACGCACCCACCGTCGGGTGGATGCGCGCGTCGACAAAGGGCCAAGGGGCGTTGTCGGCTGCTTGCTGCTCTCTCTCTCTCTACATGTTGTGTAAGGGAGGTAGGAGGAAGCAGAGAGGTGGAAGGAGTAGGTGGGGGCTCAAGAGGAGGAGGGCTCACGCACGTCGCGCCCGGGCGACGCAGCCACCTCACCCCACTCACAGGGAGGCTCCGCCTCACTTGCGCGCCTTGGCCAGAGGGGAGAGTGGAGATGGGGGCAAATGAGAATTAGGTTGCAAGGGGGCGCTGGGGCGTCGGTTTTGTCCCCGCGATCTGCACGGGTGGCCGTCCGATTTAGGGCTTGGGCGCTGGACGCTCCTGATTCAACGCGGGGGAGGCGCAGGGCGGCGGTGACGCAGAGCCAGTTGATGGGCCGGTCCGCTCCAGGCCGGGGCGCTGGTTTGCTGCTACTTTGCGCGCGCGGTAGATTAGGGTGCGGCGCGGCAGGCCGTGGGCCGGCCGCGTGAGCACAGAAACAATCCTTTTCTATTTTTATTTTTACAGAAACTTTTCTACTGTTTTTTGCTTAGTTTTTTTTCAGAGTTTTTTCTATAGCAATTTTTTCCAACGAAAATTTTGTGTAGAAAATAGTAAAATAATAATAAAGTTTCTGGAAAGAAGTAAAGTTGATTATTTTTTATTCATATTATTTCGCTGCAAGAATTAATTGCTTAAATGGAATAGAGTAAGATTTTAATTTTGTTAAGAGTGATGATTTTATTTGATGACCAACATTTTTAGTAAAATTTTCACTATGAATAATAAGTTTTATCCATATTAGTTATATTTCTGCCCAACGATGATGTAGTACTAATATGGAGAAGTTCCATGTTTTAATTTGACCAACGTTGAATTAACTCATTTTGATGATATTTTGCTTTCAGGCAATCCTATGAGTTTCATGTCGGCTATTGAGCCCCTCAATGGAGGGAACTACGGCTCATGGCGAGAGAAGATTGAGATAGGGCTTGCTCTGCTTGACCCCCATATGGCACTGATTGAGACTTGTCCCAAAGAACCTGTCGACCCCGTCAGGGGCGAAAAAATGAAGAGGACTTCAACAAAAGGGTCCGTGACCATGCACCAATAAGAATGAAGTACGACCTTGAGCATGCAAAGTGGGACTCGTCCAATAGAAAGTGCTTGATGGTGATTAAGAGCTCCATCATGGAAGCTATAAGGGGAGCAATCCCAGAGTGCACCGCTGTCAGTGAGTACCTGAAAAAGGTAGAGAGTCAGTTTACTGGATCCTCCAAGGCCTATGCAAGCTCTCTCATTAAGAAACTTGTTACTACAAGATACACTGGTGGTGGAGTTAGGGATCACATCTTGTGAATGAGCAACATGTATTCCAAGCTTAAGCCCATGGGCATGGAGCTTCCAGATGAGTTCATCATTCATCTGATCTTTGCCTCACTGCCAAACCAGTTTGAAGCTTTTGTTGTGAACTATAATGCACATCCAGACAAGTGGGGCATTGAGAAGATGATGGCCATGTGTGTACAGGAAGAAGAGAGGCTTAAGGGGCAGTCTGGTGATTCTGTGAACTACCTGAGCCCAACCAAGAAGAGGAACTTTCAGGGTTCCAAGCCCCAAGGGAAACCTCAGGGGCATCCCTCTTCTTCTAGGCCGCATGGAAAGGCTCTTGATCACCAGGCACAGGAAGTGGACAAGGACACCTGCAAGTGGTGCAAGCAGAAGGGCCACTACATGAGTGATTATGTGGCTTTCCTGAAGTATCTATGTAAGAATGGTGAGGATTTAATTACTTTTGTTGGTGAATCTTTATTTTTAAGTTATGCAAAATCTACTTGGTGGATTGACTCAGGTGCGACTGTTCATGTTGCCAATTCATTACAGGGATTCCGTATGAGAAGGACCCTACAAAGAGGAGAAAGAAGTATTAAAGTTGCAAACGGCGTTCAAGCTGAAGTCGAAGCCATTGGCGATCTTCCTTTAGAGTTGTCAAGTGGCTTTGTACTTTTATTAATAGATGTGCTTTATGTACCCTCTTTGCATCGAAACTTAATAAGTGTATCACGCTTAGACGATTGTGGTTTTGCTTGCCATTTTGGCGATGGACAATGTAAAATCAAGTTTAATAATCAGATTGTTGGTCTTGCCTTCATATAAGACAAGCTTTACTTGTTATCACTTTGTGAGAATGTGAATGTATTAAGCGCTGAGAATGAGAATGCCTCCTCATCCCTGAATGGAAAGAGTAAGAGGAAAAGAATTGATGAAGTCTCATAGAAATTATGGCACTATCGTTTAGGCCATATTTCTAGGGGGAGAATAGAACGCTTAGTAAAAGAATCAATTCTTCCACCTCTAGAATTTTCAAATTTAGAGCAATGCATCGATTGCATCAAAGGAAAGTTTGTAAAGAACATTAAGAAAGGCGCCAAAAGAAGAACATGAGTATTAGAAATAATTCATACGGATATATGCGGTCCGTTTCCTTTGACATCTGTGAATGGCTATGACTCTTTCATAACATTCACGGATGACTATTCGTGTTATGGTTACATTTATCCTATTAAAGAACGTTTGGAAGCACTGGATAAATTCAAGATATTTAAGGCTGAAGTTGAAAAACAGCATAGTTTAAAGATTAAAGTAGTCAGGTCCGACTGTGGAGGCGAATACTATGGACGACATACCCCATATGGCCAAGTTCCTAGACCCTTTGCAAGGTTTCTCCAGGAACATGGTATAGTCGCCAAGTATTCAACACCGGGCGAGCCTCAGCAGAATGGATTAGCTGAAAGAAGAAACCGTACCTTGATGGATATGGTGAGAAGCATGTTAAGTTACTCCACCTTATCGATTGGTTTGTGGATGGAGGCGTTAAAAATCGCCATTCACATACTTAATCGAGTTCCAAGTAAATCGGTGTCTAAAACACCATATGAGTTATGGACTAGTCACGAACCTTCACTCAATTATTTTCGAGTGTGGGGTTGTCCAGCTAAGCCAAATCTCTTCAATCCAAGCCTTTGGAAGTTAGACCCCAAGACAGTAAGTTGCCATTTCATTGGCTATCGAGATAATTCAAAAGGTTATCATTTCTATTGTCCAGACAGAATTACTAAGTTTGTAGAAACGAGACACGCTGTGTTTTTGGAGGATCAGATGATCAGGGGGAGCACGGTATCCCAAGAAATCAACCTTGAGGAGAAGCGGGTGCATGCACCCACTCCGATGATTCAGGAACCATTTTTCTCGATACCTGCTGCTGCACCGACACAAGACAATGTCGATGTGACACCTGTTGTTGGTTCTCCTGTGGTAATAATGAATGAAAATGAAGACCCTGTTACCACACATGAGGGAGAGCCGCAACAGCACCACACAGAGAATGTGTCATAAGGCGAGACCCTAAGAAGGTCTCAAAGAAATAGAAAGCCAGCTATTCCTAATGATTTTGAGATCTGTGCCAGTGAAGAAGTTCAAATGGAGGGTGATCCCACCACATTTGAAGAAGCCATTAAAATCCCTCACTCATCAAAGTGGCTTGAAGCCATGGAAGATGAGATGAGATCCATGAGTAGCAACAAAGTCTAGGATTTAGAAATTCCTAAAGGAGCCAAAACGGTAGGTTGTAAATGGGTCTACAAAACCAAATGTGACTCTAGAGGGAATATTGAAAGATATAAGGCACGACTTGTTGCTAAGGGCTTCACCCAAAGAGAAGGAATAGATTACAATGAGAGATTTTCTCTAGTCTCAAGTAAGGATTCTTTCAAAATCATAATGGCTTTAGTGGCACACTATAATTTAGAATTGCATCAGATGGATGTAAAGACGGCATTCCTAAATGGAGACTTGGAAGAAAATGTTTACATGGCACAGCCCAAGGGTTTTGTTGTGGAAGGAAAATAGCGTATGGGATGTCGTCTGAGAAAGTCCATTTATGGATTAAAACAGGCCTCCAAGCAATGGTACTTAAAGTTCCATGAAACAATAAGGAAGTTTGGGTTCGATGAGAATGAGGAGGACAATTGCGTATATGCAAAGTTCAAGAATGGGAAATTCATTTTCCTCATCATGTATGTGGATGACATTCTACTCGCTAGTAGTGATGTTAGTCTACTATTGGAGACGAAGAAGTTCTTGTCCTCGAACTTTTTGATATGTAAGATCTTGGTGAAGCTTCATTCGTTCTAGGAATTGAAATTCACTGAGATAGAGAGAAGGGGGTTTTAGGGTTATCGCAGAAGGCATACTTAGAGAAGATTTTGAAGAAGTATAGTATGCATGCGAGTAATCCTACGCCTGCTCCTATAGTCAAGGGCGATAGATTTGGGAACTTTCAGTGTCCCAGGAACCAATATGAGATCGATCAAATGAAAGCGGTGCCGTATGCTTCTGTTGTCGAAAGCTTGATGTATGCTCAAGTGTGTACACGTCCTGACTTAGCTTTTGTTACCGGGGTACTTGGCAGATTCCAAAGTAATCCGGGATAGATCACTGGAAAATGGCGAAGAAGGCATTGCGTTTGCAAAAGGCACAAAAGGCCTCATGCTAACATATAGAAAAACTGATTCCCTTGAGATAGAAGGGTATTCAGATGCAGACTATGCGGAAGATGTAGATGAAAGAAAATCCACGTCAGGATATGTATTCACTCTCGCAGGTGGAGCTATATCGTGGAAAAGCTCCAAGCAAACCATCACGGCATCGTCCACGATGGTAGTTGAGTATGTAGCATGTTATGAAGCCACAGGGCAAGCAAACTGGTTAAAGAAATTTATACCCGGGTTGAGAGTGGTAGACTGGTAGACAACATTCAAAGACCACTCAAGATGTACTGCGACAATGAGCTAGCAGTATTCTATGCTCACAACAATAAGTCAAGTGTTGCTGCCAAACACATTAACATTAAGTTTTATATTGTGAAAGAAAGAATCCAGAATCATACCATAAGTTTAGAGCATATAAGTATAAAAGAAATGCTCGCGGATCCGCTTACAAAAGTCTTACCACCTAGTGTGTTCAGAGAACACTTAGCCGGCATGGGTTTAAGGAAAAGCCTATGATACCTGGATATTAAGGGCCTAGAATAAGAATCTGTTTCAAAATAGAGAGGTGTATAGTGGCTGTTGAATCTATGGTACGTAACTGACCATTATGATGAGACATGCTCTATATGTTGATCTTAGATGAAATGGGTACCAAAGTATAAGTTTAAAGTATAAATTGAATGAAAGAAGACATCAAGGAGGAGAATGTTAGGTTGATCTCCTGTGTTGGGCCCAACGGCCCGCACACCTTGGACTCACGCCCTAATCGGGGGCGCCCAACGTCGTAATCGTTGGTGGGCCCCCGTCGCGCAACGCAATAAATAGAGGTGGGGGCCGGGGGCACGAACGCCAAGGTTCGTCGTGCCCACTCTCCCCACCGAAAACCCTAGACCCTAGCCCAATGGCAAGCTCGTCGTCAACCCCGAAGGCCGATGGTAAGGCTCTATCTCTCATACTCCCTAGATCGACCCCTAGAGATCCTAGTAAATTCCATCATTTGGATCAAAGAAAGTATCATTTTTCTCTCTATATATTTGATATTGCAGATATTAGCATGTTTTATAAAATTGGTTAAAATTTTAAATATCTGACTTATGAGGAATATCAACTAGTACTACAGTAAATCTGAAAGGATTAATTAGTTTCAGTGTGTACAAAACCGGTGAACGTGTGCCCGGTAGCAAAACTCAATAGGAATACACACTTAAGTCATTCAAATTATAACGCTTGGCGGCGCGCCTCCTCAGTTCCAGTGCCCAGTGAAAGAGGAGAAGCATCCGGGATTCCAGAGAACGGATTAAATGGGAAGCCTCATTAGCGTGGGCTATTCGAGTTCTCTCTTGCTCCTACTTCGTCTACTACATACTCCTGCTCCGGTGATCTCTTTCCCTTCCGCTGCCGTACGACGGTGAGAAAGCTGCCCGAAGGTGATATACTTCCGGCACCATGCATCATGTAGTTCCTCTTCTATTTTCCTGTATACTACTCCTCCATTGATTTGCCTGTTCTGTTCTGCAGTCTGCACCCGTGCAACGCGACCCCGGCCTCGTGTTGGACGGAATGCCTCCGGTGAGCACGAACGAGATAGCCTCGACGGAGAGCTGCCTACATGACCGGATCAGCGCCCTCCCGGATGACGCCATCCGCCACGTGCTTGGCTTCCTCCCCGCGGAGGAGGCCGTGCGAACGAGCCTCCTCGCCAGGGGCTGGCGCCACCATTGAAGTCCATGCACAGCCTCAGCATAAGCGGCACTCCTGGCGGTGTCCTCAGCTTCTGGCACCGCCTGTCGAGGCTGAGGAGGCTGGTGGACCGCGTGCTGCTCAATCGCCATAATGCGCCTCTTGACGAGTGCCATATCACCATCGAACAATTTTACGAGCTCGATGATGCCGAGATCGACTGCTGGGTTCGGCACGCGGTGTGTGTCCAAGTGCCATGTCGGAGTGCTCGTAGTTGACATCATCCACACGGAATTCGGCTCCAAGATGGGATTATCAGGCAGACCTATGGTCTCCAGGACCTTGAAGCGGTTGGAGCTTCACGGTGTGCGGGTGGAGGACGAGATTCTCGATCTTTCATGCTGTACAGCTATGGAGGATCTGCGGCTGTCTTCCTGCGACATCGGCACAGCCAAGATATCGTCCCAGTCTGTACAGCGCTTGATGGTTGCCGCATGCACGTTCTACAGGAGGGATTGCCATTGCCGGACATGTATCTCTAGTTCTCTACCCCAAATATCAGTTCTCTGAAGCTAGATAACAACTGCGGTTCGACTCCTTTGCTTGACTGTATGCCGTCACTCGGAACTGCATTTGTCAGGCTATTCTACGATTATATGCTTCTTACTGCCAAGAAAGTGATAGCAACCAGCACTTTTGCGGCATATGTGAGGATCATAATGATGGTTCCGTGCTTCTTGGAGGTTTGTCAAGCGCGACACATATGGAGTTGATTGCTCCTGCTGCAAAGGTACACACCACCTGAATACTTCATTGTCTCTCTTGCCGAGCCCCTACTACCCTGTAAGCTCTGAAGGTCCAAAACAAATACCTAAGATCTGACAAAACATTTAAATATAGAATATGTTATCTAATTACTGCAACATCAATAATATGTCACTTGACTTGTGATGTAAATTTCTGCGGAACTTCAGCTACCTTGCCACACTTTTTTTATGGAACTATAAAAGCACTAATTATGTGATACTATGATTAAATTTTCTAATTAGTTTTTTGAATTTTGATCTATACACACTTTGTCTAGTTACAAGACATTTCACTTACTATTATCCTATTAAATTTTCTGATAATCTATAATCATGTCCTGCAGTTCACCGATTGGAGATGTCCTACTTTTGACAAGTTAAAGACTCTATTGCTCAATGAGTGGTGTGTGACAATTGGCCTTGCTGCATTACTTACCATTCTACAACACTCGCCATATCTTGAGAAACTCACTCTTCAACTTAACGAGGTACTTGAGTTTAAATTGATAGTTATTTGTATAATTAAAGCTTTATACATCTACTTACTGAGTTTTTTATGTTGATTGCTTAGGGACCCAAACATACGATACTAAATGAAGAGCGACCTACCATACAGAGCAATCATCTGCAATATCCAAACACCTCAATGTAGTCGAAATCAAATGCACAAAGGTCGGCGAGAGGGTTTACAAGATTATAAAGGTGTTGAGCACATTTGACCTACAAATTAATATCATGAGGACTAGCACACCAACCGACCGTAAGTCAAGTAGTGGTGCTTATCAACATTGTTTCTCAAGATTACTCGCTCCAGTTTCATAATACCTATTGTTTTAGACATAGGTAAAGCCAAAATTTTCAGAACAAAATGGATTGAAAACCATACACATAAATGTATCTTGAAAATATTTTCACAATGTGTGACTTTCATTAGTTTTTATCAGTATGTATCAATCGAAATTAATGCTGAAAGTTGTGTCTGGAAGACCGCTTTGATGTCCCAAAATGATAGCTTTTATGGAACTGAATATTTCATAGGGAAAGTTCCTTGATTTTGGTATGTTTGTAATTTGTTTGTACTGAATTGTTCATCTGGCTCTCTTGAAAACTACATTTGCTATCAGTCGTTGTTATGGTTAATTGGTAGCACGTTGCCAAATCCCATTCCCTCTATGCGCCGGATTTCTTTATGTTTGTAGTAAAGCTCCATTATCTCATTTCGCCGTATGCCCCTTATGAATTATTGTGCTTCAGTTCTGTGCAGATTTTAGCTTTGAGACTGAGAGGTAAGACAATTTGGGCTGCTGAAGGATCTGATTATTGTACGAAGGGATCATCCATGATTTGACGAGGCTGCTAGCTTTTGTGTTTCGTGTATTTGGGATGTCATATATATATTTTGGTTTCATCTGTAGGAAAAGTGTGTTGTTGGTAGTATGCGCAGTTGGACTTGGGTTATCATGCCTTATTATTTCTCATGAACTTTTAATTTGCTTCAAATGGTAGTACTTCATCAGCTACCTGTACTGATTATCATACCTTGCTTGCTTTTAGTTTTTGTACTATTTCTCAAAAATAATTTGTTGCAACATGAGATTTTTATTCTGTTTAGTATATATATTTTTGACACAAATACAGTAGGGAAAACCCCCTACCGAGTCATTTTTCATTTTATAAACACCAAGGATATGTACATAGTTATTGAAATCATGGATTCATGATCTCATGGTTACATAAATATTGTAAATCTCATAGAGTGTCTAGCCATTCCTGCATTCCTTGTCTAAGGCTAGGTTTAGCCTTAGGCATGGTCAGAGAAAAGAAAGATTTAAATCTAACGATACAGACTTGGACAGATGAGACTATATTGTTGAAAATGTAGTCATTTCTCTTATCCCATAGACTCCAACAACCAGTGATCATAATCTCCATGATGAAGTTGATTGAGTATCTTTCTTTGTTGTTCTTGATCATATTATGTATGTCATAATCAGTGTCCCATTTTAGTCCAAGTGCCCACCAAAAAAACTTTGACTAAAATTGCATTCAAAGAATAGATGCATGACAGACTATTCTGGGCAGGAATCACATAAAACACAATCACTTAATTTAACATAAAAGTTCTGTTGGAGATATGCCCAAGAGGCAATAATAAAGTGGTTATTATCATATCTTCATACTTATGATAAATGTTTACATACCATGCTATAATTGTATTAACAGGAAACATTAATACTTGTGTGATTTGTAAATATAAAAGAGTCCCTGGTAAAGCCTCTTGTTAAACTAGCTTGTTGGTTAAT
Source organism: Avena longiglumis (assembly GCA_030063025.1). Classification (NCBI taxonomy): domain Eukaryota; kingdom Viridiplantae; phylum Streptophyta; class Magnoliopsida; order Poales; family Poaceae; genus Avena; species Avena longiglumis. The sequence goes on along the minus strand of CP125974.1, from coordinate 137,244,681 downwards.
ATATGATCATGGTTTCCTGATCATGAACATAGAGATGTTATTAACAACAGGGTCATATCATTAGGAGAATGATGTGATGGACATACTCCTATAGTAAGCGTAGCATAAAGATCAAGTCATTTAATATAGTTCATTTGCTATAAGCTTTCTGATACATAGTAACCTAATTCCTTCGACCATGAGATCATGTTAATCACCATCACCGGAAGGATGCTTTGATGACATCAAACACCACACCGTAACTGGGTGGCTATAAAGGTGGCATTGAGTGTTTGGAAAGTATGGGTTGAGGCACATGGATCAAGAGTGGAATTTGTCCATCCATATGACGGATAGATATACTCGGCCCTCTCGGTGGAATGTCATCCAATTAGCTTGCAAGCATGTGACTCGCTCACAAGGGATCACATATCACGGGAACGAGAAAAGAGTACTTATCAGTAACGAGGTTGAACTAGGTATGCAGAGATACCGACGATCAAAACCTCGGATAAGTAAACTATCGTGAGACAAAGGGAAATTGGTATCGTATGTAAGTGGTTCATTCGATCGCAAAGTAATCGTAGAAATATGTGGGAGCCATATGAATTTCCAGATTCCTCTATTGGTTATTGATCGGAGAAGTTTCTCGATCATGTCCGCATAATTCACGAACCGTAGGGAGACACACTTAAGGATTCGATATTGTTGAGTAGTTATGGAATGATGAGTAAGAGACCGAATGTTGTTCGGACGGGATATCACGAGGAGATCCGGAATGGTCCGGAGAATAAGATTCATATAGGGAAAGTCCTGTTTCGGAGTTGGGGAATGATTCCGGTGTTTTCATCGGGAATGTTCTAGAAGGTTCGGAATGTCCCAAGACTCCGGAGGGGAAGGGTACATGAATGTGTCATTGCAAGTTGGAATGATTGCATCATGTACTAGGTGTCATCGCTGTACAAAATAAAGGGTTTAATCAAATCCTAGTTTGAAAAGTCAAACGCCAATTTGAAAAGTCAAACGGCTATTTTGGAAAGTGGAGAAGAAGTGGGAAACCGAGTTGAGGAGGAGTTCCTCCACCGCCGCCCACTAGGGATCCGAGTTGGGAGGACTCCTCCCTTGGCCGGCGCCTCCACCTATATAAGGAGGCAGGGCTCCTCCTAGACATACAAGTTGCCTCCTCTAAACCTAAACCCTAGCCACACCTAGGGATTTCTCCCAAGCCGAGTTAGAGCTTCTAATTGCCCTAGCCTGGTTTAGCCCCTTCTAATTGGTGTGTCTAAACCCTAGATCACCAAGGCTCTCTTATAGTCCACCATACTCGCTCCGCTTAAGGCGGCTCATGAGATCTCCCTCTACTTCCTACCGCCGTCGTCTTCGGAATCGCGAGGAGAGTGCTACAACCTCCGCTGCCTGCTGGAACAAGGGAGAGGAAGGTCTTCGTCGAGTACCGAATGTGTGACCGACTGCGGAAGCGCTGTCGAAACGCAGCGTCGGAAGGACCGTCTACGCGATCTTGAGATCGGCAAGTGTACGACTACATCACCCACGAGAATCTGCTCTTGTTAACCGCTTTGGAATCTTCGAGGGTAAGTTCCTCTATCGACTCGTTGCTACAATCTAGTAGATAGATCTTGGCTTGTTTGTTTGCATGCGGTAGAAAATTTTTGTTTTCCATGCTACGAAACCCTACAAGTTCTTCATGTTTTGTATATCTCATAGACGTTCTGCATAAAACAAATTCTGCGACAACTTCGTAATTTGGTATAGACAAGAAGCCAATTGCGGTGATCCAGCATACCACTGCATAAGGTAATATGCTATAGTTGTTGACATAGCACCAATGAAACACCGTTCACTAGTATTACATCCCTCGGAGTGGTACAATAAAAACACATCAGGTCCAAGACATGACTATATGTTACAACTATGCTCTTCACAAAAGATCCAGAGAACACTCTAGGTTAAAGAGAGAAAGAAACTTCTTACAAAGAAGAATTAAAAATAACCAACTCATAACTATCATACTAATAGACTAGTATTTAAACTATTGCGCTTGTATTGTTGCTATTGCAATACTCTACAGAAATAGGTTTTATGGCTAGAGATTATATTTCTATCTAATCAGAAACTTCGTCTTCACTTATGTGGATATATATGTTGACTTTATTGACTCTATTGAAGAGCTTTTGAGCTTTTGATGACGATTCCTTGAGCATAGGTTTATGTAGACATCGTATTTATTGGCTTCAGAATCTAGCAAGGGTTAAGAAGATACGTTGAGTACGAGCATACTCAGCAAGTTCACTAGAAATGATTGTTTGATGCTTTAGCTACAGCCACGAACCATAGGTCATAGGCAATGTAGTTTTTCGTAAACATTTTTTCAAAAGTTGCTTTTATTCTGAAAAGCTATGTCCGCCAGCCTTCACAGATTTACTAGAACTTTCATGGAGTTCCTTTCCTGCTACGTTCGTAGCTCTTTCCCAGAACAGGGAGTAACATGTTATAGTTCCTACACTCCGCAGAGGTGCGTAACTTTACCCATGAGAGATCAAATCCTTGTTGCACAACCGGGAGATCTTTCTCGTCCACAATTCCGTGATGTGGGGCCCGGTAGATGATCCAAGCAATCACTGCCCCCTACGCGACCCCATAGGTCTGCGCGATCCTTCGCGCCGAGCTACATCTCCGTTAAGCTCCCTTTTGGGAAGTTTATAACCCTGATGAGTTCTTGAAGACTCTATAAGACGGTGGTGCCCCTGGAAAGCTCCATATAGGTCCAATTATACCTTCGATAGCCGCTCACAGATAATCTAGACACCAAAATCATGGGGCCTAAGGGTGTCCACCCATATGCTGGACCCTCGCCGTGCCCTCATGGCCTTTATATAGGGTGGTTAGGTCTCGGGTTAGGTCGATTCGATTACATATTAGGGTTTTACCCTTTAAATTTATATCTAGAGCTAGCCGTGTTCCTCAAGGAGTCGCATCCCAGCCCGGGTTATCTGAATCCTTCATGGGCTTCATCATCAGGAACGAATAATTGCATAAGCTTCTGCCAGAACGGATTAGGTAGGCCAACATCAGGCGCCCATAGGACATACCCATGTCACCTACACAGGCTCTCCTCTACACGATCACATGCTAAAATATCTATAGATCACACTAACACATATTGACAGATCTACCCAAATCATTGGACAACATCAGATTATTTCAGATGTACCCAACTCTAACACATACTGACATATCATCCAACATGTACAACAAGGTGAGAGGGTTCTTACAGAAACTCCCAAACGATGCAACACAGAAGTTGGGGATGAGGGAGATGCCAACAGGCCCACCGTCGCTGTAGCCGAGGGAGTTACCGGCAGTACTAGCGTCGCCGTGGTTGAGGGAGTAGCCGCCAATATCGCCCTTGACGTGATCGACGGTGAATACGGAGTAGCCGTCACGACCGCCCTGTATGCGCTAGAGGGTGAAGACGAAATTTTCGTGGTCGACAGAGTAGCCGGCAAGACCATCGTCTTCGTGCTCGATGCAGAAATCGCCTTAAATCTGTTGGAAGACGAGCTTGAAGGGGGGAAACCGTAGATTCATATTTTGGGGCGGAACACCAATGTCTCTAAATAGCGAGCGGAGTACACGTCACGCCATCGCCGCCTGCATGAGCTCGGTCACCGCTCCCCGGATTTGCGATAAATTTACAAAAAAACCACCACAATTGGGGCTAGGTTTCAAAAGACCACCAAAAAATTTAAAAATTTCAGAAAGCACCGGATTCAGGGCAATAGGTTACAAATAGCATTTATCTGGCTTTGACGCAGTTTTAATGACGAATCTGACGAATGGCACCCGGTGGTCAGGCCGACATGGCAAAGGTAACAACCAGTAGGTACTTACATATTAAAGGTTGTAAACTTTATGTCTTTTTGTAATTTTGCATCTTCAATCTACCCCTCTCTTCCCGCTGGCGAGCTCCAGCCAGGGTCAACGCGAGCTCCGCCGCATCGGTGCTTCTCGGTCTTCGCTCGCTCGTGACCTCGCCGGCCGCTCCACCGTCGAGTCGCCGCCCCGTCCTCCTCTCCTCCAGCCAACGGGGGGCGCGGGCGAGCGCCGGTCGAGTGGAATCGCCAGCGAGCTTCTCGGCCTCCGCCTGGTCGTGTCCCGCCCGTGCACTCGGCCGATTCGACGCTCGCCCGTGGATGCTCCCTGCCGGTGGGTGGAGAAGCTTCTCCACCCACGCGCCCGCATCGTCCCACCCCGGCTGCTCCTCGTTGGTGGCCGGCTGCTTCGCCCACGCGCCCGCATCGTCCTGCCTCGGCTGCTCCTCGCCAACGGCCGACTGCTTCTCCCATGTCGTCCTCAATGATTAGGAAAATAAAGAAATAGATAAATAAAAAGAATATCTATAAGAAGGAATTGGAAAAAATAGAAAAATGGACCTAAGATTAGAACTTATAATATGTGGAGGTGTTTTGGTAAATAAACGAGGCCACGTCGGCCTGATCACCGGGTCCCACTCGTCAGATTCGTCATTAGAACCGCGTCAAAACTAGATCAGTGATATTTGTAACCTCTTGCCCAACTCTGGTGCTTTCTATATTTTTTAAATTTTTTGATGGTCTTGTGGAACCCTAAAGTCAATTATGACGGGTTTTTTAAAATTTTTCCGGATTTGCCGTACGAGAGACTAGCTCTTAAAAAACACCGGAATCAAGCGTTATCTTCAGGTCTGGCTGCGGGTGTGTTTTGAGGTTCGAACCGATACGGGTTAAAAATGAACGAATGCGGCCAAGCAATCGGTAATTTCGTCGCCCGCGGACGTACCCGGAGGGATTGCGGCTACCGAGGCGCAACATTCGAGATCTAACGCTAGGCGGCGCGCCTCCTCAATTCCTGTGCCCAATGGAAGAGGAGGAGGCATCCCGAATTCCAGAGAGCAGATTAAATGGGACGCCTTTATTAGCGTGGGCTGTTCGAGTTCTCTCCTGTTCCAACTTCGTCTCCATAGCAATCTTGGCCTCTTGCTCTTGTGACGTCTGTGCCTTGCTGCTGGCGGCAGGTTAAAGCTGCCGGAAGGTGAGCATACGGGACGATGCACGTTGTTCCTCTTTCTACCTTGTACTTCTCCATTCATTTGCCTGTTCTACATTCGTGCAGCTTCCCACCCGCGACCTGTTCGACGGAATGCCTCCTGGGAGCAGGAACGAGACAGCCTCCACGGAAAGCGGCCTCGACCGGATCAGCGCCCTTCCAGATGAGGCCATCCACCACGTTCTTGGCTTCCTCCCGGCGGACGAAGCTGTGCGGACGAGCGTCCTCGCCAGGGGCTGGCGGCACCATTGGAAGTTCATGCACAGCCTCCACATCAGAGCCACCGAAGGTAGTTTTCGCAATTATTCTTACCGCGTGATGAGGCTGAAGAATCTGGTCGACCGCTTGCTGCTCAGTCGCCACTTTCCTCTTGAGGAGTTCCATGTCAATGTTAAAGATTTAATGAAGTGGATGATGTGGATGTCGACCGCTGGATTCGACATGCTGTGTCAAAGTGCCATGCTGGAGTGCTCCTAGTTGATAGTATTGACACAGAAATAGGTTGCAAGACTGAGTTAGCAGGCAACCCTATCGTTTCCGAGTACTTGAAGCGATTGGAGCTTCACAATGTACAGGTGGAGGAGGAGATCCTTGATCTTTCATGCTGTACAGCATTGGACGATCTACGGCTGTCTTATTGCCACATCGATGCATCCGAGATTTCTTCCCAGTCTGTAAAGCGCTTGATGATCGCCTCATGCGGTTTCTATGGGAAGGGTCGCAGGACCCATATTGCTGCCCCAAATACCATTTCTCTGAAACTAGACAACAACTATCATACAACTCCTTTGCTTGAGTGTAGGCCATTGCTCCAATCCGCATTTGTCAGGCTAGTCTATTTCTGTGGTACTTACTGCCAAAAAGTTGATGATAAATTTTTCAATTGTGGCATATGTGAGGATTGTAGTGCCAGTGAGGAGGATAATGATGGTTACATGCTTCTTGGAGGTTTGTCCAGTGCGACACACCTGGAGTTGATTGCGCCCATTGTGAAGGTACATGCCTGAATACTTCATTGACTTAGAAAACCAACAAACCCTACATAAGATCTGACAAAACAATTAAATACAGTGAGTTGGTTACATTTGAATAATTTGTTATATTTATAGAATAATGTGTTATCTATTCACTGCAGCATCCGTATTGTGTTACTGTCATGTCGTAAGTTTATGCAGAACTTTAGCTTGCTTTCAACAAATATTTCTAGGGAACAGTAAAAGCACTAATTATGTGATACATTGTCCTCATTACTTTTTTTAAAATTTGATCTGTAGGCACTTGTCTAATTGCAGCTAAAATTGTCCTTTTCATTTTTCTAATATATGGTCATTACTCTGCATGTCCTGCAGTTTACCAATTGGAAATGTCCTACTTTTGACAAGTTAAAGACTCTATTGCTCAATGAGTGGTGTGTGGCAATTGACCTTGGTTCATTACTTACCATTCTCCAACACTCGCCGTATCTTCAGAAACTCACTCTTCAACTTAATGAGGTACTTGAGTATAAATACTCGCTTCATTTTTCTAATATATTTCCAGATAGTTTGTAGATTTAAAGTTTTATACATTTACTTGCTGACTTTTTTTGTTTACTGCAGGAACCGAAACAAATGACGCTAAAGGAAAAATCCTACCATACAGAGCTATCACCTGCAGTATCCAAACACCTTAATGTAGTTGAAATCAAATGCACAAAGGTCAATGACAGGGTTTACGAGATTATAAAGATGTTGAGCACATTTGACCTACAGATTAACATCATGAGGACTAGCAGGCCAACCGACTGTAAGTCAAGTAGTGCTGCCTATCAACATTGTTCCATGATTACTCACTCCAGTTTCATAACACATGTTGTTTTAGACATAGGTCAGCATACCCAGTGCTGAAAGCTTCCACACATTGTGGGGTCCGGGGAAGGGATTTTTATGCAGCCTTTCCCTTAAATATCGTTCAAGACATGGATTTTGATAAAGCCAAAAAACATAGAAGAAATGGATTTTGATAAATAAAACCATACAGATAAATGTATCTTGAAAATATGTTCATGATATTTAATTTTTGTTAGCTTTCATAAGTATGTATCAATGTAAATTAGTGCTGAAAGTTGTGTCTAGAAGACCGCTCTGATGCCCCACAGTGATAGCTTTTATGGAACTGAATATTACATAGGTGTCTGGAAGACCGCTCTGAAGCCCCACAATGATAGCTTTTATGCAGAAATCTTTCATTTTGGCATATCTGTAATTTGTTTGTACTGAATTCTGCATCTATAGCTCTCCTGAGAACTGCATTTGCTATCAGTCACTTTCGCAGGAGGCATGCTGTTAGGGTTAATTGGTAGCACTTCACCTAATACCATTTCCTCTATGCGCCAGATTTCTTTATGTTTGTACTTGTGCTCCATTATCTCATTTCGCCGTATGGCCCCTATGAATTATTGTGCTTCAATTCTGTGCAGATTTTAGCTTTGAGACTAAGTGGTGAGACAATTTCAGCTGCTGAAGGATCTGGTTATTTTACGAAGGGATCATCCATGCTTCGACGAGGCTGCTAGCTTTTGTGTCTTGTCTATTTGGGATATCATATATTTTGGTTTCATCTGTAGGAAAAGTTTGCTGTTGGCACTATGAGCAGTTGGACCTGGGTTATCATGCCCACTTATTTCTCATGCATTATTAATTTGCTTCAAATGGTAGTACTTTATCAGCTACATGTACTGATTATCGTACCTTGCTTGCTTTTAGTTGCTTTACTATTTCTCAAAAGTAATTTGTTGCAACATGAGATTTTCTGTTTAGTATATCTCATGTTGAGATATACTAAACAGATCCGCATAAAACATATTCTGGGACAACTCCGTAATTTGGTCTAGACAAGCAGCCAATTCAACTGTATGAGGAATATGAAAGCGTCACCACTTTCTCATTTGCCTTGACCAATGTTCATGATATTGGTATCGGTAATTTATCGGTCGGCTGAAAAATGGAGATTTTCAGCATATCGGACGATTTATCAAGCGATAGATCGGAAGCTAAACCAGAAAATCGTCATATCGGCCACCCCGAGTAGCGATAAATTGGACGTTTAATCGGCATATCGGCCGACTTTTTGAACGGTGGCCTTGACAGATAACTTCATGAAAACAGTTTCAGATTTTCTTCTCCAAAAAAAATTATGGGGTCACTGATCAGATTTGAAACACCAAATTACATATTTGTCGAGGGAAGTTCTATTTGAAAATGGATTAGAGATTTTTTTGTTAAACCAAGGCATGATGCACATGCTTGCTCGGAGATTTGTGTCACTGATCAGCCTTGTTTGGCTGGTGTCTTCGGCTCCATGCCTAAGGCCACACTGGTGCTTGAGAGTAGCTCGGAATGCCACTTATAGCAGCCTTCGATTCTTAGAGCATCTCTAGAAGACCCGATATCCCCATCCCAGAAAAGGCTGATTGGGTTCCCCCAGAAAAATTCCAGTGCTGATTGGTACGAGTTTTTAGGGGATCGTCCGCTCCGAGCGCCCTGTGCTGTACCACAGAAATCTGGTAGGGGTTTTTTAGGGGTTCTATTCCTCGGCGAGCCTGTGCTGTACTGCAAATCGTATAAATTGCATATAGATCAACACGTAAGAAGAGTAAACATAGGTAGTTTTTACAATAGAATTACTTGCCAAATTGTCTCGCATCCAAAACAAATGTGCCTGTGCGCAAGTAGCAATAAAAAATGTCCACACTGAGCACCTAACTCATGATAAAATCAAGCAACACCAGTGTGGTCACCACCATCATCTTGTCACCGTATCATCCAATGTAAGGAATGCGCCTCTTTTCGTGGAGCTTGATCCCTTAACTTCCACTTCTTACTATGTTTGAACAACTTCCAACAACGATGGAGCATAAATGGTTTGTTTTTAGATGCCGGCATTTGCTTATACCTCACATGTGCTATGCGATCCTACCTTGACAACATAGAAAAGACAATGGTGAGCACATTTGTAGTGAACAATATCACACTAACAAAGAAAATACAATGGGCATTTGCTTGTACCTTCCATGTGATATGCGATCCTAGCATGATTGCAGTTTTCAGTGACGTTTACCCGAGAGAGCCAAATATTGCTAATACTGCCCACCTTTTGTCCATCAACAAAAAAAAAAGGATTTCTTGGGATGCTGGAAAGCATAAATTACATACGTTGGGAGTGAAAGAATTTTCTTTTTTCTTGGCAGAGGCAGTATCATGGCCATGTAGAAGGCTGCACAGTGATACTTGAGGCCATGGCACCACATGATTTTTCGATTTGGCAATCTTTCTTCGGCATGGCAGGTTGTAACAATGACATCAACGTGCTACAGCGCTCCCACACATTATCGAAGCTTGTAGAAGGCAATGCTCTAGTGCCTCTCTATGTGATCAATAACCATCCATATGACAAAGGGTATTATCTTGCTGATAACATCTATCATCATTCGGCAACACTTGTAAAAAACGTGACCCTAGTGATGAGAATTGTGCAAGGTTTGCGAAGGAATAAGAGAATTGTAGGAAGGATGTGGAGCGAGCATTTTGTATGCTCCAGTCTCGGTGGTCTATTGTTTGGCACCTGTTGCCTGCCAAAACTCACCGGCGAGCAGCGACGAGCAACACGAAGAGCCGGGAGGCTCAGAATCGCTGGGCTCCCTGGTCCCTCGACGGCTCATAAAACTCCGCACACGCCCTGGCTTGGTTCGAGCGTGCCACCTGACCTATACCGCCGGGAAGGTGAAGGATTGTCCGATTGATTTCCTGCATGGTAAACAAGTATACGTAAAATTCGAGCCGTGACCGGCTCCTGTGTTTCCACAGAATCGGCTCCTAGAGCCGATTGCCCCATGGTTCTCGCATTAGATTTACGATAACATGGGGTTTTGCTTGGTCACTACAAGTTAAATCGATCTCGACAGTTTAATGTTTTCACCACGAATCGAACGTCCTACACGTAATTGAGCCTGGTATGTACAAAGGATGAAGAATATTAACCCTAGAGGAGGCCTAATAACCAACGTAAAGTCAATTACCGGAACAACTTCTCTAGAACGAATAAGCCACGTCCCTACGTACTACTGGATCGTTCAACCCGTTTGTAAGGCCTGGCTACGTAGATATCAAACTAAACCTTGGCGAGCAAGGTGTAACCGTAACAGATCGAATCAGCTAAATAAAGATCAAGCAAGATGCTACCCTTACACTTGGGAAAAGGTGCAAAGGTAGCGAGATAACTAGAGGTAGCATAACTTCGACGATAATAGTGAAAAAACACCGATGCTAGCCTCAAACAATCTATGATAATAGTATTACTCGCCATCAACAACGCTTCAGTACGAGTAAAACCAGGTAACGCAGGCAGCATGACACTTACCCGAAAGAAACCCTAGAAACAAGGGGTGGCGATGCGCCGAGATTGTGTTTGTTGTGAACGTGATTGTCCTCCTTTTCTTGATAACCTTAGGTACATATTTATAGTCCGGAGACTCTCTACTTTTGGAATAACTCTACAACTCTATCTTTACCTAAATAAACGAACCTAAACAAAACGAAACCTACTATGATACAAGATACACAGCTTTAGCCCAATTCTCGTACTAGGCCGATCCAACAACACGTTGAATACACATCTTCCAAGCCCATCTTTATCACGGCCCATCTCCTTCGTTGGCCAAATTATGGCGATAACACATGCCCCCTGGTTTTGGCAATGATAATTCCAATACCACTCTGTGTTTTTTTTTCCTCTTCTCCTCTTTTTTTTTTATATCGGGCTGACGTAACGCGTGGCGAATGTAAATCGCCACGCTACCCCTCATCATGATGCCCTGTCTTCTCAACTCCTCCAAAGGCATGATTTGACGATTTTGGCGCAATAACTGGGAAACCGCTATGGCATTGAACCGCCTCTCCACTATTCCCTTATTTAAATTAAATACGATTCGCAGTCCCCATCTTCCTCCAGTAGCCAGAAAACCCTTCTTCCTCCGCCGGAAAAACCCTCTTTCTCCGCCATGGCCTCCTCTGCTTCCTCTGGCCTGTCCTCCCACGCCTCCAACTCAATGAGTGACCGAGAGCCAACGCCGGAGCACCCGCCGATGGCGGCGTACAACACTCTCGCCCCACAATGGTGGGACGAGAGGGGTTGGGACTTCGCCGTTTGGTCGGAGGACGACGCGTCCTTGACTGACGGCGAAGAAGACCTGCAGTTCCTTGCTGATGGGGAACTGGAGGCAGACAGCAGCAACGACGCCATGTCCTGGGACGGCATCGATTCCTCCGAAGAAGAGGAGGAAGAGGAGGACACCTCCTCCGAGGAGTACCAGCCGGTGAAGTACTTCCGCACCGGGTCCAGCGAAGACGACGACGACGAGGACGAGGAGGCGCCTGCTGGCTTCTTCAAGAAGAAGCAATAAGACGACGCCGGTAGCAGCGCTGAGGATAGCGCACAAAACAGCGGCGACGGCAGCGACGACGACCTCGGCCTAGACTAGGAACCAGTAGTAGTAGCCGTAGTAGTAGTAGGCCCCCTATTGTAATCCATCAGTCTCTTGTAAGCAATCTGCTTTTGAATGAATGAATGAAAAAATCCGTTTCTCGCAGATTGTCTTTCCGCCCCAATTTTGTCGATAACACAAATAAGTTGATGCTCCAGGAGCCGATAGCAACGTATCGGCTTTCACCTTGTTACGTTCTCACAGCCAACCAAGCTATAACTCAATGAGCCGATGCACATCAGCTTTCCCGAAATCGTTGACAAGGTCAACTCAGCCGCATATTTGGGCAAACCTAAACGGCCACTTCTTAGTCCCAAACGGTAACCTGCGACTCTCTTCAAAAAGGGGCGACCTAGATCCCCAACTGTCCACCGACCAGATCGAGCTCACAGCAACAAGAACCCTCAATCCTCAATCTGCACAGATCCATCTCCGCCGGCAAACCAGATGGCAGAATCGTCCAACACCAACCCAGAGGTCTCCGGTCTGAAGGTCCGCCTACCCCTCGCAGTCTGAACGCAATGTTAGAATTCAATGGCGAACACCTGAATTAATGCCTTTATTCCACCATTAAACTTTCTAGGTTTCAGACATCCTGCTGCCGCATCCTTCTCTCCCAAATTCTCTCTGTCTCGGCCCTCGTACAGATTCTAATCCTGCCCATCTGATTTCTTGCGAAGCAAATAGAATCCCCTTCGTAAGCCAAGACCTAGATCTGAACTCTTGGGCCGACTGCTTGCGAGCCTGGCCTAATCCCCCCGAACATTGGATTTCTTGGTTCAGTAGGGTAGCTAGAGCTTACCAATCCCAATGGGAAACTTTGGGAATAGCCGATGCCTTGCATCTATCGTTGTCCCCTCTTGAAAAACATGAGAACCTTCTGAAAACCATCGGCTACTTCTGGTCTGACGCTCTGAACTGCTTTATGTTCGGTCATGGCCCTATGTCACCAACTTTATTAGATGTGGTGATGATCACTGGCCTGGATGTTACATCACCCAGCCCCTCTGCCTTCAAACTGACCAAAGTCCCTTACAAACTGTCTTCTAAAACAGACTGCACAAACTGGGGTGCCTACCTCCAACGCCATATGAAAACAAAGGGCCCTGTCTCGGAGAAAGAACATCTGACCTTCCTCAACTTGGCCGAGCATTTCATATTCTGTGGCCCTTCCACAGCTCCCACCAAGAACTATCTTTCCTTAGCCCACGAACCGCCAAAGGTACTCAACTTGGCATCGCAAACTGTTCCTTGGAGAGGTCTATCGATATCTCCGATTGATGTCTGTTAAGTTGTTCTCAGCATAGCAATCAAAACAGTGGACCTTGGTGGTTCATTCGGTTATGGGCTCAACTGCTTCCAAAACCACATCCCGACTTCCTTCCATACGGCGAGTTGTACTTTTCCGGATGTTAAAGGAAGCAGATCCGATGCACTAGTTATGGCTAAGCTTTGTACAGCCAGCAAACTATCCCCTAAGGAAGCCAAGTGGTTCACACTTTCTTCCAAGGCTGGACAATCCTACCTTCTTCCCTTATATGGAAGAATCTGAACATTTAAAATCCACTCTCCTTGAGCTAGACAACTTTGCCGATGACACCAAAGACTTTCGCAACTCTTTTCCATTGTGATCCGTCCTGTTTCCTTCCGGTTGGCATGAGCACATCCAGCAGAATTATCAAGCACAGGTATGAATTCTACCAATGGTCGTAGTGGCCCGGCAATTTGGCCTTGGGCAAGTACCTCCCCATCTCTTTCTCCATCATCTTCTTGAGTCTGAGCCGACCTGCCTGATCCTCTCACCAGTCAGAGGTGTTACTCTTTCTTTGATGCTTTGACCATCCCTATTCCAAATGACCTCACCTTCTCTTCATCAACTGACGGCTTCGAAGACTGGTGGACGATGTGGAAAACCCACGCTTTCAGGAAGGATCTGGGACCGTTATTGAAACAGCTCGATGCTGACTATGACATCCCCGTGGACCAGGTACCACTACTTGCAAATTTTCTCGATGCAGCCTGCAATTGATCCTTTTATTAATCCACTCTTTCTCTTTGCAGCAACAAGATGGCCCTGAGCCTCGCGCACAGATGGCTCCCCTTCAGTTCTTCCGCCATCTCCGTGGTTCTTTTCGCAAAGACTCGCCACCTCAAAAAGGTCATAATGCGTAAATGATAACCCCACCATCGGCTTCCAAGAAACCAAGCTCCTAAGTCACCGCCTCGTTCCGACTAAAACCAACGGTGGCGAGGAAGGTAGCTGCTAGGAAGACTTTGAGGCGCCGAGCCTTCTCCAGAACAGCATGTAAGCTAATTCAGGCCTTGGTCGATCCTGGTCATTCTTCCATTCTTGCGGACATGCTCGCGACATCGATTCTCCTTTACGAGCTTCCGAAGACACCTCCAAAGGAGGATACCTGCACAATCGAGGAGAACTAGGCGCAACGGATTCGAGAGGACCATCACACCGAACCAGATTCACCACCATCGGCTTCCGTGAAAAGGTCGGCTCTCGAACTCGCCCCCGAGCACCGGCCGGCGGGGCCAGCTATCAGTCCCAAGAGAGCTCAAAGGACAACAAGCTTCTTCGTCGAGCCGGAGGTTTCAAAATCACTGCCCTTCATACTCCTCCTACTTGTTTCCTTTGTCCGCCGATTTATTGTTATTCACAGCTAAGAACATCCTTTATCGCGATCGATGTCTTCAGGGACATCCGAGGCGAGGCCGACGCCGGATCTGGGAATCCCCGAAGGTGTAGATGAAACGGCTACTACCCTCGCCAAGCCACCAGCAACCACACACAAACCGATGGTCTCCTCATCGGCTATCCCCTCGATCTTAGGAGAGGTACGTTCAGGTTCTTTCGGCTCATCACTACACGTTTGGATGCATACTGACGCTTTTCTGGCTGCCAGAGTTGTGATCTTTCAGGTTTGCTGTCGTTCGACCCTGAATCCATCGAACCAACTCCCTCTGTTGCCCACGCTGAACCACAAGCCAGGGTTGCTCTACCTCAATTCCAGCGTCTTAAAATCTTGCTGTCCTCCTCGATCGAGGAGTTGATCGAGGGTTCTGAGGAAGTGAAGAGCGTTCTTGCCGAAATTCAGGACCATCTTCCAGTAGCATTGCAAGTGAAGCTTTGGTCAGTTGCAAATCTGTCCTTCTTCGGGCCACGGGTGAAGTTAGCTCGTGAAAGGATCAATCTGCGCCACGCCCAACTTCCGCTGAAAGCCGATATTGCGCATGATGTCGCAGCTTAACGAAAAAAGCGTCTCGATGCTAAACCGACACCTCCCAAGATCGCCGAGCTCGCATCCTTGAAAAAGGAGCTGGAAGATCTTGAGGAGAAGGTCCGGGTGACTAAACAGCTCATCCGCGACAAGGAAGAATCCATCGCCCGTTCCCAAGACGAGGCGGAAGGCCTCAAAGCTCAACTGAAGACCGATCTGGCAGACATACGTGCCCTGAGCAAGCAGCTAGTGATGGGTAAGGATGAAGATGACGAAGCCGAGATCGCCGAGGTGGATCGTGTCCGTGCTGACGCCCTCCACGCCTTCGAGGCATTTCTTCAGTAGCTCGTATGTGTAAACTGGCATCTGTTTGTAACGTGTGTGAACCTCTAAAGTCGATGACCGTGCATCGGCTATACATTTTGCTTTTATTCGGCCGATTTTCAGCATCGGCCCCCACATTTTTACTGTCCATCGTCTCACGTGCTTTTACTTAGCCGATTTCATGTATCGGCCCCTCAAGTTTTACTGTCCAACATCCCACATGCTTGGGAAATATTTCTTGAGATGCTAACCGTTGACCGCCACTGGGAATTTCACGCCGTCCAGCTCCTCAAGCATGTACGCGTTTCCTCTTAAAACTTGGTCGACCCTGTACGGCCCGTGCCAATTTGGAGACCATTTACCATGTGTTGCATCCTTAGTCCCCAAGGGCAACACAGCTTCCCATACCAGATCACCAACGTGCACAGCTTCCCATACCAGATCACCAACGTGGAACTCCTTTGGATTCACTTTCTTGTTGTATGTACGAGCTACTTTGGCCTTGTATCTTATCCGTTTAGGTGCCCCCCGAGCCGAATCCTTCAAGTAATTGAAGATATCGGCTCTCCAGTCGTCCGCTTCCAGGAACTGTACCTGAACGTCGACTGCTTCTACAAGTACGATACTAGAAATCCACTCAGCATGCCTGCATGGCCTGATTAACTTGGCTGTCAACATCTTCTCGACCTCTTTCGTGACTTCTTCCAGAATTTCGGCCTTCATTTGCCGTGCTCGCTGCTGAAATGGCCGAAATCCTTTTTTAAGCGGGAGTCGATGCTCAATGATGCTCCTGTCTAACCCAGGCATCTCTGTGTAGTCCCAGGCGAAGCAGTCTGGATATTGTTTCAACAGGGCTATCATCGGGCCCCGCAGATTCGGATCTAACTTCTTGCTGATAAATGTTGGTCGTGGCTTATCCCCAGGACCAATGTCGATCTCTTCTAGCTCATCAGCGGATGTAAACCCATACCCTAGCTTTCCGTCACCTGTTAAATCGACGCTAAACACAGGGCAAACAGTAGGTGAGGATAACAAAAATAATTTGGGCCGATTGCTTGAATCGGCCCCCTTTTTGCTTGCATTAGTCAAGGACGGTTTACACCTTATTGTTTTACAAGTGGCGAGCATCCCCGCGACTACATGAGCTGCTTGTCGATGATCGCTGCTTTTTTTTTGTGGCCGATCGTAGGGATCGGCCGTACCCTGATGATCGTGGGCTTTTCTACTCTGAAGGCCAGTGGATAAGACCAGCCTCACCCGCTTTTTGTAGCTTCAATACGCCACAGCCGTCTAGACCGATTCCAGATCGGCTCTTGGTCTCCGCTTCCCGGGCGTTCATGCCGGCTATGGAGATCTCGATAGAATCATCTGCGTGGATGACCTCCACTTCATCTCTCCCCCATCGATCGTGCACCGTGCATTGTGGACGGAATGCAGCAATTAGCGTGAATCCAATCCCTTCCTAGCAAGACAGTGTAAGTGCTTTTGCTGTCCACGACGAAGAATGCCGTGGGGATGGTTTTTCTGCCCACGGTTAGATCTACGTTCAGTACGCCTTGCGTTTCCGAAGCCTGACCGTTGAAGTCGCTTAACGTGACGTTGGTTCTGATCAAATCTGCAGTGGAGCGTCCCAAACGTCGTAGCATAGAGTACGACATGATATTGACTGCCGCTCCGGTGTCCACCAACATCTTGCTGACAGGTTGCCCATTGATGTAACCCCGTAGGTACAGGGCTTTCAGATGTTTGTAACCCTTCTCACGTGGCTTCTCAAAGATAACCGGCCGTGGACCGCAGTCAAACTGTGCCACTGGTAGCTCATTGGTTCTTGGCGCGCAGAATTCTGACGGAAGTACGAACACCATGTTTGTGCCAGCCGATGTCTGTGCATCGGCTTTTGCTGGTTTGGGGCGCCATTCTTTCCTTGTCGGGTGGTCTTCCGTCTCCAGGGTCTGCCTAATTTTGACGGCCAGATCGGGCCGTGCTTTCTTTAAAGCGTGGAGATAGTGCGCCCAGCCTTCCAAGTTACGCAGCCGG
The DNA here is from genome assembly GCA_030063025.1 of Avena longiglumis. NCBI lineage: Eukaryota > Viridiplantae > Streptophyta > Magnoliopsida > Poales > Poaceae > Avena > Avena longiglumis. The sequence continues at coordinate 137,227,485 of CP125974.1, read as the reverse complement.
CACTTCACGCTTTTGGGTGTGTCTGAGTCCGTCGACACCACCTTGACGGTGATATCTTCGCCTTTATCATTCTTTGGCTTCTCGAGGTCTTACGCCGAGCGACTCCTATGACGGCTCGGGTGGAAGAGGCCCTAGACGTTCGAACACCGACATCGCCTCGTGTCCTCCTTCCGACCGCATTCCGGGCAGTTGTCGATCGTAGGCAATCGGCTCATTCCGCCCAAAGCAATACTTGAAGAAAGGACAATCCCGGTGCTGCGCCTCCTTTTCTTTAGACGGTCCCTTAGCGAGGTGCTCATATCTTCGCCTCGTCGCTACCGGCGACGTTGGTCATCTTCGCTCATACTTGTTAACGAGATGCGTGGAATGTGGCTTCGATATCGCACTCTCCTCACTTGTTCCTCTGTTAAGTACCGTCATTATTATGGCCGGGCCGGTCGCGGACTAGCCTCTCTTTTGCCCGAGAGCGACCACCTTCCACCTTGTACGCGTGTCATGGTGGTACCGGACCGCCATATTAACACCGAACGAAAAATCCAGTTGACGCCTGGAGCGATCGAAGTTCTACCATGTTGACGCCGAAATGGGTTCGTGTCCACTTTCATGGCGAATCGCCCAAGGATCGACGGCCTTGTTCTATCGCCATTTGGATTTGGCGAAGCTCTTTGCACTCATTGGTGGTGTGGGTGAACGAGTGATGCCACTTGCAGATGGTCTCCGTTCATTTCTCGAGCCAGGGATTTTGTGGCCTTCGTAACCTCACCGCTTCTCCTTCAAAGCCAGATCGAATATCTGCCGGCTTTGCTCACATCGAAGTCGAACCCTTTGCAGCCCTTGCTTTCACCCATTTGCAGCTACTGATCTCGCCCCGAGCCCATTCACCACGGCACTTCCGGTCCCGTAGGATCATCTTCTTCGCATCGACCGTGCCTATCGGACGCTTGAATTTGTCTTGGTACAACTTAGGTGGCGCCGTTCATACATTGTCGCTTCGGGCCATGTGCGCCAACGAAGTTGTACTCTACCGAAAGCCGTGTCCTTGATGGGTGCCGAGAGACCCAACACGCCACCGACCGCCTTCCTTCTCGCTTAGACGAAATAGTAACATCGGTTCTTGACGGTCCCGGCCGGATGTACTCGCTCAGCTCCCTCGCTTCGCTGCGCCAGTCCGCAATGCGAGCCTCATTAGCTTCAATGGTAATCGATGTGGAACTGCTCTTCCGCTTGCTTCCGGTATGAATTGAATCGTGGCGCGAGGTGTACCACCCAAAGGCTGGTCTGTCGAGATTGCGAAAAATCTTACGCGATCCGATCCGGCCGAAATCATGCCTAGTTGTGCTGTATCGGCTTATGTGCTCGATCGAGCTTGACCCTTCCGACCCGCTAAACCTTGAGAACTCGGGAGCTTGTACTTGGGTGGCAGCGAATCGGATCAAACTTCGTTGGGGTACGGCTTTGAATAGCCGATTGTCCTTCTCTTCTAAGACGGTTTAAATGGTCCTCGTGATGGTACCGATTTGCTCCTTGTTTGAGCTGTAGGGGCTAGATTCTCATGACTTGTTCCAGTGGCATACTTGGCTAGCCACTGTTTGTCGGCCCATCCTGCATATCATCGCCGCCTGCACACGCCTCAAGATCCCGCCCCAGAACTCCCCGCCGAAACTCCTGCGGTTGCAAACTGCTTGGTGCGTGTCAAGTTATTGCAGTCCGCACGAGGCGCATATATACCCGTGTGGGATTTCCTTAGGTGGCTCAAACAGGAATTGGCAATCGCTGGGTCGCTCAGTAGCCTTGTAGACGACATAAGTCGCTGCTCTCCCGGCCTGGAGCCGCAAGTGTGAATGGCAATGTGGCCTGGTCTGAGCGGTCTTTCTCCCGTGAGTCCCTAAAGTAGGCCCCGACGGAGAGTACCGATGTTTCATGATCTCTGAACAACGCGACCGCCGAAAAGCGTTCACTGTGCTCTCGAATGGCGGCAGAATGAGCCACCATGTAGTTGACTTCCGTCAGAGAGCTCTAGTGCGCCTCCAAGGAATGCAGATCTATCTCATCAAGAGCACCTGGGAGAGAACCCTCCACTTGATGCCATGCTTACGGGTCCTCTCAAAAGAGCCGATGAGATCGGCTTCAAGAGATTGATCTCATCATACTTCGCCTTGTGCTCTTGCAGCTCGTCAGCGGATCGGTCCGCTTCTCCATCGCAGCGTCGGATGTTGATGTAGATGTTGTTGAAGGTCCCACCGTGCTGTAATGTGTTGCTCGCCAAAACTCACCGGCGAGCAGCGACGTAGCAACACGAAGAGCCGGAGGCTCCTGAATCGCCGCGGCCTCGGTCCCTCGGCGACGGCCCCGAAAACTCCGGCACACGCCCCGGCTTGGTTCGAGGTGCCACCGACCTATACCGCCAGAAGGTGAAGGATTGCTCGATTGATTTCCGCATGGTAAACAAGTATACGTAAAATTCGAGTCGTGACTGCTCCTGTGTTTCCAGAATCGGCTCCTAGAGCCGATTGCCCCATGGTTCTCGCATTAGATTTACGATAACATGGGGTTTTGCTTGGTCACTACAAGTTAAATCGATCTACGACGCTTTAATGTTTTCACCACGAATCGAACGCCCTACACGTAATTGAGCCCGGTATGTACAAAGGATGAAGAATATTAACCCTAGAGGAGGCCTAATAACTAACGTAAAGTCAATTACCGAACAACTTCTAGAACGAATAAGCCACGTCCCTACGCATTACCGGATCGCTCAACCCGCTTGTAAGGCCTGCCACGTAGATATCAAACTAAACCTTGGCGAGCAAGGTAAACCGTAATGATCGAATCAGCTAAATAAAGATCAAGCAAGATGCTACCCTTAAACTTGGGAAAAGGTGCAAAGGTAGCGAGATAACTAGAGGTAGCATAACCCGGCGATAATAGTGAAAAACACCGATGCTAGCCTCAAACAATCTATGATAATAGTATTACTCGCCATCAACAACGCTTCAAGAGTAAAACCAGTAACGATAGTAGATATCGCCTAGATCGCAAGATGCGATCTAGGCAAGATGACACTTACCCGAAAGAAACCCTAGAAACAAGGGGTGGCGATGCGCCGAGATTGTGTTTGTTGTGAACGTGATTGTCCTCCTTTTCTTGATAACCTTAGGTACATATTTATAGTCCGGAGACTCTCTACTTTTGGAATAACTCTACAACTCTATCTTTACCTAAACTGAAACGAACCTAAACTGAAACGAAACCTACTATGATACAAGATACACGGGCAGTTTAGACCGATTCTACGTACTAGGCCGATCCAACAACACGTTGAATATACGCATCTTCCAAGCCCATCTTGATCACGGCCCATCTCCTTCGTTGGCCAAAATATGGCGATAACAGCACCCTACTAGAACATGGAGCAATGAGACTTTATTGGAGGTGACGAGTCACTTATGTGATCATCCACAACATGATTTTTGAGGATGAGTGTGATGCCATACTCTATGACCAAGTCTTGAAATTTGAGGGTCAACTAGTTGAGCTGACGCTAGGGCCAGCATCTTTCGACGAGTTACTCCATGTGCATCATGAGATCAAATCTGGCCAACGGGCCGCCGCATGACCAAGCCCCAAGACGCTCTAAACGGGTTTAGCCCAGACGGCAGTGACCCGTCAAGCAACGTGTCGGGCTGCCGCAAGACGGCCTGGCCTCGAGGCCCGGGCACGGCCCCAGAATCTGCCGGGCCGGCACATTGGCCCGTTAGGCACGCGAGAGATTCAGCCCGTTAGGAACGTTGGGTCCAGAAACATATAAAAGATACCGGGATACTAGTTTGACACAAGAAAATGGATGGTCTGGCGGTTAGAGAGGGAAGGAATGACTAGTTGATCTTGAGTTCGACCCCCCACCCTTCTATTTTTGCAACTACTCCCTCTGTTTGAAAATATAAGATGTTTTAGGTTTGTGAATAAAATGTATCTAGACACTTTTTACTGTCTAGATTCATTGAACCTATACATTAAAAGATGTCTAAATACATCTCCTTCATAAAACTAAAACATCTTATATTTCTAAACGGAGAAAGTATTAAACCTGAATTCTCTTGCTGTGGTCTAGACGGCAGGCCGTCGTGCTGAGGTCAGCGTACGCACGACCCGACGTTGACAAGTCAAGACGAGCCCGGACGCCGCTGGCCGAGCCGGGCAGTCGGGCTTATTTCGCATGGCTCACGGCCGTTGCTTAAAAGCGGCCCGTTGGCCAGGTTTGCATGAGATCCATGATTGCAACACTCACAATCTACTTCAAGCGAATTTGATTGAGCATATGTGGGCACATAGGAAGCCACTAGTCATGACCTCTAATTTTATTTATTTGTTAGCGGTGTTTGATTGTGGGTTGTGCTGTTTATTTGGTTGTGGACCATTTAAATTAACTTGATTATGAATAAATAGTTTAAATTCATTGAAATATGTTAAAAAAACTGGTCAAAATGGCTAGGGCAGACCAAATGGGTCTCGCCACTAGGGGCAACCCCGACCGAAACCTAGCCAAGGTCGGACGGTGATCGTTTTACTATACATGGACTGATCCAAATTGACCAAAATGGACACATTCCATGTCCGAAATGGGGTCGAACCGGTGGAGATGCCCTAACGTAAGCAAGGAATCCATGTTTCTCTCACTTACAATATCTTGGTCTACCATTTTCTGTGTTTTGACTCATGAAGTTCACATGTTCCCTTAATTCCCAATATGTTTTAAACCCATTTTGAAATATATAAAAAAATAGAGATGTACATCTCTGAATTTTATGTCGCACAAAGTCGTTTTGCGAAAAATTAAATTTTGTGTGGCCGGTGTATAAAAGACAAATTTTGATGCTAGAATAAGGCTCTTCACTAAGCATTTCCTTTTGTCTTTTTTACACACCCGATAAAAATAATGGTTTCATGAACATTATGTAAGCAACATAGAATATGGAGATGCACATGTGAAAATTATTTTAAAAAATTGAAATATGTGTTTTGATATTCTCGGGATTGGCCTGGTCCTCTCTGGTCAACACGCAAGAATGGGGGAAGGGGAGAGAAAGAGGGGATAAGACCATGTACTATGTGTACCTAAAGCGGTTCAAAGAAGCTTTTGAATCGACTCCATACATAGTGAAGCATCGAACCATCAATTCTAACATAAGAAGCGAACCAACAACTTGGTTCGGTTTGTGCCAATTAAAATATTTTTTTCTAGCTGAAACACAAACTAGCCGTTGGTGCCAATTTAACCATTGCTTCTTTTTATATCTATATATAGCTGCATACACTTCAAACAAATAACACAATCGCAAGAACACATCCTTCAACAAACAACCATGGAGAATTCATCTAGCTCCTTCACAGATTTGCTCAACACAAACCTCCCACCAAATACACAAAACAAACAGGATATCCTTCACCAGCAAATCCTAGGTTACCCACCACCCCAGTTTCACATGAATTTGCCTCCCCAATAATTTGGTTATCAACCTCGCTGCCCACAAAGCTACATGCCTTTTGGAGGTCAAGGAAGCTATCAACACCCCATGGCTGACCCCCAACAAAGCTACCAGCAATTCATGGCTCCAGGAAGCCACCTTGGTGCTCCTTACCTAGGTGGGCAGTACCCACAAGCCGTTCTCGGAGGAGGTATGCTCGGTGGTCCATCATCGCCGGCTGGTTCATCTATATTTTTTGGAGTCGCTGGAGGAAGCAGTTCAAGATGCGATGACTTAGGTTCTCCCATGTCCTCCACACCATATTCTCCAATATCCCCTACAGAAATCAACAATGAACATCCTGTTAGAATCAATGAAGGCAACGATGGTGAGGAACCTAGTGGTGGGCGCTAGAGATGGAGTAAACAGCAAAATCTACGACTGGTAGGTGCTTGGTTGAAACATTCAATTGACTCAATCCATGGAAATAGCAAGAAATCAGATCATTACTGGCAGCAAGTTGCTGATGAATTCAACAAGCACTCATGTAAAGCAGAAAGAAGGACAAAAGTGCAATGCAAGAATCATTGGAACAGGACTAGCACTATGGTTGCCAAGTTCAATGAAGTTGTTATATCAATGAGAAGAGTATATGTTAGTGGGCAATCTGAGCAGCAACTTGTTGATAAAGCGCAAGAGGAATACAAGAGAGTGATGAACACGGATAAACCATTTGCCATGGAGTATTGGTGGAGAGCAGTGAAGGACGAAGCTAAATGGAAAAACACATATGGTTTTGGAGAGATGAGTAAGAGAACAAAGATAAACTCGTCGGGATCTTACACTTCTTCAAATCAGGATAGTGACGAAGCAGATGAAGATCGTCCCAGTGGTAGAACGGCAGCGAAAACAGCAGAAAAGGAAGAAAGGAAGAACAAAGATAAGGCGCCATCACAAAGCTCACTGCGTAGCAAGTTCAATAAAACGGTGCAGCAATTCAATGATCTTGCATTGAGGAAGTCAGAAGCTATTGAAAAAATGGCAGCAGCTGCACAATCACATTGACTACAACACCGAGTATGAAGGATGATTGTCGAGGATGAGAGGGATACCTATCGGGTCCGATATGACATTGACTACAACACCGAGTATGAACAATCAGGAGAATCTCCACACTTGGCGGGATTTGGACATGGGCCACTTCATGATTTTTCTATGGTTTTGGTTCAGCATATATGGCCCAAATTTGGGGGCAATTAGGCTTAGTACTGGAAGTACTCTATTTATTTATGCAGTAGCTTGTAATAGGTCTTCACTATGTAACGTCGTATTGTATTTGGTTTCGGTTTTAGTAGTGTCTAAATCTACTTCAAAAAATTTCATTCACATGTATTTGAGTGGAGGCATTTGATCCAGTATGAAGGAAACAAAAATAAATCTACATCCAAGATTGACAAACATTCATCTTCTAGCAAACAACAACCAGCAACGACAGTCACTGTGAAAGAACAAATCTTGCAAGAAAATGAAATAACCTGCAAGCATACATGTCGTCGTTGTGGTCGTTTCCTCTCCACCAGGCGTCGGTCAAGTCGCCGTCCTCCCACCAACTTTCAGACGCTGGCTGGGCGGGCGCCGAGCCATGTCGCCGTGCAGCCTCGCTGGGCGGGCGCCGCCGAGCCATGTCGCCGTGCTTCCTCGACGGGCGGGCGCCGCGCAGGCGCAACCTCGACCTCACGTTCCTCACCCACAAGTGGCCGGAGCAGCTCGAATTCATCCACCGCTAAATTTCTCAGAAGGAGCGGAGGAAGGACGAGAAGAGTAGGAGAATTGGGATTCTGGATCGGGAAGTTTCCTCCACAAAGGATAGGGTCGACGATAATCTTCCTTTTTTTCTTTTCCACAGGACCCACCGCAGGTTGAGTTGAGCGACACATAGTGGTTTCTTCTAATGAATCGAACTCGACAACATTTTGATGTGAACCAATACACATAGTACATGGTCTAACAAGTCCCAAGTCACCGAGCACCCACTGGAAGTACTTGGTGCCAAAGGAAGAAGAGATACTAGTCCAAGCCTATCATGGGGTGAAGGATGATTAGACATGTGCTAGCATAAGGGAACACAACGATACTACTGCAAAAAAAATATCAGTACCTATAACCATGGCCGTTTTGAGGACAAGTCCTCGACAAGGTTTCATATGATGTATGCATGGACGTTAATTTGCACCATTTTGATTGAAATTAATTTCAAATGATGGTGTTTAATTAACTGTTGTTTAGTTCACGTTTCCTAATAATGTAACCGAACTCATCATATATTCCTATGCTTTCTAATCACTTGAGATTTAAGAAGACATCCCATTTCAATTAAAGTTCTTTCGTATTCATGTGTTTTTCGTGTAGTCGTGTAAATCAAATTAATTGACCTAAGGTATTCATTTGGCATGGTGGGTCATATATCGGCAGTTACATGGGGCTGCATAAAATAAGATACACCCTCCTCATATAATAGTTCATCCTTCTTATATTCGAAAGACAAATATGATCGACAAAATAAATAAATAAACAAGCTAGAGAAAGCCATGGTAGAGTGAAATAAACCTCGAAAGCCATAGATCTTTGAAATTTTGTTGACATGCCAACCCTATTAATGCAATCACTCTGTAGCATCATATTTCTTCGTAATTTTATTTGAGTGGATCGTGCGTATGACGACTTCGTTGATATGACGGCCCTCCTCGCAGTTATTAGACCAGAAAATAATGCACATGTACATTGTGACGCTCAAGCTCACAAAGGGCAGCTGATAAATTGGGCAGTTCGGTGCACCTTGCCCATCGAATCTGATGAGAGTAGCCCATGTCCACGCACATGGTAGGCCTATTCGCACAGTACCGAATTTCACACCTGTCCCGAAAAGATCACCTACGCACAGTACAAACGAAAAAGCAGAAGGAAGCCCCGAAAGGAGCAACGATCTTTCTCAGTGCGTCCACAAACGAAGCGAAACATATTTGACGACACGCACGCACGCACGCACCATGGAAGCGTTCTGAAGCTTTGCCCCCAGCGACCATCGTTGACGACTCCCAACACACACGCACTGAGCCGAAGATCCAGAGCGTCGGCGACCCACACCGGCAATATGAAGCCCCCGGGCCGCCGCCTGGCCGCCGCAGCAGCCGCGCTGCTCGTCGCCACGACGCTCCTGGTCTGCACCTTCCTCACCACCTCGCCGCTGCAGCAGCTGCTGCCGCTGCTCCCGTGCCTGCCGGCCGTCACGGCCCCCTCGGGCGCCGGGTACGAGCCGTCGGGCCTGGCCGCGCTCGCCGACGCCGCGGTCTACTACGCCACGACGCGGGCCGTGCCGCAGCAGTCGCGCGCGGAGCTGGCGCTCTCGCTCGCCGTGCTCCGCCGCCGCGCGCCGCTGCGGCTGCTCGTGTTCGGCCTCGGCCACGACTCGCCGCTCTGGCACGCGCTCAACCCCGGCGGCGCCACCGTGTTCCTCGAGGAGGACCCGGAGTGGTACCGCGTCGTGCGCGCGCGGTCGCCGCACCTGCGCGCCCACCTCGTCCGCTACCGCACCCGCCTCGACCACGCCGACCAACTCCTCGGCTCATACAGGCAGCTCCCCTCCTGCGTGCCCGGCGGCGACGAGCCCAACCCCGCCGTCCGCGCCAACGCGGCCTGCCCGCTCGCGCTGCACGACCTGCCGCCCGAGGTGTACGAGCACGAGTGGGACATGCTCATGCTCGACGCGCCCAAGGGCTACTTCCCGTCCGCGCCCGGGAGGATGGCGGCGATATGGACGGCGGCGGCGATGGCGCGCGCCAGGCGAGGCGAGGGGGACACCGACATCTTCCTCCACGACGTCGACCGCAGGGTCGAGAGGATGTTCGCCGAGGAGCTCCTCTGCGAGAGGTTCAGGGTCGGAGGGACCGGCCGGCTCTGGCACTTCAGGATCCCGCCGATGTCACGGCGGGACAACACCACCACTGCGGTCGGCGGGAGGCCGTTTTGCTGATCGATGCAAGCTCGGTTCTTTTGGAGGAGAGACCTCCGAATCCGGCAGCCAGGCCGACCTCCGATTCGCCTCCTAGATTCCATTGCGTCAAATCTGTGCCAACGCAGATGAACAGGAACACACCCCAACGCCAGATCTAGGCAGCGACAGGATCACAGGACCCTGTAGGCGAGGACCCATTGGATTCCGTGTTTCATCATTTATTTTCTGCAAAGGGTCTTCCCTTTTTTATATGATTTTTTTGGCGGGATGTTTATATCCTGGATCTCTGATCTCGCGTTCTCCTTTCAACACGTGTCTATTTTTTCTCAAATCCTTCCACTGAACATAGTCAGAGTTCAATGGGAGATTTTGTAGAAAAAAGATGATTCAATATATAATGCGATCGAAGAAATGAGGTCTTCCTTTATGGTGATAAAATGTGGAAATTATTGATCCCTAAATATTATGTTGTATTGCAATAATTTTTATATATTTTTATAGAGTTATACGGGTAGATGGAGACTTGGAGTACAGGATATAGAGTCCTATCCTATCTCTAACCTATACACGTACCTTCAGTCGGAGTGTAAGTAAAGCGGACGTTTTTTACTGGATTTAAAGTATTGTGCTTTTGTCGTCTTCACCTCCTTGTCATCATCACCTGCTTGGACATGATCATGGCTAGCGCCTAGGGGTGGTGACTGCGTTCCCTTCTAGTGCATCTCTTCCCTCCCGTAGTCACAGCGGGAGTGGCATGGACGCAAATGTAACATCCCAGTATTAGAGCGTAAAAATAAGCTGAACCCAGATATGTGCATTGCATTCATGCATAAAAAAATCCAAATAATTTTCGCGCTTTTAAACAAAACTTGTCAAAGTGATTGAAGCTTCTCTTAGCTTCATGGAATTGAAGTAGATCATCAAGTTAACTGCGATATGTTTCAACAGGACCTTTGCTAAAACCACTTTTTGGTTAAGGGAGATTTGATCTAAGGGTAGATCAAATGTACTATAAGTTAAACCTAAATTCAATGAGAGTTATATTTGATCATTAGGTGATCATAATATAGTATTCATTATAATCACTCATAAATACCAAGTTAAGGATATAACACAAATAAGAAGAATATAATCACTATATCTTAATCTCATCTGCATACATCCTGAGTATCATACTAACACCTAACCTTAAAAACTCCTTTAATGAGTTGGAGTTGGAAAGAGATTAAGTCAGGATCATTCACCATATATCTTTAATTCCATATCAATCCTTATCATCTCTGTTGAGTTATATTTCCAGGTCTGTTGTTGAGAAATCAACTATTGAAAAAGCTAAGGAACCAACTTACTATGAGGAAGCGTTGCCAGAAAACCCAGTCTATTCGGTGGAAGATTACGCCAACTCTAGTCACTTTTCAATGACTAATCTTAGTCTCGGTACTTCTAATCAAGATTACGCACCTCCTGGATGCTCTTACGCTAAGAAGGCAGTCGTAGGACTTCACGTCATCATGGACGGAATTCCAGGAAGCACTAGAGGAAGATGAAAGTAAGAAAGGAACGCCATCTCAAGGGATGAGGGCTTAAATAATGTATATAGAGGGTAATGCGTATTGTAGTTTGAAGAGTTTGCCGAAATAAGTGAGGATATATCCACAAGAACAAGAGGTTCTTGTAAGATAGTTGTGTAAATAGGTTTGGAGCAAACCGTGAGAACATCTAGTACATTTGTAAATTATTTAAAACCTATGTATAATACAGGGTATATGTTTTGTTGTTTATTGACTTTTGGATTATTTTTCTATTTTTCTTGATTGACTATATCTGTACATGAAGTTTAATTAGGTGTGCAAATGCATGATGTAACACCCATTTATTACTTGATGTTATAGACCTAGATAGAAAAGGGAAATTCGTGTAAGGGAGTGATGAGTTTTGAAGATCATAAAGAAGACTGACTTGAAATATGAAGTGTGATATAAGAGGTAGTAACACCATTTGGAGGATAGATCAAGCCTAGAACAACATTAGTCCGCAACAAGATATGATAAACTGTAAGATAATACCTACCACCCAAAATGTTCCGCCTTGGGTACCTAATCCCTTGTCGGCATTCTAATCCACAGTCGATATTCTGTCCGCAGCTGGTATTTGGTTGGCAAAGTTAATCAAATTATCTTAAAAGTTGCATAAAGAGCATTAAATTTGGCCTAAGTTAAGTAAAACCTCAGGAAGTATAAAAAGTTTCAAAGGCGATCGTCTTTCGAGAGGCTTCGCAAAGATAGACCTACACAGCGAAATTATCTAATAGTAAGTACGATATATATAGTGCTGAAAGATTTGCCTCGGAGATCCACAATTGTGTGGATACACCGTATAATCTTTCATCAAATCCTAAACCGATAGAATATAAGCTAAACCGAGATCAATATTCGAGTTTAAGAATCAATGGTCTCTATGTATGTAGTTTAAAGACTATTAGTAAAATCTAAGGGGGAGAGTAGATGTTATGAATGAAGGAGGAAGAAAGTACTATAGGTAATAATGGAAGATTAGTGAAAAATCTTGAGAAGCTTTAAACTTGAAGGTGATAAAGGATACACTTAACCGACCAATCCAAAAAGAAACAACTCTTAAGTAAATCTTAAGAAATAATAGAGAACTTCCAATTGGACATAGGAAGAGAATAAGAATTCCAGTGGGTATGGACTAAATGAGTTCAAATCCAATCTGGGAAGGAATACCAGTATCAACTATACTATGACAGGAATAGAAGGGTAGTCTTTTGACTACTAACACGGCTATATAGAAACTTAAAACTTATTTTTAAGGAGACCCCTAAACTGTACTTAAAATAGTAATAAAGTTTGATGTTTAGATAAAAGAATTAGATTAGGATATCTAATCGTTATGGAATACTCCAATTAATTCCATTTAAGGTCATCATGAAGTGGAGAATATAGCAACCACTTCAAAACAATTCTTACTCCGAAACATGAGAGTTTGCAAACTTCGAGGACGAAGTTTATTTTAAGGAGAGTCATACGTCCCGATTAGAGCCTAGAAATAAGTGAACCCATGTGTGCATTACATTCATGCATAAAAAATCCGAATAATTTTCGCGCTTTTAAACAAAACTTGTCAAAGTGATTGAAGCTTCTCTTAGCTTGATGGAATTGAAGTAGATCATCAAGTTGTCTGCGATAAGTTTCAATAAGACCTTTGCTAAAACCTCATTTTGGGTAAGGGAGATTTGATCTAAGGGTAGATCAAATGTACTATAAGTTAAACCTAAATTCAATGAGAGTTATATTTTATCATTAGGTGATCATAATACAGTATTCATTATAATCACTCATAAGTACCAAGTTAATGATATAACACAAATAAGAACAATGTAATCACTATATCTTAATCTCATCTGCATACATCCTGAGTATCATAGTAACACCTAACCTTAAAAACTCCTTTAATGAGTTGGAGTTGGAAAGAGATTAAGTCAGGATCATTCACCATATATCTTTAATTCCATATCAATCCTTATCATCTCTGTTGAGTTATATTTCCAGGTCTGTTGTTGAGAAATCAACTATTGATTCATCCATTCTCAACATATCAAGTACTTGATCATAACGCAGCTTACAAATAAGTGTCTACAAAGAAACAACTAAGAAAAGGTGAATAGGGATGCTAGTTTCAGATGTCAATTATTTGATAAGAATGATTGAAAAGAATCCAATCTAAAAGATAGTTGATGGAGTTAAATCCCTCCTTGATAGAAAAGAATATTACAAGGATGAAGTCTGGAGATAGTTACCAGGAGTAGTCCTATTGATCAAGTAGGTATAGTTAATGAATTATATCTCTTAATGCAATAGAGCTAAACAGAAGATAATTATAATACAACTGTAATGTTGAATTGATGGAGCCTTGTTTAGCCAACTAGAAATCTAAACCATAATGGATCAACAAATTATAATGATCAAGCCTTATTCACCAAGATTGAGTACTTATGTCATGTATAAGTGGTATTGGTGGATAAAACATGATTAAACCCTAGTAAAGGTAAGTTAACTTAGAGTAGTCATTACAAACCACATAATAGGATTTAGGATTGAAGTGAGAGTTATTGGACTAAAGTGAATCTGAGATGATATTATTCAATTACAGCTAGTATAACATAGAGTTATAGAAGTAGTGTTATTCATCTTAAAAGATAGTCAACTTTAGATAAAGGTAGTTGGATGCATACAATTATTAGAGAAAGATTAGTGATGGATAATTAAGGAAGGTCAGGAGTGGAGTCTGAAAGAACTACTTATAGGATTGAAGATTATCAATAGTAGAATAGTGGTATAATTAAGCAAGGATATAAGAAAACTATGAAATGCTTTGGTGTTAAACTCATTGGATCCATCCATGAGTTTGGAAGAATGATATATGAATAAGAAGATTTTAATGAGTAAAGCTCATCATACTGACCATGATGATGGATAGGAAGAAATATTATATCTAGGAAAAAAATTCTTAATTAGAGATCCCAAATTGTGAAATATAATTATATGTTATAAATCATTTTCCTATTTAATCTTGGTAAGCAATCAAATCTAAATCTCAAATCAAACATAATATCCATCTCATACTATTGATCCATCATCTGATGTCTATAACACTTTATAGAAATATTTCCCTATAGCAACTCACATAAGCACATCTCTGTTAATTTCAACCATCATAACTATATGTGCTTAAGTGTATATTTATCAATTATTTTCCATAAAACATTCTAGATATAAATTTCTAGTACTAAAGGTGAGGTTATCAAATATCCCTAGCAGAAAACAATATGTTTAGCTATTGAATCTTTAACCACATCCATAAAGGAGGCTAAAGATATTAAAGATCCTAAACCTTAGGGTAGCTATGCATAATACAAAACCTTAAACCTCGTTGTTTATTACAATAGAATATATACATTGTCATTTTCCAACTCAATGGAAGTAGTAATGAATATATCAATGACTTCTATATTTCATGCATCAAATAATGGTATAGGATCATTACACATATAAAAGTTTCTATTCAAAATATGAGCCAACTAAAGTTAAGTTGATAAGCAAATAAGAATATATCATTCATGAAATCCATAACTAAAGGAGGAAAATAAAATAATGAGAAGAGCTTTTACAAAATATTAAAAGGGGTTCATATATTAAGAAAATAAAAGGAATATAATAAGATATATATAATAAAAATTCACAAATAATACTAACTATGTTTTAGTATTATTGAAACGGTCCAGCAAAGAAATCCTGCAAAGAAAAGTTCAAAATATAAATCAAATTCAAATCTGAATAAGAAAACAGAAAATAGAAAAAGGATAAAACAAATAAAAACCAAACCTGGCCGCAGCCCAACACCCCTACACCTATCTGACGCCCCAGTGCAACCCACAACAGCCCAGTTCTTTTTCTTCTATGACTGACAAGTGGGGACATAAAAGTACTGCGGGTTGAGAAGAAAGGATTTCCAGGGGGTTATCCGCAAAATGGCCATCGTCGTCATCGTCACGCACACAGACAGGTTGCTGGTGGAGCTCGCCGCCGCCCGATGCCGTCATCATTGTCGTTGCGCCAAGACCAACGCCGCAGTTGCCAGAAGAGGATAAGAAGGCCACCGCGACAACCCTACTCGTCCTCATCCACAATCTCGCTCCCCAGATTCACTTCTTTCTACACCCGAAAACCTAGCTCGTCGGAGTTCATCGTTCCGGCCACCTCCGACCACCCCTTGCCTCGTGATAGCCACCATTAGACGCGTCGTCGTGGATTGAACCATCTAGGACCAAGCTCGGAAGTCGGCTCGCCGGGAATCATGTGAAATCGAGCGTTCCCTTTCCTCGGCCGTCGTGGCCATTACCGTCGATTCGCCATCGTCACGCCTCCCCAAGCCTCCTCGACCACTCTATCATCATCAGGGTGAGTTTCTGAACCTTCCAGTAACGTTCAATCGCTTGATCTCGTTGTAAATCGTCGTTTCACCGTGTGCCACTGTCGGAGCTCGTCGGAGCTGAGGCTCTGATGACCATTTCCGAGCGGCGCTGTCACTCTTAGGTTCAGTAGGTTACGCTGATTCGAACTAGGTATATTTCGTTTGCTAGCACGCCGTGGATCGTCGCCGGTGACCACTCACCGACGGCGGTGGTGGTGCTGACGCCATCGTTGCATCATGGTCACCTCATGGTTGTACCACGTCAGGTAGTTTGACTGGTCCTTGCCCACGTGGCTAATGACATGGTCTAGGGCCCATATGTCATTGACTGGGGCAGTAACAAATGTATTTCTTTCACCTAAGAGTTGAGGTGGACCCTGGCCCACGGGTCAGTGACTGGGGCTAACTCTTGGTACGGTGTAAAAAGTATTTTTCCGTTAGGAAGTAAATAAAATGTTATAATCCAACTAATAATATTCCAGAAATTTAATAAATGATTAAATCTTGTCTAATTAATAACTTTTGATTTACAGTTTAGAAAAATATATATAATATATGAAAATTTTCAGAAAAATACAATCTACAACTTAAAACTATTATCAAATAATATTATGCTGATTATTTAAATAAATATTATTTAATAAAGGTTTTATAAGTAATAAAACTTTAATAATTCATATTCCTATAATGATAAATGTTAATAATATAAGTAAAATACCAAAAATCTTAGAAAAATAAGAATTCTAATTTAAAAATATAATCATGTCTTTTTAGTTCACTTCATTAAATATTTATTATTTGTTAAGTAATTATAAAGTAATAAGGATTATAAAAATCATATCTTATTATTTATAAATCACAAAAATAAATGTGATATACCAAAATGATCACAAAAATAATATCTATATGTTAAAAATCTAATATTTTACTTCTGAGGTAAATAAAAAATTAAATATTTTAAGAACTCAAATTTAAACTTATTTACTTCATTAATAATTCATATAAGAATAAATAAAAATTACTAATATTCCTAAAATGAGTAAATTAAGTTTAATAAAACCAAATCTGAATTGGAAAAAGGATGATAGTGGCATTGGCTTTAGGGGATGTTGCTGGCTCTATAGTAATTGGATCGGTCATGGTGCATTTTGGAGAAGGATTGGATTGGATAGTATTAGTCTTAAAAATTAATAAAATGAAGCTTAAATGGTTTAAAACATTATAAGTATCTTTTTATTAAATTATCATCAACCCTAAGTGAAGATTTTATTTTCAAAGTATTTCAATTCATAATAAAAACCTTAAAGAATAACTTATGAATACACCAAACCTTCTCTAAACCATGTTAACCACCAAATTACAAAAACTACCACAACATTATATAAATCCATAAGTAGTTAAGTGATAGTATGTTTTAGATTATAAACTATACTCACTCATCTATAAAAGATAAATGATATTACTCCATAATAGAATCAAGAAACCATTAAGTAAAATAATAACCATTCTTATATAACTTAAAGAAAACATTCCAGATACACAAAGTACAAATATTATAAGCATTATACCTTCAAAACTATCCTTGTTTTAAAGTTAACTTTAGTCTACAGAATCTTAATATAACACTATAAACATTACTATATGTTTTATAGTTAACTTTGGTCTGAAGTAGTTAAATTATAAAGCAACTCAAGCCAAAAACCTTTGAGCAAACAAATCACATCAACCACCACTAACTAACCACAAAGTTTGTTTAGACCTTAGAAGAGAAACCTTTTCTTCTAAGGTTATTCTTTTTGCCACTTCAAACAAGAACTTTTATACAAGCAATCTGGACTAGTATGTCATAAGTTTATATATTTTACTACTACACATGTGTTGCTCACAACCACTCATAAGCTCTAATAAAAGCACAAAGGTGAAACTTATCTAAAAGGACCACACATTCCAAAATAACCATTTTCGAGATCCCAAACCTTAGGACAACGATATCCCCGGGATTTGCGAATAGAACGTGCATCATATTACTTATGCATAAAAGCATATTGCTTCTTTAAACATTAGTCCTTACCGAACCAATGATGCTGATTTCAGATTTTGGATCTTGTACTAACTCGAAGACCGTGAGTGCATAATCTTGCAATCACAAAAGGCAAGTTCACACTTGCTCATGTCCTTTGTTTATTTTCTGTAAAGTATTTTACAAATCCAGTGTTGTTATCACCTACATTTGAAAAAGGTCTTAAACACTATTTTTGATAATAATATGAACTATTGGTTACTGATCCAGGGTGATCAGCTAATCTATTAAGTCTGACAGTTGGAATACCACTATTAAGAACTATATCACCTAGGACTTAACAACCAATGTCGCCAGTGATTCTTGCACCGTATATTACGCGTTGACCATGAGATTTGGAATGGGACGGAGAAGTCAGCTATATCTTCTTCCTCTCGGATGAAGCCGGATGTGCAGGTCGTGGCTATTATCCTCGTAGCATGCATATTAATTAGTAATTCGTAGAGGATATGCAGCATATGGGTGGAAACCCTCAACGTCCCACGATAGTTCTGACATCTAACGGTTTGTACAAACCATTGCCGTAATTCTTTATGTGGGCATTGTGTACACCAAGGAGGCATGCAAGGTCGCGAAGGGGGCAGTGATTGTCTTGGATCATCTTCTGGGCCCCACATCATGGAATTGTGGACGGGAATAAGCTACCCGGTTGTGCAACAAAGAGTTGATCTCTCATGGGTAAAGTAACGCACCTCTCTGAGTGTAAGCGTAACTGAATTTGTTACTCCTCGCCGGAAGGAGTCAACGCGCGGAAAGGAACTCCATGAAAGTTCGTAAACCCGTGAAGGTCGATGCATGAGCTTTTCAAAATAAAAGCAACCTTTGAAGAAATGTTTATGAAAACTTGCATTGCCTACGACCTACGGTCTGTGGCTGTAGTTATAGTGCATCAAACACTCCTTTCCTAGTGAATTTGCTGAGTACGCTCGTACTCAAAGTATCTTCTGTAGGGGTTCGTAGCAAGGAAAACAAAAAAATTCTACCGCATGAACACACAATCAAGATCTAATCTATGATCAAGCCAAGATCTATCTACTAGATTATAGCAACGAGTCGATAGAATACTAACCCTCGAAGATCCAAAGCGGTTAACGAGCGATTCTCGTGGGTGATGTAGTCGCTCTTTGTCGATCTCAAGATCGCAGACGATCCTTCCCAGGCAAGTTCCTAAGCGGCTCCCAATGGTCACACGCGTTCGTACTGATGAAGACCTTCCTCTCCTTGTTCCCAAGTGACGTGGAGGTTGTAGCACTCTCCTCGCGATTCTGGCAGCACGGCGGCGTGGTACCGGAAGTAGAGGGGAGATTTCGCAGGGCTTCGCCTTAAGCCGGAGCAAGTATGGTGGAGTATGAGAGAGGCCTTGGCGATCTACAGTTTAGAGGGCACCAAGGGGAGGGCTTGGTCGGCGGCTAGATTTTTGGGAAACCCTAACTCGCCAAGTTTAGAGGAGGCCCTAGGCGGCGGCGGCTTGGAGGTGGCCGGCGACTTAGAGGCTAGGGTTTTAGGTGTAGGGAGAGGGGGCGCCCTACCTCTCCTTATATAGGATGGGAGAGGCGGTTTGGGGAGGAGGGAGTCCTCCTCCAACTCCTCCTCATGGCCGACGGGTGGGAGGGAGTGGGACTTCCTCCCCAAGTAGGTTTCCTACTCTCCCTCCACCTAGCAAACTTGAGATTTGACTTTTTTTCAAATTGGCGTTTGACTTTCAAACTTCGATTTGATTTATTCTCTTTATTTTGCCCAGCCAAGTGACCTAGTACATGATGTAACCATTCCACATTGTCATGACACATCCATGTACTCCCTCCGAGTGCGACCTTTCCATCTTCTAGAACATTCCTGAAAACACCTAATCATTCCCTCAAAGGACTTTCCTTATATGAATCTTATTATCTGACCATTCCGGATCTCCTCGTGATATCCGGATCCCATCCGAGACTCCAACAACATTCGTCTCTTACTCATCATTCCATAACTACTCAACAACATCGAATCCTTAAGTGTGTCTCCCTACGGTTCGTGAATTATGCGACATGACCGAGACACTTCTCCGATCAATAACCAATAGGGAATCTGAAATTCATATGGCTCCCACATATTTATATACGATTACTTTGCGATCGAATGAACCACTTATACGATACCAATTTCCCTTTGTCTCACGATAGTTTACTTATCCGAGGTTTTGATCGTCGGTATCTCTGCATACCTAGTTCAACCTCAATTCGATAAGTACTCTTTTCTCGTTCCGTGATATGTGATCCCTTGTGAGCTACCACATGCTTGCAAGCCAATTGGATGACATTTCACCGAGAGGGCCTAGAGTATATCTATCCGTCATATGGATGGACAAATCCCACTCTTGATCCATGTGCCTCAACACATACTTTCCGAACACTCAATGCCACCTTTATAGCCACCCAGTTACAGTGTGGTGTTTGATGTCATCAAAGCATCCTTCCAGTGATGGTGATTAGCATGATCTCATGGTCGAAGGAATTAGGTTACTATGTATCAGAAAGCTTATAGCAAATGAACTATATTAAATGACTTGATCTTTATGCTATGCTTAACTATAGGAGTATGTCCATCACATCATTCTCCTAATGATATGAACCTGTTGTTAATAACATCTTCTATGTTCATGATCAGGAAACCATGATCATATATTAACCAACAAGCTAGTTTAACAAGAGGCTTTACTAGGGACTCTTTTATGTTTACAAATCACACAAGTATTAATGTTTCTGGTTAATACAATTATAGCATGGTATGTAAACATTTAACATAAGTATGAAGATATGATAATAACCACTTTATTATTGCCTCTTGGGCATATCTCCAACATCTTCTTAACCCTTTCTAGATTCTGAAGCCATTAAGACGACGTCTACATCAAGTTATGCTCCAGGACTTATCATGCCCAACTCAAGCTCTTCAATGAAGAAAAGGAAGACAACATATACCTCAACTCAAGTGAAGACGAAGATACCAATTAGATAGAAGTACAATCTCTATCCAAAGAACCTATTTCTATAGTGCGTTGCAATAGCAGCAATGCCAACCTCTTAGTCAGAATACTAGACTTAATAGTAAATCATTCTTGCGTTATTTATCTTTGATATTTCTCTGTAAGAAGTTCTTTCCCTCTCTTTAACCTAGAGTGTTCTCTGGATCTTATGTAAAGAGTGAGTTGTAACCTTTAGCCATGTATTGGACCCGCTGTGTTTCTGTTGTGCCATTCTGAGGGATGTAATACTAGTGAATGGCGTTTCATTAGTGTTATGTCAACGACTATAGTATACTACATCATGCAGTGGTATGCTGGGTCACCGCAGTTGGTATCAGAGCATATGCTTTGACCTTAGGTTGGAAATCTAGTAAATGGGTAGAACCTGTAGGACACATCCTAGCAATAATAAAGACTTCTCTAGTGATATGTGGGATATTCACTTGAGAATAATCCTGTTATGTTACTAGTGCGATAACTCTTTTCTATGATTGCAATTCTAATAATTACCCAAGAGTTTTAACTCTATGTGAATGATGATAATTTCTTATCCACAGTTCCACATGGCACCTCGATATCCACCCCGGAATGTTCAAGTGATGAACAGGACGTTTGATGACTACGGAGGGGATTGGACAGACAATCTCCGACAACTTCTATGGAGTTTGGAATGTGAATCAAGACTTCTGGTCAAGATTTACAGTTACTATGATGGGCAGGTATTAGCTAAATACCGTGTCATGATCATGTTACCCAAGAAGTTAGGACTTAAGGGATAAATGCCAGCAGGAGAGGCAAGGTGCATGGCATCTGCATATCAGATTGCTGTAACAGCAGCCATAACCATGATCCGAGAGCATAAATCCCAAGCTCTAGAAGGTAGTACCCACATCATTATACCACATGAAACCTCAAACTCAGAGCATGAGTTAGATCACTCTACCTTAGTCCAAGATGAACCTACTCTAGCAGAGAGTATGGATGGATTATCGGTCTTTGCTAAACACTTATCATAACACTCACCAAGTCTTAGTTCAGGAGTTGGATACGGTCATTGGGGATTTTACTGATCCTGATAAAGCAATGGCTCGTAGGAAGAATCTAGATAAAGAAGCTAGGCATCCCAAATACATACCTTCAGGAGAAGTGTTTGAGGAAACTGAGTTTGATGACCCAAACTCAGAAAATTATGCCTATTACCAAAATGACTTCAAGCCACCTGAAGACCTATGGACTAAATATAACTCCGAACAACAGGAATGGAATAAAGTTATTCCAAACAATCCTGAGCCCAACAAGTATGGATGGGAAATAGAATCTCAAGGTAAAACCATAGGGAATCCTATACCTTGTGATACAGGTATTGAAGAAGAGACCAATTATAACCATAGAGAGCCTTATGGACCATACGGGGGTAATAATAATCCAATCAACTTAGAAGAGTATTCTGATAGCTACTACACCAATATATATGACTGGATCCAAGAAAAAGCTAAGGAACCAACTCACTATGAGGAAGCGTTGCTAGAAAACCCGGACTATTCAGTGGAAGATTACGCCAACTTGTAACACCCTCAGAATCGGACCTATGCAAGTTTTAGCAAAACTCGCCAAACCCGCATAGAAACGATTCAAAGGTGCCCACCAGGCACTTTCGTGCGGGTGGAAAACAAAGTAATAACATTACACAACAGTCCTCGATGGGACCCACAGAACAGATATATATATAACAGCGACCCAAAGAGTCAAGAATACAGTTATAATATACAAAGATCCAAATCACCTTGAAAACGATAGAGCGTCCACTACGGACAAGAGGCAAATGGGGCTAAGAGCCCGAAGAATAACCAATGGCGTCCATAACCTAGGCCAAGCGGAAGGGTAACCACCTAACGACGTCGATCTCAAACCTGCTTAACAAAGGGGTGCCGGCAAAGGGCAAAGGAAAAGAAGGAGCGTCGATCTTGAGGCGATTGCAGCGAGGCTAGAATTGGCGGTCCTCGCCACATAGGTATGGTGGTGAGCGGCGGCAAAGATGCACTAAACAACCTATAGAGACTCGGTACAACTGGCGGTTATCAGAGAGGGGTAAGAATGACCTATCCGGATCCAACCTGATACTATCATCAAACAAACCCATCCTGGCGTTTCCCCCTCGAGACCGTCGAGGAAGTCAACCGAGGAACTCACACAGTTGGCAGTTTTATTTATTCAGTTATAGTTGCGGCACTTTACTAGTCAGGTTTAGATAATCGTCCTGGTAAAGTAAACAGTGGGCACTTTTAGTTGACCATTCCGTTATAGTTGCGGCAAATTACTAATCAGATACAGATAGCATGAGATAAACCCAAAACCCAGCAGTTGTTGGTACTTTTATTCAGCCATTCTGTTGTAGTTGCAACACTTACTAGTCAGGTACGATGGTCGCAAGCGACACTCCAAACAAGCAATTGTGGGCAGTATTAATTAGCCATTCCATTATAGTGAAGCTGATTACTAGTCATTATAAGTCAAATTTATAACAGTAACTTTAGTTATGCTTGTCTATGATCGAGATACTG
The DNA here is from genome assembly GCA_030063025.1 of Avena longiglumis. Classification (NCBI taxonomy): domain Eukaryota; kingdom Viridiplantae; phylum Streptophyta; class Magnoliopsida; order Poales; family Poaceae; genus Avena; species Avena longiglumis. Next base: position 137,204,369 of record CP125974.1, on the reverse strand, counting down.
TGCTCCAAGTCGTCCATATCCGCGGACACGGCTTTGTAAAATTTTACCGGCGGGTGCACCAATAGCAACACGCCGATCAACCTCGGAAAACCAAAACAAAACCCAAGGCTTTCACTGAACAATCACAGATTCAGAAATATTTGGGGCCACCCTTGGAGTACACCATAGCAGTAAGCTAGCTCGAGACGGACCCCAAAGTTTGTGGGGGGCGATGGCAACGCCAGATCCCCAAACGGGATGTCGATACCACGTAAGCGGGTCACAAGTCCTAAAGATAGTGTGCTCCTCGCACAATTTAAATCTGAAAGTAGCATGGCATAAGTACAGATCGTAAATAAAACCTCAAACTAGTTTGTGGCCCCAAGAAATAAGATGAATCAAGCTCGCTCGGGGTCCCATATACCTCCCGGATGTGGATAGCGATAAATCAAGGAACAGTATCAAGTACTCGGGGTCTTACGGACACAAGTGGGCGCTGAAACCAAATATTGTCTATCACCCCGATGCCTCTGCTTATTTCAATTTTAGTTGTTAAACAGAAATTAAAGTGACGATAAGTATAACTAGAATCATCTCCAACATCAACATGCGGCAATACATCAGAAACTGTGGCATATGACGACACACATCAGCACTTGAGCAAGCAACTACGATGCAAGTCCAACTATCTACCAAACAACAGTAATAGGATGTGTCCAAGGCAATATAGGCACGGTATTTCAGTGCACGAAACTAAAGCATCGCAACACAGATAGCAATAGATCAACAGGAGGGAAGTAAATACTATAAAAGTAAGATAGGTAGAAAGGGGGAGGTGCTCGCCTGAAAACATTGTCGAAGGGTTCAACCGAGGATCGGGGCGAAGCTCACATCAACTCAACGGCCTTATCCGCGAAGAACCAAAACACTAGAAGAACACCGGATGCAATATTTAATACAACGACAGAAGATCGGCATGATGCATGCATGATGTATGACATGGCCAAGGTGCGATGCAATTAGGTCATATTAGGTGGAACCGGGGTCCCGACAATTATTTAGATGGTGCATGTTGTTTAGATACCCCGCAATTTAAATGTTGTATTAGCATGGCAAAAGATAGCACCGGGTTCGCTACTCGATTTTTAATGAGGCCAATATGAGACTAGATTTGCCCGCATATGGGCCCCATATTTAATTATGAGGTGAATTCGCATAAGGCCCCAAACCACATGATATGCATGCGAGATGTCAATTAAGTATGCAACAATTAATATAGTTGACCATTTATAAAATAAGGTTCTGAGAGGGTTCACACATTAGGGGCTCGGCGATCTTGGGGTTCGGGGTTCGGGGTTCGGGTCTGTCCGGGTTCGACGGTTCGGGCTCGGCGGGATCGTTCTCGAATATCGGGTAGGTCTTGTTGCGTCGGTTCTCGGCGAGATCGTCGTCGAAAGGAGTACTTGTCGCGTCTACCGTCTTCGGGTCGGTGGTCTCGACGATCTTTGGGTCCGGGAACCGCTTCGGAAACCGTGAGGCGATCTTGGCGCTCGATGTCCGTGAAATAGAACTTGTCGCACCTACCGTCTTCGGGTTCGCTCCAATCGGGCCCATGTCGGAGTACTTGTCGTCCCATGAAGGAGATCTTGCGTCTAGGGTCTCGGCGAACTCGGCGGTCCCGAGGGTCGGTCTCATGAGGCGGTCTTGATGCTCCGTGATGGAGAACTTGTCGCATCCGTGGCGATCTTGCCGGCCTTCGGGTCATCAACCCCGTGAAGGGGATCTTGGAGCGGCGCCGGGTTCGGGTTCGGTCTTGGCTCCTGTGGTTCATGCGGCTCCTCGAGGCGAGCTTGTTCGACGTGGTCTGAGGCACGGCGGGCCTGAGCAGCTCGGGCAGTGCGAACCGCGGCGAGCGGCTGTCGAGAGGAGGCCCACAGTGCGGGCGCGGTGCGGTCGGGCTCGGCCCGGCGTGGGGCGAGTCGGGCCTTGCTGGGCCCAGCGGGCAAGGTCGGCTCGGCAGACGCTGGGCGTGGAAGCGGGACCAGCCGGAGAGGCGGAGCACTCGGCGGCTTGGCGCGCAGACGGCGCGGGCGCGGAGGCGAGGCTTTGGCGGGAGAGGAGGAGGCGCGGGCGGCGGGCGGGCGGCGCGCGGTGGAGCAGAGGGAGGTGGGAGAGCGCGTGAGGGGAGAGGCGCGGGGCGAGCGGTGGCCTCGGGAAGAAGACAAGGGACGGGGATCGCGTGGGCGCCGTGGGGAGGGAAGCGTGGGTCCCGCGTGGGCCACCACTACTGCAGAAAGGCTTATAGCCTCCAGTGGTTAGTGACAGGCATAATTATGTCTGTCACTACTTACCATTCCTAGTGACAGGCAAGGATGAGCCTGTCACTAGAAGGATTCACTAGTGACAGGCATACAAAAATGAGCCATCCTTTTCACTAAGAAGCGTCCATCTAAAAAAAAAATTAGTGACGGTGAGGTTGATGCCTCATCGAATCCCCATAACCAGTGACAGGCTAAAATTATGCCTGTCGCTAGTATTTTCCGTGTGGTGCGGGACTAACTAGGCAAACTATAGTGACAGGCATTATAAATGACCGTCACTAGTTTTAGATTTTTTTTTCAGGCAGCCGATCGAGCATATCAGTTTTGCTACACTAGACAGCCCATCTGCGCTCGGCCTTTGCTGGACCGGCCCACCCGGACGTGTCCTCGTCCTTTTCCTAGGCTGGGCTGGGCTGCAGCAATGGGTGGTCGGTACTAATCGCTGGACACGCGCGATGGATCCGAGTAGGACCGGGGCTGATCGCTGATTGGTTTCCAAAAACGATGGGGTACGTACTGCTCGTTTGCAATTCAATCAAAACCAACAACGATTCAAACTCATATCTTTGGCTAGAATTGTCCGAATTCGATTCCGTTTGTTTCTGATTGTTGCCTACTTAAAGTAGGACATATACACCGACCCAGACTACTATTTATATCCCAGTATCGTACCCTCTTGTCCTCCAAAATCATAACCATTGTTTGAACTCCACTTTTTTAAGAGACTCGTTTGTGCCATCGTGTGAGTTCGACCTCTGCCCCGGAGCTCTACAACAAAGTTGAAGATATCGTCAAGGTTGTTCCATTCCGACGAAACTTACCTATTTTGATCCACCGTAGCTAGAGAATTTCGCTTTGCAAGCTTCTAGATCCGACGGAGTAAAACTTGCATTACTTCACGCTTGTTTCACCAAATCCATCTATCTTGAGTTCCTCTTTCCAATTAACTTGTATTTACATTTATTTGTAGGTATGGATCGAAATTGGATGTACACAGAGGATCGCATGACACAAAGTTTTCATGATCATGTGAACGAGTTCCTTGATGCGGCGGATCGAGATATATTGCAGAGGGGTGGCACGAAGATATGTTGTCCGTGCGGCTCTTGTCGAAACTTAACGTTGTTTGAAAGGAAATCTGGGTCCTTGCACATGCACCTATTGCGTTGGGGTTTCATGGAAGGTTATACAAGGTGGACAAGTCATGGGGAAGATCCTGAGGTTATTGACAATGACAATGAGCGTCATAAAGAGACGGCCGAAGAAGATATGGACGAACCTGAAGATTTTGTGCATGGTGTGGACACCACAGTGGACTTAGATGATTTGGTCAAAATTGTCAATGACCCTCATGTGCAAGAGCAAGTTCTGAAAGACAAGGAGAACGTTAGAGCATCCGACAAAGAGTTGGCCAAGTTGCAGACGCTTGTGAAAGACTCAGAAACTCCCTTGTATCCTGGTTGTGATCCGGAGTACACCCGCCTATCGGTGACACTCGAACTTCTAAGGCTAAAGGCAGTCCACAACGACACAGATGGAAGCCTCGATAATACATTGGAGTATCTTAGAAAGGTCTTGCCGAAGGGGAATGTGTTGCCTAGAAGTTGCGACGAGGCCAAGAAAATTGTGTGCCCCCTTGGATTGTAGGTGATTAGATATCATGCTTGTCCGAATGATTGCATCATTTATCGTGGGGAGTATGAGAAGCTAAAGAAGTGTCCAGAGTGCAATGCATCCCGATTCAAGCGGGGAAAGAGCCCACAAGCGGAAACTGTCGAAATATTGATGAGCGGTGCTCCTGCAAAGGTTGTTTGGTACCTTCCAATCATTCCCCGTTTGAAGCGTCTTTTCGCAAACAAAAATGAGGCAAAGTTGTTGCGTTGGCACGAGGAGGGACGGAAAAAGGATGAGGGTGTGATGAGACACCCCGCAGATGCTTGCCAGTGGCCAGCAGTCGACGACGCATTCCCATCGTTTGGAGGAGACCCGAGGAACATACGATTCGGTATGAGTACAGATGGAATCAATCCTTTCGGCAACATGAGCAGCGAGCACTTGGCCTGTTGTTATGTGGATGTACAATCTCCCTCCATGGTTATGTTTAAAGCGGAAGTACATACACTTATCTTTGCTCATTCAAGGCCCGAAGCAACCTGGGAACGATATAAACATGTACATGAAACTATTGTATGAGGAGTTGGCGACACTATGGGCAGGGGTCGAGGTATGGGATGCTTGTGAAGAAGATAACTTTAATATGAAAGGTCCATTGCTCACAACAGTCGGGACTATCCAGCCTTAGGATATCAATCTTGCCGGTGTGTCCACGGATACAATGCATGCGTGCGAGGCATGGATGATACAACAAGTCTTCGCTATCGGGCTCTCGAAAAATTGTGTACATGGGGCATCAAGATGGCTTCAAGAAGGTGATCCATGGAGACAAGAAAAGAAAAGTTTGACAATACGGTTGAGACCGGTCAAAGCCACGTAAGAGAAGTGGGGATGAAATACTTGAACTGTTGAACTCACGGGACGATCGCCTAAAGGCGGAAAGAAGCGAAGAAGGGAAGCCATTGAAGGCGTGTGGAAAACAAAATCAGATTTTGGGAATTGGAATCTTGGCCATATCTTGACACACGACATTGCATAGATGTCATGCATGTCGAAAAGAATGTGTGAGAGCTTGCTTGGTCTCTTGCTCCACTTACCGAGACAAGACAAAAGATGGACCGAAGGCAAGAGAAGACTTGGAAAATCTCGGGATACGAAGGAACTATGGGCAAGAGAAGAGAGGAACAACGAAGGAAGAGGTGTTGGAAAATCAAGACAGAGTGTCCTGCGCTTGTTACACGCTAAGTAAGGGAGCTCGATAGATTTTTCAAGTGCCTTGAAAGTGTGAAGGTTACTTGGCTCGGCAAACATACGAGGCATCTTGACATGAAGAACCACAAATTAATTGGTATGAAGTCGCATGATTGCCATGTTATGATCACACAGATACTTAGGTTGCGATTAGGGACTTATGGAGCCATGGGTTCGGAAGATGTTGGATCTCTGTAACTTTTCGACACTATCTCTCAAAAGTCGATTCTGAAGCGTTGTCAATCGCTTCAAGAAGAGATCATTGTCATACTATGTGAGCTAGAGATGTACTTTCCCCTCGTTCTTGACATCATGGTGCATCTCATGATCCATATAGTCCCGGAGATAATCGACCTAGGTCCCGTGTTCCTACACAACATGTATGCATTGGAAAGGTTCAATGGGGTCGTGAAGCGTTTTGTTCGTAATAGATCCCATCCAGATGGAAGCATCATCCAAGGTTATATATCGGAGGAGTGCGTCGAGTTCTGCACAGATTACATGAAAGTAGACAAACCTATTGGTGTACCTAGTAGTCGGCACCTTGGAAGGCTTGGTGGTGAGGGTCACCGCCGCGGAAAGAAGGATCTACATGTGCACAATGCTGCAATCAACCGATCAGATGACTACGACAGAGCACACTTAGTGGTGTTGCAACACACTTCGGTGGTCCGGCCCTATGTTCGTATGCACATGGAAATGTTGCAAAAGAACAACCCCAAAAAAAAAAGTGCTGCGCTTATGAAAGAGCACAACACAAACTTTGCAAAGTGGCTGAAAAACTATTTCGAGGAAAACCCATGTTCAAAGGATGACGAGGATGCATCGGACGTGTACTATTTGGCGCAGGGCCCCTTGGTCAATGTCGTCACACATCAAGCATATGACATCAATGGATACACATTCTATACAGAGGCACAAGACCAGAAAAGTATATACCAGAACAGTGGTGTGACGATGAAGGCACTAACCGGAAGAGAAGGGATACATACTATGGAAGGATCAAGAAATATGGGAGCTAGACTACACTATCTCTATTATCCCCATGTTTCGAAAGTTAGGTGGCAGAACAAATCAATACCGATGAAGACAATTTCACTACCATGGTCATACCACCACCGACATCTATTGAGGAGAGAAATGTCAAAGCCATAAGCGCGAGAAAGGAGCCATGGGTACTAGCTAAACAGTGGCACAATGCTTCTATATAATCGACCGCAATCTCCAAACCGTGTAGTCATGAGAAGAGGAAAGAGGAGTATCGTCGGGGTGGATGGTGTCGTTGATGAAGAGGATTATGACCAATTCAATGATCCAGATACGGATGAAGATGACGAAGCTACCCAAGACTCTAAAATTACGTAAGAGATCAAACTACATTATCCGTCACACGTCCCTTCAAAAGACGCAATACTCAGAGGGTCTAACATATACACGGAAGAAAATTAAGACTACGTCGAGAAGATAGTTGATGATGATGAAACCTAATTTTCTCGATGCAAGATATTATGAACTATCCTATATTTCCTAAATTTTGTGTTTTCTAAGTTTTATAAATCTTGTACTCCCTCAGTCCCAAAATAGATGTCTCAGTTGTCAAAATTTGGACGAATCTAAGACATCTATTTTGGATCGGAGGAGTATGAACTTTCATCATTTTTGGTGATTTTTTCGTGTGGTTTTATTATACGTGACAAAAACACGTTCGTGTCGCAAACCGATTAAGTTTGGATCAAGAGAACGGCTGCCCCTTCCTTCCGTCCCCATCTCCATCCCATTCCTAGTCCCCAACCGCCGCCACCCTCCAATTCCAGCCCTCCAAATCCGCCGCTCATGGCCGCACCTTCCCCCGCCGAGGACGACTCCCCCAACACGAGGACATCTTCCAACGCCGCCTGCATCCCAAATCCCCATCGCCTTCCCCCCCGACGCGAGGACGCCGCCGCCCAAGGACCACCAAGCCCACCGCCGCCGACGCGTCACAGGCCTCCCGCCGCCCGAGGACGCCGCCCTGCATCCGAACTCCCAGTCGGCTGTCCCCCCGACGCGTGGACGCCGCTGCTCGAGGACCAGCAAGACCACCGCCGCCGACGCATCACTGGCCTCCCGCCGCCGACGCGTCCCAGCAGGTTCGTATTACCAAGTGTAGTTGCGATCACTGGATCTCTCTCAATCTCACACACTCTCTCACGATCTAGTTTCTCTGAAGAACACTGAAGAACAAAAAGAAAGACAGTAGACAGAGAGTATTTTTGCGCAGTGCACAACTTCCTGCATTTTCCGTTCTGAGATACTTCTATTATAGAGATGATCGTGGCTACTTCTATTATACTCCTATTTTGATTATAGAACACATGCAGACCAGCATACTAGGAGTATTTGTTTCTCTGTATTCTCTCAAATCAAGTTGTATCACTGATCTCCATCGGTATTTCTAATAACCTGACAAACATAATATATATCAAAGTTTTTTTTAGCATGTCAATGTTTTAAAACTGTAGTTATTTAACTAAGCCTTTTTGTACTTACTGCTTACTAATGTCCCATTTGTATCTTTGTATCTCTATAGGTTTGACTAAATAACCGTTGACTGCTAGCTAGTTTGGTCAAGGTGGTTTGAGTTAGTGATCAATGATCTAAACACTGAATTCTGTAGGAATGGAAAAATCATCGGCACTACGACTCATCTGGCGATGATTCGATTCATTTTCGATTCTGAAATTGAAGAAGTTACGCACAAGAAACTAAGTCACAAGAACAACCATCGAAGGAGAAAAGGGTGCAAGCCTAGGAAGCCGAATGAGTGACCAATGATACCTTCAAAATCACTAGAATCGATGGCGAGAGTTCCCGGTCCTATCAAGCATGCAAAGGGTTTTAGTATTGCCGTAGGCTGCATCGTCAGGAAACCGTGAAGATCACATGCTCGGACATAAGGGCAAAGGATAAGGAGAACCTTAGAGAAATGCTCTTCAACAGGCATTACCGTTATATTTTTGAAAATGCTGAAATGCAAAAAGGTTCGACATAAAGCACTAGGCACGATGACCAAAGCCTTGAATACATGGCGCAACACGGCGAATAAGATGAAGGACAAGGATTTTGAGGAAGTGATCAAGAAGAAATGGCCAAAGATTGAAGAGGAGGATTGGAAACAGTTCATTGCAAGTCATTCAGGTGATGATTTCACGAAGAAGAGCTATAAGGGGAAGGAAATGCGGGAGTTGAACACACTGAACCACAAACTCGGTAGCCGTGGTTATTTAGGAAAGAAGGCAAAATGGGACAAGGAGGACGCAGTGCGATAGCCGAAAGAACCCCCATTCTCCTACATCGAGGCAGGTCGAGGAAGGGATTTTGTGAGGGCCCGTGCATCTTATGACCCGGTGACGGGGGAACCGGTCTTCAAATCCATTAAACTCGTGGACGTGCATGATAAGCTCATGGTAAAGTTGGAACCGTTCTTATATAATTACTGTTCCAAGCTCAACTTACATAAGTTTGCATAATCTGTAGCATATTTGACCACTCTTACATGATATTGATCAGTTGATTGTTTGTAAGAAATCACAACAGTGTAGCATATAACATTTCTGAAAACTTTTGTGTCCATGCACCAAACGCCCAGAAGAAAATTCATTGATCACTAGTCATAGTGTATGCTCTCATTGTTTTCAGTCATTGCCTGTGATATCGAACACTTGTTAATTAACTAACTTAAATCAAACTTGGTGCAGAAAGAGTCTCAAACTCAGAGCTCCCTGGATTCAGTTGACTGCGAGAGGTGGGAGGATCCTCTCGCAAAAGCCCTTGGCGGGAAGGAGCATCGAGGCAGTGTGAGAGGCGTGGGGAATGGGGCTTCTTGGAAGGAATATTTTCCTGAAGATAAGGAGGTTGGCCGCGATAGGAGGAGAGCCAGATGCACTGCCCGTCTACAGGTTGATTTTGACCAGCGGGTGGCAGCGGTTGCCAAGGTTGTTGCCGCAGAGACGGTGAGGCGTATATTGGCAGAACAAGGACATCAACCACTGCATCCAAATACGAATATTTTGATCCCTCATGATCTGCATACACAGTCAAATTCCAATCAGTTCATCCCTCGTGACGCGCATACACAGTCACCCAGTATTGGTGGACAAATCAATAGTAGCTCGTTTGTCTCTCGCATCCCAACGGGGACGCTGAATCCATTAGAAGACATCACTGTAAGGATATAGATGTGAATAAAATTGTGTCAACAATAATATTTTAATTATTTGTAATCTAACATTCACTGTTGCAACTTATTCCTTGCAGGACCTTACTCCCTGCCATCTGTTGGCACCCATGATGGATGGGAAGATGGTAACGGTTGCACACGGGCGAGTGCATCCACTGACCAAGGAGAACAAGCTACATTGTGTGGATTTACCAGCAGACATGGCAAAGGTTGAGGTGAATAAGGTGCTTGACCCCTTTAATGATTTGGATGTTGACGGCCGCCACCCCGAGCCGGGTTGCAACAAACTAGGACAATGCAAGGGATATATCATGAAGTGGCCAAGGGATGCGATAAAGTTGGTGGGAAAATCCACTCGCACAACTCTGCAGAACTCGAGCAAGACAACCACCCCAGCAAATGAATTGGGTATTTGTGCCCCTCTAACATATGACGACTTGGATGGAGCTCAACGCGATGAGGATGACATGGGCAAAGACCAAGGGGTTGGGTCTAATTCGTATGTGGGTCCTAAGCATGGTGCCGCTAAAACAAGGAACTCTCCTGATGAGGCAACATCTCCAGAACCGCAACATGTAAGAAGAAAGAGGAAGAAAGACAAGGTGGAAAAAAAATGATAAAAGGTTAAAAAATCATTATCTTATGGATCAACGCATAAAAGGAGAGCGAGAAAGTGGTCAATGGCGGAAATATCACATCCATGGCGGCGCTTGGTACCAATGGATGAGTTCGAGCCTTTCACGATATGAAGGCTCGCATCGGAATATTACGGAGCTAGAAAGTCTTGAAGGTCATGCCTCACATTACGGCTATGGTTCCAAAGGATTACCACCACTTTGTGACCAAATATCCGGCGACAAGTTCTATCTCGAGTTTCCGAGATCTTTAGAATGTTCAACTTAGACTTCGGAGTCCTCCTTGTTAGGCTATGGGCGTTATACCTGGTTAGAGAGACTAGACAGAATAAAGAACTTGCCAATGTCGGAGTTGCTGATCCTTATCACATGCACGACAACAACCTAAGCTCCGATGAAGGTGTTGAGATTATTTTGGGAGAGTGCATCTTACCTGCATTGCAAAATAACAAGGACAAGAGGTACATACTAGTGCCCTACAATCCAATGTAAGTCCTACTCGGTCTTAATTGCTTTTCTAAATGTAGATATATTTATTTCTGTTCATTATTCAGTTTCCAACCTTTGCTTTGCATTGGACTTGGGTTGTTTATTATTCACGAAGGATTAATTTACTAGGATTGTTCACATGTTTGTGTAGAGGTCACTGGGTTCTTATTATCCTCATGGTGAAGGAATGCAAGGCTTTTTACTTGGATTCACTGAAAAACAAGTTCGAAAGGGATTATAGTGTGCTGTCAAAGATTCTGGATGATGCTCTCTTCGAACATAGTTTTAGAGGTGGAATTGTGCCAAAAAAAGGTGGAGGTCGTGTACGCTTTAAGCATTATAAAGATGTTAGTTGTACACAGCAGCAAGATAGCGTGTCATGTGGCTACCATCTCTGCTACCATATGGACATGTTTGTGAGGTCACAGAAAAGTTTAAACAAAGGTGTAGATATTCAGTTGTTTGGTACTCATCTCGAGTCCAATCCATTTGACCGAAAAAAAGAGTTTACACGCATCCAAGGCATTTTCGCAAAAATCATCAACACAGTGTCGCCGAATCGGGGTTTTCCATGGCGGTGATGACTCATGGGAGGTTCATGATTCACGTACAAAGGTGGCTCCAACCCAATTGATCAAGCATGCATGATCCCAGAATGAGGTATGTGGCATTTTATTCTGTTTATTTCTTTTTCCTTGATTCTTTGTCTCTGCAAATTGTTAATCGAGTTTATACTGGGTTGATATGCTGATACATAAGTAACACCATCATACATCTATTCCAGTAGCTAGTTACTTTAAAATTGAAAAATTGTCCCTATCATCTTCATGTAATAATATACAACCAAACTGGTGTACTTAAACAGGAAAAATAGACAATAATATTTTTAATTTTTTATCTTAGAAAAAAGTTGCTATACATTCTTCGCATGGAAATACGTGAGTTCAGTCGTGTTGATTATTGAAATAAATCTCTCAACAATTCCATATGTGCAAATTAGCTTATGATCTTCTGCCTCCAATAGCTAGCTCTCTCATATCCATATTTTCTGGCAAACGTGTCAAGCATCATGAACTCCTGAAATAATCATAATCATAGCTCCTGCAAAAAAAGTTGAATACTCATTGGTTATTATTGTTATTTCTTCCTCTGCATGAATGCCTAAAGCCTCTATGCGGAGAACAACCTCTACAAGGGTAGCCTGATCAAAAGCTGCAATTAGAAACAAATATGTTAGTTCTAAGAATCATTTTAAATACAAAGACAATAGCAGAAATCTAGAGATGTTTGTGGAGTACAAACCTATTTCTGTGTGCAGTGTTCTTCACCTCGGTTTAGAATTAGAGTCTGGCATGCTTGTGTACAGAAAAAGAATATCATGGTATACTAAAAATAACTTCAAGTAGCACCATGGGTATACAGAAATGGCATGTTTGTCCGTTATTTACTGATCTCATATGAAGTAGAAAAGCAATAAGAGAAACCACAAATGAGGTTCTCGCCCCAAATTCAGTAAAGCATGCCTCTAGTTATAAGATGGTGACTGAAAGTAGAATACACGATCCAAGTAAAATTTGAAGAGATCCAAGTAAAAAAAACTGTAGGACTTAAAGTAGAATACACGATGGAATATAGACTTCTACAGCCTGAGCATGTAGCATCAAAGCGTGATCCTGAATTTACAAAATATCAAGACACCCGCAAAAATTTAAAAGTAGGACTCTAGTTCGCATCAAGGGCAATGGTAGGGTCTGCGGTGTAACTCTACCGAGTTCATCGATAGCTTCCAAATGTGAACTAATTTCTTCTCATTCGTAGAGATTGATTCGATTTGGTGATTTTACATCTCCATATACATATATGTAGAGCAGGATTCTGATTTGGCCAGATGCAAAACGTAAATTGTACTACTAAAGTTCTGAATATTATCTTCATAGTAGCAAAAACTTGATCAGCCACGTTAAGAGAAGAAATCACGACTTGATAAATAACCAGCTCCTTGATGAACAGGTTGCTCCATGTTCCATTGGCGACAACAAAATCAAAAATCACTATAGGCGAAACACACCTGAGCTGAAAAAGTACAAGAAACCAATCGAGAAAATTATTTACAATGGGCTAACATGCTGATTCTAAGCACATCGGACAATGAAAAGTAAACATATGTGAACCCACCATTAGCAGGTTCTGAACAATAAATCTTTGATGACAAATAATAAGAATTTCAAAAAAAAGGATCATCAAATCAACTAAACAAATCAGCGTCAAAAAATATAGCCTCACAACGGAATATTGTATGTGGTATATATAGAGATATAGCGCATCAAAAATAGTGTAGCATGGTATAAGAATTTTGAGAAGATTCACTGTTGTAATCTTTCTTTGATGTTAGCTTTATCTTGGGTAGTTAAGACCAATTTCAAAACATCTTCGAATTGGATTAGCTTTGGCGTGAATCATAACTAAATGTATTTTGGATTCTCACTATGATACTATGCATGTGATACATATAATCAGTGAAGCTTCCTTCCATCAGATTCTATGTTCCATATCTAATTTCCAATATAGCATGGCAATGTAAGGAAGAAAATATTAAAGTACTAAATGGATAACAAATCTGTGATGTGCCAAGATATATTTGTTAATTCAGAACCCAACCTCAGGCTTAACATAAATACCAATTGCTAAATTTGATGGAACTGTAAGAAATCATATAGTAGTGCTTAGAACCAGATGAAACATGTTTCCAATAAGAAAATTAAGTTGACCAAAACTGCCCTTGTAACTTCATGTGCGTAATCCAGATCTAAACATATATTACCAAAGAAGAAAAACTACCCCTGGCCACACCCTGACAACAATTCGAGAGTGCATCCCAGATATACAGTATGTTCATATAGTTAGACCTGTACTATATCTGCCCATGCATATTGTTGAAAAGAAGATGCAAAAAGAACAGTGTCAAATACATCAAGTATGCACATATCAGACGACCATCTAAATTAAAAGGGACTTTGCAAACAATATGATTCATGCAAAAACAGATCAAATTGCAACAGTTCCTTGTTATTGCAAAACTATTCATTTCCGCTTTGGGGTTCTACTTTCTTTTATCCTCGGTGATGCTAGTTAGTACATACTCACATCTTAGTGTTGGGTACATAAATACTATGTCTAAACTGTTTAGTGTTTTCTCATTTCGCAGATAGGTGTGGTGGTCTGCCGAGGGTACTTAAACATGCCATATATGTTGGTAATTCTTCCGTCATGTGGGTCTAACATAATCTTTGGAGTTCAAAGCGAGAAACAGGCTAAGCAAAATTTTTGTGGACGATGGTCCTATGTAAGCCTGGGCAAAACGGTGTGTCCGGTTTCACCGGTTTGTGCTAGTTCAAAATTTTGTACTAGTTTCAAAGTTTAGATTGGATTTGTGAATGATATTGAACTAGGAAATTTTTGGCTGGTGTGACCGGTTTCACTTTTTGCACAGGCTTAGTCCTATGCCATTGTGTTATCTATGCAAAACTTATGTCATATTTGTATATGTGAATGTATTATTGGAATAATATTTTATTATGCTATCTGAAATATTTGTGGAAAATCTATTTTATGCTATCCCTGAATATTTAGGGAAAAACAATTAATTTTTTTATTATCAAAATACACCAGATGACAGGCATGATAATCACTGTCACTAAAAACTCGTAGGGTCATGACCCGTCGCAACCAGGACATGCATGATTTTGCTGTCACTAATTCACATACTAGTGACAGCACTTGGAAATGACTCACACGATACACTAGTGATGTGCACCGCCCGTCACTAGTAACCTTATACTGATGACTAGTCATTAGTGACAGCACTTTGCACATCACTAATGTGCGTTTGAGCACACCGATGGCCTATTCGCAGAGTGACGCGGCGCGTGCGTGGGGGGTTGGCACGCTGCGTGGGGAAGGCGGCGGGTGGGCCCCGTGGGGTGGGGTTGGGTGAGACGTGGGCTCGGGGAGGGTCCCGCGGGACAGGGGCGGTGGGGAGGTTGCTGGGTGCGTGCAGTGTGTGCGTTTGGGTGGGGACAGCTGGGGTTGGTGGGTGTGTGGGCTGAGAGGGAGCGACGTGGCGACGTGTGAGTGGTTGAGGGAGAGGGAGGAGGTGAGGTGGCGCATGTCTATTGGAGGGAGTGAGGTGGCCAGAGGGTTGGGTAGGATAGCTGGTGGGTTTAGGATTTAGATGGGGCTGGTTGGGGTGGACCGTTTTATATTTTTCTGGGGTGGTCGTCGCCCTGCCCGTTCGACTGCCCCACTAAAATAATTATAATTTTTATTTGTTTTTGAACAAGTCTTTTGCAACCCGATAACAGACAAAACAAAAATAGTCCGGCGACCCGGGTTTTCCGGTGTTTGAATAAGATGGTCGTTTAGAAAACAAAGACGGGTTTTGCAAACATAGTTTTAGCAAACAATGCATGATGATGACGATGCAATGCACAAATTCAACGCGATTTTCTAGTAGTGGTTTTTGCGGGATGCCACAATTCGACACCACTAACAATGGATCTCGCCCTCGAGATCCGCCTCATGGTACCGGAAGGAAGGGTCGGCGATCTGAATCTTCTCGCGTCGTGTAGATCCTCGCGACACCACTAACGAGGGGTCGTTGTTCCTGATCGCCGAGAGAACACTCCGGAGAAACAAAGGACGAAGATAGAGGTATCAAACGATAAGGCCACCTCTAACTTCCATTAGAAGAGGGAAAAGTTACATTGATCCACCAGTTCGATGTACAGAGCGAACAGTAAGAGTCGGGTAGGGTGATCAGTCCATCCCGGAACCAACTATCAACTCTATACACGGGTAGGAGAATCAGGCAACTCAACTCTCGAGATTTAGACTGAAGATCTTCATAGGTGGTATCCGGAACAAAGGAATGTTGCCAGCAGAAATCGTATGAAAGACACAATGATTAGGTTTAGCGATGGTTCCATTGGCCTGAACAACACATGCTCAAGGTCGACTCCAACTTCACCAAAGCTCGTCCTTCTCATATGTTTTTCAACGACACTGATATCCAGCAAGGAACACAGATGGATAAATATCTCAAGAACAAAAGATCGGATGTAGGGCACAACAGACAAGTTGCCGATTGATGATCGTAGCACCTCCGTTACAAAAGGGGAGAAAGAGAAACCCTGAAGGTACGACGGAAACCCAACCACGAGAAATTCCTGGACTCGAAGAGAGAGAAGAGGGCGGATTCAAAACACGTCGAGATAAGAGGAGAATAGCAGAGGGGTAAGGAGTAAAATCAGACCTAATCAGAACTGTCCAACCGATTTTGCAAAATAGTTTTGACACTCTACTTCGGCCGTTAGCTAGGTTATCCTCTGAAATTTGGACTTGTGGGGTATCGCTTCGAGCTCGATACCACTGTAACACCCTCGAGAATCGGACCTATGCAAGTTTTAGCAAAACTCGCCAAACCGCATAAAGCGATTCAAAGGTGCCACCAGCACTTTCGTGGTGGAAAAGCGAGTAATAACATTACACGATCCTCGATGGGACCCCTGAGCAGATATATATATATATAACAACCCAAAGAGTCAAGAATACGTTATAATATACAAAGATCCAAATCACCTTGAAAACGATAGAGCGTCGCTACGGACAAGAGGCAAATGGGGCTAAGAGCCACGAAGAATAACCAATGGCGTCCATAACCCTGCCCGAGCCAAGCGGAAGGGTAACCCCGCTAACGACGCCGATCTCAAACCTGCTAACAAAAGGTGCGGCAAAGGGCAAAGGAAAAAGAAGGGCGTCGATCGAGGCCGACACAGCGAGGCTAGAATCGGCGGTCCTCGCCTACATAGGTATGGTGGATCAAGCGGCGGCAAAGATGCACTAAACAACCTATAGAGACTCGGTACAACCGGGCGGTTATCGAGAGGGTAAGAATGACCTATCCGATCCAACCCGATACTATCATCAAACAAACCCATCTGGCGTTTCTCGAGACCGCCGAGGAAGTCAACCGAGGAACTCACAGTTGGCGCTTTATTTATTCATTATAGTTGCGGCACTTTACTAGTCAAGTTTAGATAATCGCCCGGTAAAGTAAACAGTGGGCACTTTTAGTTGACCATTCCGTTATAGTTACAAGAATTACTAATCGAATCTGAGATAGCATGAGATAAACCCAAAACCGGCAGTTGTTGGTACTTTTATTCAGCCATTATTTGTAGTTGCAACACTTACTAGTCAGTCGATAATGCATGGCGACACTCCAAACAAGCAATTGTGGGCGTATTAATTAGCCATTCCATTATAGTGAAGTGATTACTAGTCATTATAAGTCAAATTTATAATAGTAACTTTAGTTATGCTTGTCTATGATCGAGAATCGTGCTCCAAGTCGTCCATATCCGGACACGGCTTTCGAGAAAAGTTTTACCGGCCGGGTGCACCAATAGCAACACACGATCAACCTCGGAAAAACCAAAACAAAACCCAACGAGGCTTTCACGATCGAACAATCAGATTCAGAAATATTTCAGGCCACCCTTGGAGTACACCATAGCAAAGCAGCTAGCTCGAGACGGACCCCAAAGTTTGTGGGCGGTGATGGCAATATAGATCCCCAAACGGGACTGTCGATACCACGAACGGGTCACAAGTCCTAAGACATGCAGTGTGCTCCTCGCACAATTTAAATCTGAGAAAGTAGCATGGCATAAGTACAGGATCGTAAATAAAACCTCAAACTAGTTTGTGGCCCCAAGAAATAAGGCGAATCAAGCTCGCTCGGGGTCCCATATACCTCCCGGATGTGGATAGCGCGATAAATCAAGGAACAGGTATCAAGTACTCGGGGTCTTACGGGACACAAGTGGGCGCTCGGAAACCAAATATTGTCTATCACCCACCGATGCCTCTGCTTATTTCAATTTTAGTTGTTAAACAGAAATTAAAGTGACGATAAGTAAAACTAGAATCATCTCCAACATCAACATGCGGCAATACATCAGCAACTGTGGCATATGACGACACACATCAGCACTTGAGCAAGCAACTACGATGCGCAAGTCCAACTATCTACCAAACAACAGGTAATAGGATGTGTCCAAGGCAATATAGGCTGCACGGTATTTCACAGGTACGGAAACTAAAGCATCGCAACACAGATAGCAATAGATCAACAGGAGGGAAGTAAATACTATAAAAGTAAGATAGGTAGAAAGGGGGAGGTGCTCGCCTGAAAACATTGTCGAAGGGTTCAACCGAGGATCGGGGCGAAGCTCACATCAACTCAACGGCCTTATCCGCGAAGAACCAAAACACTAGAAGAACACCGGATGCAATATTTAATACAACGACAGAAGATCGGCATGATGCATGCATGATGTATGACATGGCCAAGGTGCGATGCAATTAGGTCATATTAGGTGGAACCGGGGTCCCGACAATTATTTAGATGGTGCATGTTGTTTAGATACCCCACAATTTAAATGTTGTATTAGCATGGCAAAAGATAGCACCGGGTTCGCTACTCGATTTTTAATGAGGCCAATATGAGACTAGATTTGCCCGCATATGGGCCCCATATTTAATTATGAGGTGAATTCGGCATAAGGCCCCCAAACCACATGATATGCATGCGAGATGTCAGTTAAGTATGCAACAATTCATATAGTTGACCATTTATAAAATAGGGTTCTCGGAGAGGGGTTCACACATTAGAGGGGGCTCGACGATCTTGGGGTTCCGGGGGTTCGGGTTGACAGGTCCGGGTTCGGGTTCGGGCTCGGGGATCGTTCTCGAATATCGGGGTAGGTCTTGTTGCGTCCGGGTTCTCGGCGAGATCGTCGTCCGGAAAGGAGTACTTGTCGCGTCTACCGTCTTCGGGTCGGTGGTCTCGACGATCTTTGGGTCCGGGAACCGCTTCGGAAACCGTGAGGCGATCTTGGCGCTCGATGTCCGTGAAATAGAACTTGTCGCACCTACCGTCTTCGGGTTCGCTCCAATCGGGCCCATGTCGGAGTACTTTTCGTCCCATGAAGGAGATCTTGCGTCTAGGGTCTCGGCGAACTCGGCGGTCCCGAGGGTCGGTCTCATGAGGCGGTCTTGATGCTCCGTGATGGAGAACTTGTCGCATCCGTGGCGATCTTGCGCCTTGGTCATCAACCCGTGAAAGGATCTTGGCGGCGCGGGTTGAGTTCGGTCTTGCCTCCTGGTTCATGCGGCTCCTCGAGGCGAGCTTGTTCGGACGTGGTCCTGAAATGGCAGCGGCCCACGCAGCTCGGGCATCAGTGGCTTGGCGAGGCCTTGTCGAGGAGGGCCACGGTGCGGCGCAGTGAGTCGCTCGGGCGTGGGCGATGGAGGTCAGGCGGCTCGGGCCTGGGCGGGCAAGGTCGGCTCGCCAGGCGTGGAGAGGCGCCAGCCGGAGAGGGGGAGCACAGCCGGACTCGGCGGCTTGCGCCGCAGGCCTGGGCGCGGAGGAGGCGAACTGGCGAGGCGGAGGAGGAGGGCGCAGCGGCGGGCGGCCGCGGTGAGGAAGCGAAGGAGTGGGAGGCGTGAGAGAGGCGAGGCGGCGGTGGCCTCGGGAAGAAGACGAGGGGCCAGGGATCGCGTGGGCGCCATGAGGAGAAGCGTGGGTCCCGTGGGCCACCAGGCGCGTCTTGGGGGTTGCCTGCGTGGGGAAGGCGGCAGGTGGGCCCCGCGTGGGGACGCGGTGGGGGTTGGCTGAGACGTGGGCTCGGGGAGGGGTCCAGCAGGCGAGGCGGTGGGGAGGTTCTTTGAGCGTCTGATGTGCGTTTGGGTGGGGACAGTGGGGTTGGTGGGTGTGGGTGAGAGGGCGGCGTGGCGGCGTGTGAGTGGTTGAGGGAGAGGAGGTGAGGTGGTGGCGCATGTCTATTGGAGGGAGGAGGGAGTGAGGTGGCGGAGGGTTGGGTAGGATAGCTGGTGGGTTTAGGATTTAGATGGGTCTGGTTGGGGTGGACCGTTTATATTTTCTAGGGTGGTCGTTAAGGTCGCTTGCCGATTAAATTCCACTAAAATAATTATAATTTTTATTTGTTTTTGAACAAGTCTTTTGCAACCCGATAACAGACAAAACAAAAATAGTCCGGCGACCCGGGTTTTCCGGTGTTTGAATAAGATGGTCGTTTAGAAAACAAAGACGGGTTTTGCAAACATAGTTTTAGCAAACAATGCATGATGATGACGATGCAATGCACAAATTCAACGCGATTTTCTAGTAGTGGTTTTTGCGGGATGCCACACAACTCTAGTCACTTTTCAATGACTAATCTTAGTCTCGGTACTTCTAATCAAGATTACGCACCTCCTGGATGCTCTTACGCTCCAGAAGGCAGTCGTGGGACTTCACGTCATCAAGGACGGAATTCTAGGAAGCACTAGAGGAAGATGAAAGTAAGAAAGGAACGACATCTCAAGGGATGCGGGCTTAAATAATGTATATAGAGGGTAATGCGTATTGTAGTTTAAATATTTTGCCAAAATAAGTGAGGATATATCCACAAGAACAAGAGGTTCTTGTAAGATAGTTGTGTAAATAGGTTTGGAGCAAACCGTGAGAACATCTAGTACACTTGTAAATTATTAAAACCTATGTATAATACAGGGTATATGTTTTGTTGTTTATTAACTTTTGGATTTTTTTTATTTTTCTTGATTGACTAGATCTGTACATGAAGTTTAGTTAGGTGTGCAAATGCATGATGTAACACCCAGTTATTACTTGATGTTATAGACCTAGATAGAAATGGGAAATTCGTGTAAGGGAGTGACGAGTTTTGAAGATCATAAAGAAGACTGACTTGAAAGATGAAGCGTGATATAAGTGGTAGTAACACCATTTGGAGGATAGATCAAGCCTAGATCAACATTAGTCCGAAACAAGATATGATAAACTGTAAGATAATACCTACCACCCAAAATGTTCCGCCTTGGGTACCTAATCCCTTGCCGGCATTCTAATCCACAGTCGGTATTCTATCCGCAGCTGGTATTTGGTTGGTATAGTTAATCAAATTATCTTAAAAGTTGCATAAAGAGCATTAAATTTGGCCTAAGTTAAGTAAAGCCTTAGGAAGTATAAAAAGTTTCAAAGGCGATCGTCTTTCAAGAGGCTTCGCAAAAATAGACCAAACCCAGCGAAAATATCTAATAGTAAGTACGATATATATAGTGCTGAAAGATTTGCCTCGGTGATCCACAATTGTGTGGATACACCGTATAATCTTTCATCAAACCCTAAATCGGTAGAATATAAGCTCAACCGAGATCAATATTCTAGTTTAAGAATCAATGGTCTCTATGTATGTAGTTTAAAGACTATTAGTAAAATCTAAGGGGGACAGTAGATGTTATGAATGAAGGAGGAAGAAAGTACTATAGGTAATAATGGAAGATTAGTGAAAAATCTTGAGAAGCTTTAAACTTGAAGGTGATAAAGGATACACTTAACCGACCAATCCAAAAATAAACAACTCTTAAGTAAATCTTAAGAAATAATAGAGAACTTCCAATTGGACATAGGAAGAGAATAAGAATTCCAATGGGTATGGACTAAATGAGTTCAAATCCAATCTGGGAAGGAATACCAGTATCAACTATACTATGACAGGAATAGAAGGGTAGTCTTTTGACTACTAACACGGCTATATAGAAACTTAAAACTTATTTTTAAGGAGACCCCTAAACTGTACTTAAAATAGTAATAAAGTTTGATGTTTAGATAAAAAGAATTAGATTAGGATATCTAATCAGGTTATGGAATACTCCAATTAATTCCATTTAAGGTCATCATGAAGTGGAGAATATAGCAACCACTTCAAAACAATTCTTACTCCGAAACATGAGAGTTTGCAAACTTCGAGGACGAAGTTTATTTTAAGGGGGAGAGTCTGTAACGTCCCAGCATTAGAGCCTAGAAATAAGCTGAACCCAGATGTGTGCATTACATTCATGCATAAAAAATCTGAATAATTTTCGCGCTTTTAAACAAAACTTGTCAAAGTGATTGAAGCTTCTCTTAGCTTGATGGATTGAAGTAGATCATCAAGTTGTCTGCGATAAGTTTCAATAGGACCTTTGCTAAAACCTCATTTTGGGTAAGGGAGATTTGATCTAAGGGTAGATCAAATGTACTATAAGTTAAACCTAAATTCAATGAGAGTTATATTTTATCATTAGGTGATCATAATACAGTATTCATTATAATCACTCATAAGTACCAAGTTAATGATATAACACAAATAAGAACAATGTAATCACTATATCTTAATCTCATCTGCATACATCCTGAGTATCATAGTAACACCTAACCTTAAAAACTCCTTTAATGAGTTGGAGTTGGAAAGATATTAAGTCAGGATCATTCACCATATATCTTTAATTCCATATCAATCCTTATCATCTCTGTTGAGTTATATTTCTAGGTCTGTTGTTGAGAAATCAACTATTGATTCATCCATTCTCAACCTATCAAGTACTTGATCATAACACAGCTTACAAATAAGGGTCTACAAAGAAACAACTAAGAAAAGGTGAATAGGGATGCTAGTTTCAGATGTCAATTATTTGATAAGAATGATTGAAAAGAATCCAATCTAAAAGATAGTTGATGGAGTTAAATCCCTCCTTGATAGAAAAGAATATTACAAGGATGAAGTCTGGAGATAGTTACCAGGAGTAGTCCTATTGGATCAAGTAGGTATAGTTAATGAATTATATCTCTTAATGCAATAGAGCTAAACAAAAGATAATTATAATACAACTGTAATGTTGAATTGATGGAGCCTTGTTTAGTCAACTGGAAATCTAAACCATAATGGATCAACAAATTATAATGATCAAGCCTTATTCACCAAGATTGAGTACTAATGTCATGTATAAGTGGTATTGGTGGATAAAACATGATTAAACCCTAGTAAAGGTAAGTTAACTTAGAGTAGTCATTACAAACCACATAATAGGATTTAGGATTGAAGTGAGAGTTATTGGAGTAAAGTGAATCTGAGATGATATTATTCAATTATAGCTAGTATAACATAGAGTTATAGAAGTAGTGTTATTCATCTTAAAAGATAGTAAACTTTAGAGAAAGGTAGTTGGATGCATACAATTATTAGAGAAAGATTAGTGATGGGTAATTAAGGAAGGTCAGGAGTGGAGTCTGAAAGAACTACTTGTAGGATTGAAGATTATCAATAGTAGAATAGTGGTAGAATCAAGCAAGGATATAAGAAAACTATGAAATGCTTTGATGTTAAACTCATTGGATCCATCCATGAGTTTACAAGAATGATATATGAATAAGAAGATTTTAATGAGTAAAGCTCATCATACTGACCATGATGATGGATAGGAAGAAGTACTATATCTAGGAAAAGAATTCCTTAATTAGAGATCCCAGATTGTAAAATATAATTATATGTTATAAATCATTTTCCTATTTAATCTTGGTAAGCAATCAAATCTAAATCTCAAATCAAACATAATATCCATCTCATACTATTGATCCATCATCTGATGTCTATAACATTTTATAGAAATATTTCCCTATAGGTACTCACATAAGCACATCTCTGTTAATTTCAACCATCATAACTATATGTGATTAAGTGTATATTTATCAATTATTTTCCATAAAACATTCTAGATATAACTTTCTAGTACTAAAGGTGAGTTTATCAAATATCCCAAACAGAAAACAATATGTTTAGCTATTGAATCTTTAACCACATCCATAAAGGAGGCTAAAGGTATTAAAGATCCTAAACCTTAGGGTAGCTATGCATAATACAGAACCTTAAACCTCTTTGTTTATTACAATAGAATATTTACATTGTCATGTTCCAACTCAATGGAAGTAGTAATGAATATATCAATGACTTTTATATTTCATGCATCAAATAATGGTATAGGATCATTACACATATAAAAGTTTCTATTCAAAATATGAGCCAACTAAAGTTAAGTTGATAAGCAAATAAGAATATATCATTCAAGAAATCCATAACTAAAGGAGGAAAATAAAATAATAAGAAGAGCTTTTACAAAATATTAAAAGGGGTTCATATATTAAGAAAATAAAAGGAATATAATAAGATATATATAATAAAAATTCACAAATAATACTAACTATGTTTTAGTATTATTGAAATGGTCCAGCAAAGAAATACTGCAAAGAAAAGTTCAAAATATAAATCAAACTCAAATCTGAATAAGAAAACAGAAAATAGAAAAAGGATAATACAAATAAAAACCAAACCGGCCGCAGCCAAACACCCCTACACCTATCTGACGCCCCTGTGCAGCCCACAATAGCCCAGTAACCAGCCCAGTTCTTTTCCTTCTATGACTGACAAGTGGGGACAGCAAAGGACTACAGGTTGAGAAGAAAGGATCGCCAGGGGGTTATCCGCAAAAAGGCCATCGTCGTCATCATCACGCACACAGACAGCTCGCTGGCAGAGCTCGCCGCCGCCCGATGTCTTCATCGTCGTCGTTGCACCAAAATCAACGCCGCCGTTGCTAGAAGAGGATAAGAAGGCCACCGCGACAACCCTGCTCGTCCTCATCCACAATCTCGCTCCCCAGATTCACTTCTTTCTACACCCGAAAACCTAGCTCGTCGGATTTCATCGTTCTGGCCACCTCCGACCACCCCTTGCCTCGTGATAGCCACCATTAGACGCGCCGTCGTGGACTAAACCATATATAACCAAGCTCGGAAGTCCGCTCGCCGGGAATCATGTGAAATCGAGCGTTCCCTTTCCTCGGCCACTGTGGCCATTACCGTCGATTCGCCGTCGTCACACCTCCCCAAGCCTCCTCGACCACTCTATCATCATCAGGGTGAGTTTCTGAACCTTCCAGTAACGTTCAATCGCTTAATCTCGTTGTAAATCGTCATTTCACCGTGTGCCACTGTCGGAGCTCGTCGGAGCTAAGGCTCCGATGACCATTTCCGAGCGGCGCTATCAATCTTAGGTTCAATAGGTTACGCTGATTCGAACTAGGTCTATTTCGTTTGCTAGCACGCTGTGGATCGTCGCCGGTGACCACTCACCGACGGCGGTGGTGGTGCTGACGCCATCATTGCGTCATGCTCACCTCATGGTTGTACCACGTCAGCTAGTTTGACTGGTCCTTGCCCACGTGGCTGATGACATGGCCTATGGCCCATATGTCATTGACTGGGGGGTAAAGACTGGGGCAGTAACAAATGTATTTCTTTCACCTGAGAGTTGAGGTGGACCCTGGCCCACGGGTCAGTGACTGGGGCTAACTCTTGGTACGGTGTAAAAAGTATTTTTCTGTTTGGAAGTAAATAAAATGTTATAATCCAATTAATAATATTCCTGAAATTTAATAAATGATTAAATCTTGTCTAATTAATAACTTTTGATTTACAGTTCAGAAAAATATGTATAATATATGAAATTTTTCAGAAAAATAAAATCTACAACTTAAAACTATTACCAAATAATATTATGATGATTATTTAAATAAATATTATTTAATAAAGGTTTTATAAGTAATAAAACTTTAATAATTCATATTCCTATAATGATAAATGTTAATAATATAAGTAAAATACCAAAAATCTTAGAAACATAAGAATTCTAATTTAAAAATATAATCATGTCTTTTTAGTTCACTTCATTAAATATTTATTAATTACTAAGTAATTATAAAGTAATAAGAATTATAAAAATCATATCTTATTATTTATAAATCACAAAAATAAATGTGATATACCAAAATGATCACAAAAATAATATCTATATGTTAAAAATATAATATTTTACTTCCAAGGTAAATAAAAAATTAAATATTTTAAGAACTCAAATTTAAACTTATTTACTTCATTAATAATTCATATAAGAATAAATAAAAATTACTAATATTCCTAAATGAGTAAATTAAGTTTAATATATAGTATTAGTCTTAAAAATTAATAAATTGAAGCTTAAATGGTTTAAAACATTATAAGTATCTTTTTATTAAATTATCATCAACCCTAAGTGAAGAATTTATTCTCAAAGTATTTCAATTCATAATAAAAACCTTAAAGAACAACTTATGAATACACCAAACCTTCTCTAAACCATGTTAACCACCAAATTACAAAAACTACCACAACATTATATAAATCCATAAGTAGTTAAGTGATAGTATGTTTTAGATTATAAACTATACTCACTCATCTATAAAAGATAAATGATATTACTCCATAATAGAATCTAGAAACCATTACACCAAGTAAAAGAATAACCATTCTTATATAACTTAAAGAAAACATTCTAGATACACAAAGTACAAATATTATAAGAATTATACCTTCAAAACTATCCTTGTTTTAAAGTTAACTTTAGTCTACAGAATCTTAATATAACACTATAAACATTACTATATGTTTTATAGTTAACTTTGGTCTGAAGTAGTTAAATTATAAAGCAACTCAAGCCAAAAACCTTTGAGCAAACAAATCACATCAACCACCACTAACTAACCACAAAGTTTGTTTAGACCTTAGAAGAGAAACCTTTTCTTCGAAGGTTATTCTTTTTGCCACTTCAAACAAGAACTTTTATACAAACAATCTGTACTAGTATGTCATAAGTTTATATATTTTACTACTACACATGTGTTGCTCAAAATCACTCATAAGCTCTAATAAAAGCACAAAGGTGAAACTTATCTAAAAGGACCACACATTCCAAAATAACCATTTCTGAGATCCCAAACCCTAGGACAACGATATCCCCGGGATTTGCGAATAGAACGTGCATCACATTACTTATGCATAAAAGCATATTGCTTCTTTAAACATTAGTCCTTACCGGACCAATGATGCCGATTTCAGATTTTGGATCTTATACTGACTCGAAGACCGTGAGTGCATAATCTTGCAATCACAAAAGGCAAGTTCACACTTGCTTATGTCCTTTGTTTATTTTCTGTAAAGTATTTTACAAATCCAGTGTTGTTATCACCTGCATTTGAAAAAGGTCTTAGAACACTCTTTTTGATAATAATATGAACTATTAGTTACTGATCCAGGGTGATCAGCTAATCTATTAAATCTGACAGTTGGAATACCACTGTTCAGAACTATATCACCTAGGACTTAACAACCAATGTCGCCAGTGATTCTTGCGTCGTATATTATGTGTTGACCATGAGATTTGGAATGGGACGGAGAAGTCAGCTATATCTTCTTCCTCTCGGATGAAGTCGGATGTGCAGGTCGTGGCTGTTATCCTCGTAGCGTGCATATTAATTGGTAATTCGTAGAGGATATGCAGCATATGGGTGGGAACCCTCAACGTCCCACGATAGTTCTGACATATAACGGTTTGTACAAACCATTGCCGTAATTCTTTATGTGGGCATGGTGTACACCAAGGAGGCATGCGGGGTCGTGAAGGGGACAGTGATTGGCTTGGATCATCTTCTGGGCCCCACATCATGGAATTGTGGACGGGAATAAGCTACCCGGTTGTGCAACAAAGAGTTGATATCTCATGGGTAAAGTAACTCACATCTGCAGAGTCTAAGAACTGTAACTTGTTACTCCCTAATCCGGCAAGGAGCTGCGAACGCGGCGAGAAAGGAACTCCATGAAAGTTCTGGTAAACCCGTGAAGGCTGACGGACATAGCTTTTCAAAATAAAAGCAACCTTTGAAGAAATGTTTATGAAAACTTGCATTGCCTATGACCTACGGTCTGTGGCTGTAGTTATAGTGCATCAAACACTCCTTTCCTAGTGAATTTGCTGAGTACGCTCGTACTCAAAGTATCTTCTTAACTCGTGCTAGATTTTGAAGCCATTAAGACGACGTCTACGTCAAGTTATGCTCTAGGAATTATCATGGCCAACTCAAGCTCTTCAATGAAGACAAGGAAGACAACATATACCTCAACTCAAGTTAAGACGAAGATACCCATTAGATAGAAGTACAATCTCTAACCAAAGAACCTATTTTTGTAGTGCGTTGCAATAGCAGCAACGCCAACCTCTTAGTCAGAATACTAGACTTAATAGTAAATCGTTCTTGCGTTATTTATCTTTGATATTTCTCCGTAAGAAGTTCTTTCCCTCTCTTTAACCTAGAGTGTTCTCTGGATCTTATGTAAAGAGTGAGTTGTAACCTTTAGCCATGTATTGGGCCTGCTGTGTTTATGTTGTGCCATTCTGAGGGATGTAATACTAGTGAACGGTGTTTCATTAGTGTTATGTCAACGACTATAGTATACTACATCATGCAGTGGTATGCTGGGTCACCGCAGCAAGTGATGACACAGACGCTCTTGACTGGAGTCCTTGAGTTACTATAGACGTTGTTCTTGATGTCGTTGTCGAGATAGCCGATCGTGATGTAGCCGTGGTCGAGGTTGTCATGGTTATTGTAGCCGATAGCGCCGTAGGCGCAAAAAAAATTTGTCGTAGGGTTTTACGTTTTTGTGCGGCGACTGCGGGAATCTGCAGTTGCCCCGGGTTTCTTGGTCATAGTGCGACGGCGACAGGTTTTTGGTTGTAGGTTTTGGTGGCGGCGGAGGATCGCACATGATCGGTGGCGGTGGGTTTTTGACCAGGCTGGCTAGGCAATTTTGTAATCGCCCTAGCAGAGCGCCGGGCTGTGGCGGCGGTGGTGCTTTTGGACCACGTGATGTAGACCTTAGCGATGATTTTTGTTGGCGATGTAGAACTCGACGAAGATCTTGGTGTAGTCGTACAGCTTGATGTCGATGTTCAAGTCGATGAGCTTGAGGTAGATATTTGGATCGATATAGTCTGGCTTGATGTAGTGCAGATCTTGGTGTTGATGTAGTCTTGTCTCGATGTAGTTATTTGGGTCGTTGTTGTTCGGCTCCATGCAATGTAGATGGATACATCTCGATGAAGAGCTTGATGGAGATCGTGTCTAAGCGCGTGTCGTCCCGAAGTTGATGCAGATTTTCTCCCGGGCTGGATCCGTGTCGCAGCTCCGTGTCACAGTACATGTACATCTACTGCTAGTGTATACATGCATACCATGCTTTGTCTTCTAGCATGGGTAGATCCACAGGGTGGCCAGGGTCGTGCACGGACCACCTTGGGATTTTAGTCCAGCCTATATACCTAGTATGAAAAAAAATAAAAAAAATCCAAAATTCAGGAATGACCAAGACCAACATGGCACGGCAACACCAAACGCGTCTTCTTCTCCCACCCTGCCACAGCCTGTCTCCCACGGCCCATAATCGACACCCGGGCCAAGACCACAAGACGACACCTCCTCCCTGGCTCCCTCCCGCCCGTGGTCCAGCCTCCGGTGGCCGTTGCTCCCCCAGGCCTAGAGGCCCTCGCCGACACAGCACCCTGCTGGATGCTTGCATAACCCTAGCCGGCGGCGATGGCGCGGCGCCCCACTGCAGCAGGCCAGCAACACTACAGGTATACAACAGCCCCCTTTTGCATTTCATTTTATACATACATTCAGATTTCAGGAGAGTTGTTTTAGAGAATTGGTTCCCCAAAATTTAGTAAGGAAGGATTGTTTGTTTAGGATTAATGTCGAATTGTAGCTAATTACTAAAATGAATTGAACAATTTTGTTATATAATTGTTGAAAAATGAAGAGGGTGGGAGACATGCCAACGATTGCTTCTCTTTATCGGAGACATGCGACAAAGGCAAAGATGAAGGCTTCTTCATCTCCTTCCCGAGCAGCGGATGTGGTCGTGGAAGAGAAAATTGAAGAGGTTGTGATGGAAGAGCGAATTGAAGAGGAGGTTATTGAAGAAATTGTGAATCCCATGCCATCTGAAGGGAATATGCCCGAGAGGCAATAATAAAGTGGTTATTATCGTATTCCTTATTTATGATAAATGTTTATTTTGCATGCTATAATTGTATTAATACTGAAACGTTAATACATGTGTGTTTAATAAACAAATAGAAAGTTCCTAGTTATGCCTCTCTTATAAACCAGCTCGTTGATTAACAAGATGATCAAAGGTTTCCTGATCATGGACATTGGATGTTGTTAATAACGAGGTCACAACATTATTGGAATGGTGTGATGAACATTCATCTGAAGTATAGCATTACGATCAAAGTCATTGAGTTTATATGGCTATAACATCATACAAAGTTATCCTAATTCTTAGACCATGAGATCATGTCAATCACTAACACTAGAAGAGTATCTTGATAACATCAAACGTCACACCGTAACAGGGTGATTATAAAGATGGGTTCAGTACTACTAAAGTGTTATGTTGAGGCCCATGGATCGAGAGTGGAATTTGTTCATCCCGATGACGGATAGATATGCTCTGGGCCCTCTCGGTGATATCACATTGATTAGTTTGCAAGCAAGTGATTTGATTACTAGAATGTTATATCACGGGAACGAGAGAAGAGTACATGTCAATAACGAGATCAAAATAGGTATGGAGATACCGATGATCGAATCTCGAACATGTAATATATCACGAGACAAAGGGATTAAGATACTAGCGTAAAAGGTTCTCACGATCACAACAAAGTCATCATTGAAAGTGTGGGAGTCAGTATGGATCTCTAGGTCCCGCTTGTTATTATTGATCTGAGAGGGGTCTCGATCATGTCCGCATTATTCGTGAATCGTAGGGTGACACACTTAAGAGACACCGACACCATTTGGAGCAAATAGTTTCATGCTGAAAAGAATAACAAGCCCAGGAATTTATTTCACTAGATACCAAAACTGGTTCGGGTGAAATTGCAGAAAGTGTTTCTGCATGTAAAATGAAATACCAGCAAGGGGTTATATGTGAATGTTTGTGATGACCCACAAGTGTAGGGGACCGCAACAGTCTTCGCGGGTAGTATTACCCAATTTATTGATTTGACACAAAGGGAGCCAAAGAATACTTGTAAGCCTTAACAACTAAGTTGTCAATTCAGCTACACCTGGAAATAGTTCTGGCTCACAGAAGTTTATCAGTAGCAACAATTTGTAGTAGCAACAGCAACAATGAAACAAGAGCAATAGTAATAGTAACAGTAACATTAAACAATAGGATTCGAGTGCGGTAGGCATAGGGATGGATGGACGAGCGTTGCATGAACGAGTCTAAACATGTAACTTCAAGATCTAGGGCATTGCAGATAAATAATAACAAGCATCCAAGTACTAAACAATCCTAGGCATGTGCTCCGTATATATTCATACGTGCTCGCAATGAGAACTTGCACAACATTTTCTGTCCAGCCAACCCGTGGCAGCGAGGCCTCTAGGAAACTACTGGCAATTAAGGTGCTCATTTTAATAGAGCACCGGAGCAAAGCATTAACACTCCGCGAACACATGTGATCCTCACACCACAGCCATCCCCTCCGGTTATCCCAATTATTGTCACTTCAGGGCCTTTGGATCCAGACAATGATATCTGTACACAACTTGCAGATAAGATCACAAACAATACTATCATAATGATTGAATAATAAGTTCAGATATGATATCATGGCACTCGGACTCTAGTGACAAGCATTAAGCACAACAAGTTGCACCAAAGTCAAATAGCACTAATAGAGATATTAGGCACTATGCCCTAACAATCTTATTCGATTACATGATAGAACTCATCCAATCCCTATAGCCTATTGCGGGGGATTACTCACTCATGGATGAGGGAAACATCGATGGTTGATGGAGATACGTTGGTGATGACAATGGCGATGATCCTCTCCAAATTCCTCGTCCCGGCAGGGTGCCAGGACGGAGTTTCTGGATCCGAATCTTGGTTTCTGGTGGCGGCAGCACGGCGGAACTATTTCTGGAAAAACGTCGAACCCCCTTTGTTTTTAGGCCGAGAGGAAACTTATAGGCGCAGAGGGAGCCCGAGGGGGTGCCTGGGTGGCCGCAACCCCCTAGGCGCGGGAAGGGCCCACCCGCGCCTTGCATGGGTGTGGGTCCCCCCAGGCATCTTCTCCGTCTCGTCTTCTGGCTCCGTGGATCTTCTGGTGAAATAGGATTTTTGGCATATTTTTCGGAATTTTGATAGTTGATTTTTTGCACAAAAACTAGACATCAAGGTAATTCTACGGAAAACAGCGTCAGTCCGTGTTAGTTGCATCCAAATCACATAAGTTTAGAGGAGAAATAATAGCAAAAGTGTTCGGAAAAGTAGATACATTTTGGACGTATTAGTTTGTCATTAAAGTAATTGACAAAATTCTGAATAAATAAAATGAGATTTATTTAATGAGATTTTGCATTAAATTTGGTGGAAATTTAATGGGAATTTGAGTGGGATTTTGAGTGGAGAAAATTGAAGGGGCATTTTGTGAGTGGAGCTTCCACCCACAGGAATGAGGGAGAGGTGGGGGCACCCTCCATGGCCGGCGGCCATGCCCCCTTGGGCTGCCCCTCCTCTCCTATATAAGGAGCCCCTCTCCTCACTTCTCACTCACACCTCCTCGTGAAGGATCTCTCTCCCCCTCTAGTATTTATTCCCCATGGTCTCGGACTAGCGAGATTCATGTTTCCGGTGGCTTTTCGGCAAGAAAGAGTTATGCTTCCGCTGCATCGATGGAGCGAGGAGGCGGAGGTTGCTCGGTGCCTCAGACGTGTGTGCGAGCACATATGCGCCGCTGATTTGTGGCGCTAGGACTTCCTCTCGATCTTGAGATCGGCAAGAGTTCGTCTACATCAACCACGAGTTCAGCTTCATTAAGCTTTGTCGGTCTTCAATGGTATGTTCTGTACGGATGTATATCCTCCCTTTGCTTGTATCTAGTAGATAGATCTTGGTACATAGTTGTTCTTATCGTAGGAAATTCTTTGTTTTCTATGCTGTGAACCCTACAGTGGTATCAGAGCCGGATATATGCGTAGATGCTTTGTACGGGTAGTACACATATGTATATGTGGGCGATGATGATCATTTTATTGCTTCTTAGTTGTACTTTGGATATTGGTGGCTTAGTGGGATGAAGCGGCCCGGACAAACTTTACATGTCCTCGCACATGAGACCTGTTCCACGCTTGACATGCAACTAGTTTTGCATAAGTGGCTAGCGGGTGTCTGTCTCTCCTACTATAGTCAATATCTAATTTGTAACGAGTTGTCAACAATTTGGTTATCCTCGTTGTGGTTCATGTTCGTAGGTAAGAACGGTTCTATCTTCGAAAGCCCTAAGCCACGTAAAACTCGCAATGGATAAATTAGAGGCGTCTAGTTTAGATTGTTGTTGGGCTAGTGTCATGATATGATGATGTTGTAAGTAAAAGTATAAGTCGATACTCTTACAACACACATAATGTGTAAGTTCCATAGACCTTGGACTTACACATAAAGGAATGATGAGGATCATACAACGATGCACATGATGGAGATCAAGTGCAAGAACCATATCATTTCACTTACTAACATGCGATGTTTGTTGCATCTTATATTGCTAGTTTGGCATTTTATTAGCTTAATAAGATGATCCCTCATTTAAAATATCAACATAAAAATGTGTTCTTCCTTAAGTATGCACCGACAATGTTTCGCCGCTTCAAGAAATCACGTGATGATCGGGTGTACTTAAATCCACGAGCATATCTCGGGTGTAAGACAGTTTTACACACGCGAATACTAAGGTTCTTACTTGGTGAGCCTAGCATGTGCAGACATGGTCTCGGAACACGGACCAAAATGTTAAGTATGAGTCATATGTTTTGATATGATGACCATATGGATGCTTTTCTTTGAAGCTACACCGACTCACGTGATGATCGGACTTGGTGTAGTGGATTTGGTTCATGTAATCACCAAAAACACACGAGGGATGTCGTTTTTGAGTGGGAGTTCATTTCTAATTTGGATTAGTAGAACTCAATTTATCATAAATTAAATCAAAGTGAATTTGCATAATTTATTATAGTCATTGGCATTCGTTCACCATTTTATGCTTAGTTGTAATTGAGATAATAGAACTACAGAATTCTGGATATTTACTTTACGAACTGGTATCGTATTGTGTTGAGTGTCAATCTAAAGTTTAGAGTCCTATTGCAATCTTTCAGAAAACTCTGTTTACTCTGTGAAGTTTAATAATTAGTATTAAATCGAGAGTAACAATTCCAGTGTTAGTATCTTAAGTATCATGTTTGCCTCCATGATTCTTGATTTAAATATCGAGATTATCTAGGAGCTGAATGAATTGTTTCAGAAACCATCATGTGTGGCAGATATAACGATATCTGAAATAATGTTTAGGTTGCAATATGATAGAGTATAATATATGTTCTCATTTTGGATGATAATTTGCAAAGGTTGGAGATGCTAGACATCCTAATCATTCAAAAGGTTTTTAGAAAGTAATGTTATACTCACGATTCTCCTTTATAAGATACATTAGCTTGATCATGAAAGTCGTCATGATAAGGATGAATAGAAGATGTATGTAAAGTGTTTACTACACTAAAAGATTACTAAAGAATGGATTTTGAAAGAACGCCGATCATTTGATGATGGTGATCTACTTCAAAGTGCAAGTCCAAAGGTATTATTATTTGAATATACAAGCTTTGGACTATGTGTCATGTATATGGCGCCACTGTTGATGTTGATAGATTCTTTTAGGAAAAGTAAATGCTGAAAGAGAGTCTATAAAATATATTTGGCAGCAAATAAAAGACTGGAAATATCCAGTTTAGGTATATAGATGATATACATGTTATGGTTGTATTCTTTGCTTGTTAAACAATGTGGTTTTTGGGTATTGAATACCGAATTGGTTGATATGAAATTTCATACAGAACAACGCAATTCATGAACCACAATGGCCTAAGTAACTAGCAAGAGAATATGTGATGATGTTCATCGAAAACAAACAAACCGTTGTTTGTATTTATCGTTGATATCAAAGCTTGCCTTCAAGATTTGTTTTAATAATCATTATTTAAATCAGGTATTATGAGAACAAAGATTGTTCAAATAATTACCGTA
This sequence comes from Avena longiglumis, assembly GCA_030063025.1. Taxonomy (NCBI): domain Eukaryota; kingdom Viridiplantae; phylum Streptophyta; class Magnoliopsida; order Poales; family Poaceae; genus Avena; species Avena longiglumis. Next base: position 137,169,863 of record CP125974.1, on the reverse strand, counting down.
TTCCATATAAGATGGATGATTTACAAATCTAGTTGAGGAAGTCACATCCATAAAAAAACTAATGCTAAAATATCGCAAGACAAATGATTGAAAGATCACTTACAAAGTGACATCGCCATTTAAATTATATTGTAAAGAAAACATGAAGAATCTCCATATTTATGGATTTTTGGAGTCTTTGATTTGATCAAGTGACGCTTGTGAGACTTTTCTCGGGATAGTTAAAATTTCGTTCAAAGGCCAAAGAAGAACGACCGACTAAAATATTGGAATTTATGCATATCGATGTATGTAGTCCATTATATGTAATCGTAAGCGATGGATTTTAACTTCATATGATTTCTCTGGAAATTTAAGTGAATATTCACTTAATTAGAAAGAAGTATGAAATATTTGAAAACGTTTAAAGACTTTCAAGATGAAGTGGAAAATCACTGTAACAAGAAAAAAAATTATGATTTTATCATAAAGGGATTTATTTGAGTTGCAAGTTTAGCAAAACACCTATATTTATATCTCCTGAAACACCATAGGAATATGGAGTGTTTGAGATTTGTAATCAAACCTTGTTTGACATGGTTGGATCAAACGTATTATTTATAAAACTTCCATTATGTTTTAAAAGATTAAAAGCTTTAAGGACTATCGCTTTTACACTGAAAAGAGCTCCATCTTGATCCATTGAAATGACACCATGTAAGTTATGGTTTGGGGTAAAACACAAGTTGTCCTTTCTTAAATTTTGGTATGCTAAGCATAAGTAAGATGTTTACAACCAAAGTCGGATGAGCATGTCTTTGTAGGTTATTTCGAATAACCATAGGGTATTCCTCCATAACACCGAGGACAAAAGGGTTTGTCGCTTGAAATGTGAAGTTTCTTAAAAAAGAATTTTTTCGCAAAAGTTAAGTGGAAGGACAATAGAACTTTCATAAGGTTAACAAACCTTAGCTATATGTGCTGAGTTGCACAGTGCCGAAAAACATTCCGGAGGCAGCCACAATGCTCATGCCTCACGTGCCTCAAAGGTTGTGATCACGGAGGTCTAAGTTCCTATTGAACCAAGTAGGTTAGATAAATAATCAAATGCTAAGATTTGAAAGTAAATCTCTGCTGTTTGACAATGATGAACCGACTACATGCAAAGAAGCGATGCTGGGCCCTAACTCCGTCAAATGGCTTCAAGCCATAAAATCCGTGATAGTTCCATACACGAGAAATCAAGTTTTTTGAACTTGAAAGACACTCCGGAAAGGTGTAAAAACCTATCGGTCGTATTTGGATCTATAAAGAAACAGACATGGATGTTTCACATCTATGAAATAGTCGACATGTCGATAAAGTTTTTACGACAATGTTAAGGAGTTGACTATGACAAAATTTGATCTTTCATAGCGATATTCAGTCTGGACGGATTAATGTAGCAACCACTATATATATTTTTGGTATATGGTAGTTGAATAAATAAAACAAAGTTCTTCTAATAGAATGGTTACCTAGGACATGTACAAGACATGGTCCAAAGGGTTTTGTTAAATTCAAAGGATGCTAAAAGGGCATGCAAACTTCAATGGTTGAAGTAAGCACCATAGAGTTGGAATCTTCACCGTGATGAAACTATTAAAGGAGTTTTTCATCAGGAGACGATGAAGATGCTTGCATTTGCAAGAAATTAAGTGGGAGCGCTTAGACATATTTCTAATACATTATGTGGAGGACATCTTGTTGATTGGAAATGATGTATCTTTTATTGACAAAGGTTAAAAATTTCATTTCGATGAAAGACTTGGGCAAAACTTGAATATTTAGCATGAATGTCTACATGGATAGACTATGACGCTAATATAGTTGTGCCAAACGTACATCTATAAAATATTGAAGGAGTTCAATATAGAAATGACGAGGAAAGATTCTTGTCGCATGGAAAAGAATTGAATACGTCCTATGCTCTAAGTGTTATGAGCATATGCCAGAATGAATCATAAAATGATCATTGGACGACAGTAAGGATATTCTTATGATATTTTGGAAGAACTAAGAATATATTTGTGTAGAGATGACAAATTAAAAATAGTTCATTGTAAAGCGTTACATTGATACTAGTTTTGTCATAAGATAAAAAATTAATTTTATCTCAATTTTAACTATGGGTGGCACAATGAAATGGAAATAAAGTTTCTATGAGGGATTTGGATGAATTCCAAAGTTAAGACATTGTGACGGATACTACAACAAAAGGCTAAGTATATGACTGCTATAATAGCATCAAAGGAGGGCATTTGTGTCAAGTAGTTTGTTATCAAACTAAGGTGTGATTCGCAACGGGATAACACTAAAGATATATTGTACGACAATAGTATCGACATGATTTAAACCCAAGGAACTAAAAGTCTCACCAAAAGACCAAACTTATACAATGCCATCTCATTGGAGAATGAGTGATGCATGAAGACGCAAAGGCATGAAAATACACACGGACCTGAAGGCGTCAGATCCGTAGATTATGTTAACCACTTTCAATCGCGTATATGGAACACCAGAAAGCCATAGGTGTTCAATATGCAAAGTTTTTCAAACTAGATTATTGTCTCTAGTGCAAGTGGGAGACTGAAGGGAATATGCCCGAAAGGCAATAATAAAGTGGTTATTATCGTATTCCTTATTTACGATAAATGTTTATTTTTCATGCTATAATTGTATTAATATCGAAACGTTAATACATGTGTGTTTAATAAACAAATAGAAAGTTCCTAGTTATGCCTCTCTTATAAACTAGCTCATTGATTAACAAGATAATTAAAGGTTTCCTGATCATGGACATTGGATGCTGTTAATAACGAGGTCACAACATTATTGGAATGGTGTGATGAACATTCATCCAAAGTATAGCATTACGATCAAAGTCATTGAGTTTATATTGCTATAACATCATACGAAGTGATCCTAATCCTTAGACCATGAGATCATGTCAATCACTAACACTGGAAGAGTATCTTGATAACATCAAATGTCACACCGTAGCAGGATGATTATAAAGATGGGTTCAGTACTACTAAAGTGTTACGTTGAGGCCCATGGATCGAGAGTGGAACTTATTCATCCCGATGATGGATAGATATGCTTTGGGCCCTCTCGGTGATATCATATTGATTAGCTTGCAAGCAAGTGATTTGATCACTAGAATGTTATATCACGGGAACACGAAAAGATTACATGTCAGTAAAGAGATCAAACTAGGTATGGAGATACCGATGATCGAATCTCGAACATGTAATATACCGCGAGACAAAGGGATTAAGATACTAGCGTAAAAGGTTCTCACGATCACAAGAAAGTCATCGTTGAAAGTATGGGCGTCAGTATGGATCTCCAGGTCCCGCTTCGGATTATTGATCTGAGAGGGGTCTCGATCATGTCCGCATTATCCGTGAACCGTAGGGTGACACACTTAAGAGACACCGACACCATTTGGAGCAAATAGTTTCATGCTGAAAAGAATAACAAGCACAAGAATTTATTTCACTAGATACCAAAACTGGTTTCGGGTGAAATTGCAGAAAGTGTTTCTACATGTGAAATGAAATACTAGCAAGGGGTTATATGTGAATGTTTGTCATTAAAGTAATTGACAAAATTCTGAATAAATAAAAGGAGTTTTATTTAATGAGAGTTTGCATTAAATTTGGTGGAAATTTAATGGGAATTTGAGTGGGATTTTGAGTGGAGAAAATTGAAGGGGCCTTTTGTGAGTGGAGCTTCTACCCACATGAATGAGGGAGAGGTGGGGGCACCCTCCATGGCCGGCGTACATGCCCCTTGGGCTGCCCCCTCCCCTATATAAGGAGCCCCTCTCCTCACTTCTCACTCACACCTCCTTGTGAAGGATCTCTCTCCCCCTCTAGTATTTATTCCCCATGGTCTAGGACTAGTGAGATACATGTTCCTGGTGGATTTTCAGTAAGAAAGAGTTGTGCTTCCGTTGCATCGCTGGAGCGAGGAGGCGGAGGTTGCTAGGTGCCTCGGACGTGTGTGCGAGCACGGATGGGCCGCTGATTTGCGGCACTAGGACTTCCTCTTGATCTTGAGATCGGCAAGAGTTCGTCTACATCAACCACAAGTTCAACCTCGTTAAGCTTTGTCGGTCTTCAAGGGTATGTTCTCTATGAATGTATATCCGCCCGTTGCTTGTATCTAGTAGATAGATCTTGGTACATAGTTGTTCCCATCGTAGGAATTTTTTGTTTTCTATGCTGCGAATCCTACACCATCTTCTCCACCACTATTGGTTTATGATATTAATCGGCTTCCACAAGATCCTCGGGGAAAGAATTCCCATTGCAGATTATCCAGTCAATGATCAAGATTAGGTTCGGCGAGCATATATTCTTAAAGGCCCATACCAAGATTATTCATTTGCATTCAATTCAAGGTTAATTAGAAGAATACCTCATTCACTCAATCCTTTTTGGTTCCATAAACATCATTATCTTGGGTATAGTTTAAAGAATGTGGTTGCATTTTGTTTTGTATGCTACTCGTTCAAAGATAAAAAAACTAGTGGCAAGGGAACCAATGCATTTACCGATGGTGGTTGGAACAATTGGAATAAAGATGATGCACTTGGGAAGCATGTCGGTGGTGTGACAAGTGTGCACAATAAATCCCAAGAGAAATATAAATTGTTTATGAATCCTCGTGCAACAGTTGATGATCTTCTTGTGAAAGTGAATAGTGAGGACTTGAGTCTTTACAAGATATGGTTGAAGTATTCACTTAGATGCTTGAAGTTTCTTATTCACCAAGGATTGGCATTTCGAGGACATGATGAAAGTGAAGATTCTAGCAATAGAGGTAACTTCGTAATTGCACATTGATTATCCATGGGATACACAAATTATACAATGTTGTGCACTACAAACTAGAAAGAAAATTATTGAAGAACTTGGTGATGATCACTATGCTATACTAGCTGATGAGTCAAGTGATGTGTCACACAAGAAACAACTAGCTCTATGCTTACGTTTTGTTGATAAGTTAGGAATACCACGTGAGCACTTTCTTGGAGTTGTTCATGTAAGTGATACTACTTCATTGTCACTCAAGAAAGTAATTGAATCATTACTTGTGCAACATCATTTGGCTATTACTCAAATACGCGGGCAAGGTTATGATGGGGCTAGCAACATCATAGGAGAAATTAAAGGTTTGAAAACACTTATCATGAAAGAGTCACCTTCTGCTTATTATGTTCATTGTTTTGCACACCAACTACAACTAGTTCTTGTTTCTGTTGCCAAGGGAAATAGTGATTGTGTGTGGTTCTTTGATCAAGTGTCTCTCTTGCTTTGTATTGTTGGAGTTTCTTGTAAGCTTCATGACATGCTTAGGAATGCTACACTTCAGAATATTATGAAGGCAATTGAATGTGGTGAACTGGACACTGGAAGGGGATTAAATCAAGAAATGGGGTTACCTAGGCCAGGAGAAACTCGATGGGGCTCTCATTTCAGAACCGTTCTCAACATGATTTCTATGTATCCCTCAATCCGTGACTCATATCTCTTGGAGAAAATCCTTCACAAAAAGGTAATTGGCCAAAAATACATATGTTTGTTGGAGTATTTGAGTTGACTTCATTTTTCATGCACACTTTATGATTGCCATTCTTGGATACACTAATGATTTGTCTGAATGTTTGCAAAGAAGAGACCAAGATATTCTTAATGCAATGAAATGTGTTAGATTGGCTAAGGATAGAATGCAATCAATGAGGTCTAATGGCTGGGATGCATTCCTTCAAAAGGTCACATTATTTTGCAATAAACATGACATTCAAGTTCCCGCAATGGATAATCATTATGTGCCTTATGGAAGATCAACACGGTTTTCTCGACCTCAAACAAATGATGATCACTTTAGAAGAGAAATTTATCTTGGGATTATTGATCAAATTATTCAAGATCTTGATAAGATCAACATGGAGTTGCTTTCTTGTATGTCGGCTTTGAGTCCCGCCAACTCATTGGCTTTGTTTGATGCACATAAGGTATGCCGACTTGCTGACTTCTACCCAGATGATTTACATTGAACTACAACTTGAGAACTATATTGATGACATGAGGAAGGATGAAAACTTCCAAGGCCTTGAAAACCTTGTTGATCTTTCGGTTAAACTTGTAGAAATAAGGAGACATATAGTTCATAATTTGGCGTACTCACTTCTCAAATTGGTATTGCTTCTTCCGGTGGCGACAACAAATGTTGAAAGAGCATTTTCTGCAATGAGTTTAGTCAAGAACAAGCTAAGAAATAAGTTGGGTGATAGTCTTTTGGATGATTGTCTAGTCACATACATTGAGCGAGATACTTTCTCCAAAGTGGATGAAGAGGATATAATTGAGACTTTCATGGCCATGGCAAGGCGTAAACCCCATAAAAAATAGTCTTCTTGAGCTTCTGAAGGTATATAGGCCTATCTTATGCAAAATTGAAACTTTTCTGAGAGTTACTACATGTTGTAAGACCATACTGTTATATTTAAATTATAAGCTAGTGCTTTTGTCCATGCTTTAGTTCTTTTAAAAAAACTAGTTGACTGCCCGTGCGTTGCCACGGGTGCAAAAAAATTACTCCCTCTGATCCATATTACTTGTCATTAAAATGGATATATCTAGCACTAAAACATGTCTAGATACATCCATTTTAGTGACAAGTAATATGGATCGGAGGGAGTACATGACATTTGTTTGAAATGTTTTCATGTTCGCTAATGGAAGCCACTATCTGTAACATGCATGTTTGTTATCTTCCTCTTCTAGTTCCTTTCCTCCTAGAAGAGCTATCGATCACCCTTGATCTACTACGTCGCCTCTGCTACACTACCCGTGTCGTCCATCCACCCATTCTCAGGTTACAAGTGTCACTTTCTTGAAACTTTGGATCGCTGATTGTGTTGAGATGCGTAAACTAATCTAATAGTGCTTGCACTTTAAGAGTGAGATACATAAAGTGTGTCGAATCAACAAGCATCTATATTATATCATGCTTGTGAGTGTATCCTCCCCGGCAAACCATAGAAGAAGCTATATAGAAATTTAGGATTGGGTTTCCAGTTAAAAGTATTAGACTTGAATGAGTAAATTCGCAAAGTGAGATCGGAAGTAAAAAAAAGAGGATTTACTACAGACCAAATTTGAATAAGTTCTTAGAGGCCTATCCCTCCTATCCTACGCTATACTAATTCTTCAGAGTGAAAATTAGATCTCATCCGATTTAACTTCCAGATCGGAGAACACTATGAAGTCTATCTAACCATAAAATGGAGTACACCAAGAGAACTAACTGTCAAATAGGAAAAAAAAGAGAATGAGCTATGGCCTAAGTGTCTCCATCGATCCTTTGTAGCAGCGATCCTTTGTAGCAGCACGAAAATATTGAACTTCTGGTTATTGTGATTGGTGCATATTACAGGTGTGCCTGTTTTCAAAAAGCAAAGAACAGCCATAGCACTTGACTATTGCCAAAAGAAGGTTTTCAACAGATGTGCTTCTCAAGAGCACTTATTACAACTGACAATGTGTGAGCCTTCAAAACCTTTGATAGGTCAACGTTGTCTTTGAAATTCTCCAAAAATCTTACAGATGAGATAGAAATAATGAAGCTTCAAAATAGAAATCTCATTGACGGTAACACAACAGGTTAACAACTTGACTTGCATGCACCTTGCTGGCAGGAAGATAGAGTCCTGCCACGCGTATCTCTGGTAATATTAGTACACGTAAATTCTGGCCTTCTGAAATTAAGTTAGATCTAAACTAGTGTATGAGAAAAGGCTACATATGCACCATCAGGCAAGTTAGATCCAGTAAAGACTCATTGTTAGCTATAAACTGCATCTCTAAATTAGTCACCACTGATTTCAAAATAATATAGCAAGCAAAACAAGCGGTTTGCCCTAGGAAATAAATATTTCACTTTGCAAGATGACATCCAGATAACTTTGCATATCCTAGAACAAATGAAAACACATGTGCTACAAACGCTAGTAGCCTCCTCCAAAACTAATACACTTATGTATGGTTTTATGTACGTGCTACAGATTACTTGTCGCATCCCCCTTAATGTAAGCGAGCAGAGAGTTTCTCCCGAATCCATAGATCTTGGATGTATCTCCACAAACACAAGTGTCTTGCAATCTCCACCTACAACAATTAATTCATTGCGGGATCATAAGTACTTCTATCTCTTTAGTGTGTCCACATTATAGTGCTAGGGATTTATAATCACTCATTTAGCTACAGTGAACTTCTTAAATAACTCCTCTATAATGTCATTACCTAATGATATTTGGAGAAGATGAGTAGGCTTGGAATTTCCATCTTTGATAGCAAAAATTAAATGGAATTAGGCAATACTTCTTTAAGTTGAAAGCATGTGAATACGAATAAGACTGACCTATATGGGATGCGGGTATTTTAAAAGGCGGATAGCTATAACATCCCCTAGTGCATAGAGTGATTTGTTGATGAACTTTGCCTCCTTCTATTTCAGTTTTAGCCAAGTGCTCACTTCCATCAAGGTCAACTAACCACATTTGGCTTATGCTCCTTTCTCCGGTCACCAAATGCACTCGTAAGAGTAACTCCGAATGAAGCTGCAAGTACAACAGAAGTCTAGGTATCATTATTCCAATGCTGAAATAACGTCATTATTATGTCAAGTACAACTTAACTCTCATATCTCGTTGGCACTTTACTTTATGTCCAACCTTCAGCACTTCAGGATAGTTTAAAGCTCTTCCTCTCTTTCTCTGTGGAACATACCGAAGCTTGGCCTCCTAGGACGGAATGACCTCAAACACTGATGAGCAACCATGGGAGATCTAATCGGCACTTAGAGACTTACACCGGCATAATACCCTGATGTCTCCCCTCGGCTCAATGAGCTCATTGTACAAATGAAGCCACTCTACACACACTCTGTCATGGTTTTAAAGGCGTCGCCTAGGCGACGCTTAGGCGTCCAGGCGCTCCCCCTCCGCCTTGAAAAAATGGCCGCCTTAGGCGCCTAGGCGTCCAAAGCGCCCGCCTAGGCGTCAGAGCGCCCCTGCATCGCCTTATGACGCCTTAACGCCTTAAAAACCATGCACTCTGTCATATTCTTCTTCTTCAAACCATCAAAACTTGGTGCACTTATCCACCAGTTGCTTGCATTTCTCCATCAGGTTGTTCTACCTATCCCCTATAAGTACAATAAACAAGACCAAATATCAATAATTCTTCAACCAAACGAAGCAAATGGGCTTTTACATCCATCCTCATGTACATGCTTGTTTGTATACCTACGAACCGGGGAGGGGGCAGCAGGGCGGTTGGGGATTACGATCCCATTCATCCACGACGAACATATATGGCCGTCATCTTCTTAATCTCCAAACACATGCAAAAACATGAAATCTAGACGTTTTTAGCAAATAGCAGAGTATGGAGATAACTAGAGACAATGTCTTGGAGATGAATATGAGCTATAGAATTCACGAGATCTGAGTAGAAGACCTTAAATTTCCCATCTCCATGAAGCCGCAGAGACACGCCTTCTTCTACTGCAACCGCCGCGTCCATTATACAATAGCGACAACAACAAAAGATACCATCCCATAACTCGGTTGGCAAATCCTGAAGACGTCCCTGCTCAACGGTCTCCTGCGTTCCTCCCCCACCGGTCTCCAGTGCGTCAATACTGCGGTCGGCAGAAGCCCAAAATGTGGCATGGGGAGACAGCTGTGTCAGCAACGGGTCTGTCACCAATAAGAACTCGAGGGCCATGATCATG